>CM059496.1:26600000-26976354 GCA_030378355.1 Eleusine indica
TAGGACTCGATCAGCGAGGCGAGCGGGACACACGAAACCGAACAAAACTAAACACAGGGCGAGGCGAGCGAGTCACGACGTAACCGAGTAGGACTCGATCAGTGAGGCGAGCGGGTCACGACGTAACCGAGTAGGACTCGATCGTCGAGGCAGTGATTGACCCGGACTCACGGTGCAGCGGATAAATTTGGCAAGCGAGACGGGATAAACAGATGCGGCGGAAAGCAAACTGTGATGGTGAAAACACGCGGCACGGCGGAAGGATACGACGATGATAGGAAGAAAACGATGAAACACAGTGTACCAGCAACGATCAAAAGCGAAAGCACAAAAACTCAACAACGCAAATTATTGAACGAACGTGCGAGGCTCAAAACCGTACTGGGGTAAACTTTTTTTTTTTGTAATTTTTGGTTTATGTGGACTTGGATAAAACTCACCGAGAAACACTGGAATCTGATACCACTTGATAGGTGTAGAGTGCCCGATCTTTCGGCGAGTGGAGATAACTTCGATTTGGTGGATGTTGACCCTCACGATCCGACTACGACGAGCAAGCCGAAGCGCCAATGCAATCGCTGAACCAACTTCCAGAGGATATTAACCTTGCGGTAAACAAGATCAACCTGATCACGAGGATCAATTCTTACGCGCAATCGAAGAACGAGCAAGAATTAGAGGCGAGCAATCTGATGTATTGCACGAAGGTGGAGTTCTGAATTCACGTCGACAGACGGATGTATAGCTAAGCTAAACTTAAAACAAAACTCAAAGATTACAAGGGGCGCAGCCCTTGATTATATAGGGGGAGGACGAGGCATCTAGGGCCGGCTGAAGTGGAGAGGCACGCGGTGGAGAGGGAGTCGTGCGACTTGGGCCTCGTAGGCCTTCGGGCGACATCATCCTGGGCCGTTGTTCCTTAGCATCAAAACCGTCTTCAATTCCTGGGCTCGAGCTCTAGTGATTGGGCCCTTGTACGTCGTCGTCTCGTTAGAAGATGGATCCATAACTCGAGGAGGCGCGACGACGAGAGGTGGAGGCGTGACAGCTTGGTTTGGCGCGCCATCTTCTGTCGTCATTATTCGTATGTCGTTGATGTCCTCATCACTAATGGTGCGGCGGCGGCTGTATATAAAGACCCTAGGGTCATGCAAGACCCTCTGGACGCGCCCCTAATTGGGCTCAACTAGATACAAAGCCCAAAGGCCAAAAATAGGCGATGCAGCACCGACACAGATTCTGGACACTGTCTTGTTTTGACGATTCCCGATGACTCCTGATGAATTTTGACATGAGGCCAGCGGCATTGGAAAGGTCTTCTCCTTATCTTTCCGTGCATATATAGAACGTCCAAATCCGAGTCCGTATGCGTCCTGGGCGACTGTTTTAGTACAGACTGGTCCTGGGCCCCGAAACAGACTCGAAGTCGGTTTTGATTGGGCCTCCACTTTGGCTTCCAAGCCCTTGCTGGTCCTCCACATTCCCAGCTCCTTCTCCCATCATCTCCTGGTCTTCTCTATGGTTTCTAATCATAAAATAATCATTAGGTAGCAAACCATTCTCAAAAGTAACATATAGCGAAGAACGTAGGAACGAGCTCACCTCTAAATTTAGTCCTCGTGCACGAGCTCTAGTCATTGGACCTTGCAAGTCCAGATTTGGAGGAGTGTTGTGTGTATCCATAGGAGTGATGTCCTCATCATCCTCCCCCTCTTGAAGTGGAGTCGTCCTCGACTCGAGCTCATCCTCTTCTCCCAAGTATGGTTTCAAATCTGAAATGTTAAAAGTAGGACTAACCCCGAACTCGGGAGGCAACTCAAGTTTGTATGCATTATCATTAATCTTCTCTATTATTTTGAATGGACCATCAGCTCTAGGCATTAGTTTAGACTTTCTCAATTCTGGAAATCTATCCTTCCTTAAGTGTAACCACACTAAATCTCCTACATCAAGCTTTACTTCCTTTCTACCCTTACTGCCAGCAATTTTATACTTTTCATTCATCTTTTCAATGCTAAGTCTAGTGGTCTCATGCATTTGCAATATAAATTCAGCATGCTCCTTAGCATCAACATGAACTCTCTCATTAATAGGTAGAGGAAGTATATCAAGTGGAGTACGGGGATCAAAACCATACACCTACCTTGAATGGACTTACCTTGATAGTAGAATGTGTTGCCCGATTATAAGCAAACTCAACATGAGGTAAGCATTCTTCCCATTGCTTCAAATTTTTCTTCAAAATAGCTCGCAACATAGTACCCAAAGTGCGGTTCACAACCTCAGTTTGTCCATCAGTTTGTGGATGACAAGTTGTAGAAAATAACAACTTTGTACCCAACTTATTCCAAAGCGTGCGCCAAAAATGACTCAAGAATTTTGCATCACGATCTGAAACAATAGTAGAAGGCATACCATGCAAACGTACAATTTCTTTGAAAAAAAGATCAGCAATGTAACTAGCATCATCAGTTTTATGACATGGTATAAAGTGTGCCATCTTGGAAAAACGATCCACAACAACAAAAATGCTATCGCTCCCCCTCTTAGTCCTAGGCAGTCCTAAAATAAAGTCCATAGAAATATCCGCCCAAGGAATAGATGGAACAGGAAGTGGCATGTATAAACCATGTGGATTCAATCGAGACTTAGCTTTTTGACATGTAGTGCAGCGAGCAACAAAACGCTCAACATCTTTCCTCATCCTTGGCCAAAAGAAGTGTGTGGCCAAAATATCCTCTATCTTCTTAGCACCAAAATGACCCATCAATCCACCTCCATGCGCCTCCTGCAACAACAAAAGACGAACGGAACCAACTGGAATGCATAGGCGGTTAGCTCTAAACAAGAATCCATCATTCAACACAAATTTGTGCCAAGCACGACCTTCCTTACAGTGCAGCAATACATCTTTAAAATCAACATCAGCAACATATTGTTCTTTAATTGCCTCAAGTCCAAAAATTCTACAATCAAGTTGAGACAACAAAGTATATCGCCTAGATAAAGCATCAGCAATCACATTATCCTTCCCTTTCTTATGTTTAATAATATAAGGAAAAGACTCAATAAACTCAACCCATTTAGCATGTCTACGGTTCAAATTGCATTGAGAACGAATATACTTAAGTGATTCATGATCAGAATGAATAACAAATTCTTTGGGCAACAAATAGTGACGCCACGTCTCTAAAGAACGTACAAGTGCATATAGTTCCTTATCATACGTGGAATAATTCAAAACAGGCCCAGTAATTTTCTCACTAAAGTATGCAACAGGTTTACCATCTTGCATCAAAACACCACCAATGCCTATACCACTAGCATCACATTCAAGCTCAAAAGTCTTATCAAAATTGGGTAATTGCAGCAATGGTGCATGTGTAAGTTTGTCCTTCAAAGCATCAAAAGACTCATGATGTACCTTACCAAAATGGAAGTCAACGCCCTTCTTTGTCAACTCATGCAATGGTGCAGCAATGGTGCTGAAATCTTTGACAAAGCGGCGGTAGAAACCTGCAAGACCAAGAAAACTCCTCACCTGTGTGATAGTTTTTGGTACAGGCCAGCTCTTTATGGCTTCAATTTTCGCCTCATCCACCTCAATTCCCTGTGGAGTCACAACATAGCCAAGAAAAGAGACTCGATCCGTGCAAAAGGTGCACTTCTCAAGGTTACCAAATAAACGTGCAACTCGCAAAGCATCAAAAACAGCACGCAAATGAATCATATGATCATCCATGGATTTGCTATAAATCAAGATATCATCAAAGTAAACAACCACAAATTTGCCAATAAAAGGTCTTAAAACCTCATTCATCAAACGCATGAAAGTACTGGGTGCATTAGTTAACCCAAAAGGCATTACTAACCACTCATACAACCCGAATTTGGTTTTGAAAGCTGTTTTCCATTCATCTCCAAGTTTCATTCTAATTTGATGGTAGCCACTACGCAAATCAATTTTAGTGAAAATTATAGCACCACATAACTCATCAAGCATGTCGTCTAGCCTAGGAATAGGATGACGATACCTAATAGTAATGTTATTAATGGCTCTACAATCTACACACATACGCCAAGAACCATCTTTCTTAGGAACCAAAAGTACAGGAACAGCACAAGGACTAAGTGATTGACGAACATACCCACGATCCAAAAGGTCTTGGACTTGTCGTTGTATCTCCTTAGTCTCCTCAGGGTTGGTCCTATAAGCAGCACGGTTTGGCAAAGTAGCACCAGGAATCAAATCAATTTGATGCTCAATCCCTCTCAAAGGTGGCAATTCCGAGGGTATCTCAGCTGGGAAAACATTCTCATACTCCTGCAAAAGGTTAGTGACAGCAGGAGGCAAAGCACTAGAAGCAATATCACCAAGCAAAAACAAGGCTTGTTTGCATATCAAAGCATAGCAAATATCATCAGTAGAAATTTCAGCAAGCTCAGATTTTGTGGCAAGACATGAACGACCTTGTAATTTAATTGCAGCACCCTTAGAACTTGAAGAATCATTAACATTACTTGGTGGAGAAGCAGAATTAACAGGTTGCTGAATTTCAGGGCTTTTATTTTTCAAACTAGCAGCTCGTTCTAAATCAGCTTGTACAATTTCAGCAGGGGTCATTGGTAACAAAGTAATTTTAGTTCCTTTATGCATAAAAGTGTACTTATTACTTTTACCATCGTGTACAGCATCATTATCAAATTCCCAAGGTCTACCTAATAAAAGTGAACAAGCTTGCATGGGTACAACATCACAATCAACAGAATCCACATAGGAACCAATGGAAAAAGGAACTCTGCAAGTTTGTGTTACCTTAGCTTTTCCAGAGTCATTTAACCACTGAATGTAGTATGGATGTGGATGTGGGCGTGTGGCCAAATCAAGCTTCTTAACTACATCAGAACTCACCAAATTGTTGCAGCTTCCTCCATCAATGATGACACGTGCCCGACGGTTCTTGATGACGAAGAAAATCTGGAACAAGTTATGTCGCTGCATCATCTCGGGCTGCTGGATTTGTGTGCTAAGCACACGCTGCACAATAATATTCATGTAGCCCGTGGTATCTCCGCCTCCAAGGACGAGGTCACCGCTGGTGGCAGCGACATCCTCCTCCTCATCCTCCACATCGGAGGTGCTCATGTAACCGCTATCATCTGTCGCCACATATGCTCGCCTACTTGGGCAATCTTTCTGCACATGGCCAAGACCATGGCATCGGTGGCACTGAATCCCTGTAGTGCGTCCCGTCGAAGCAACAGAGGAGGCACTACTAGCCGGTACCTGCATAGAATTTTTACCTGAGCGCATAGAAGGGGCAGGGGCTGATCTTGGTGCTGCAGAAACAACACTAGCTGGTGGGGGCGGCCGGAAAGATGGCTTGGGCAGCCCCGAAGTCCCCATCTGCCGTGGTGGGTAGAAATTCCTGGACTTGCTGTACTCCTCAAAAGCCTGGAAAAGTCCCTGTGATTCTTTCTCTGCAAGCATAGCATACTGGAAACACTGGTTGAGGGTATAAAATTCTTTATAATCAAGGATGTCCTGAATTTCTTTTCTCAAACCAGAATAAAAGCGGCAAATCTGATCCTCTACTTTTTCAACCACAACACAACGAATCAAACCCTTCTGAAGCTCACTAAAATACTCCTGAACAGTTTTATCTCCTTGATCTAAACGCTGCAGTTTATTACGAATTTCTCTATAAAAAGAAGGAGGAACAAAACGATCACGCATTTGTACCTTAAGTTCTTCCCAAGTAGTAGGCAAATCGGTTTCAGCAGCTAGACCACTCCACCAAACAATAGCAAAGTCCTTAAACTCACTAGTGGCTTGTCTAACTCTATGTTGTTCAGGAACAAGATGGGCATTAAATTTTTGTTCTACCGTCATTTCCCAATCAAGGTAAGCATCACCATCGTACTGACCCGAAAACGAAGGAATTGAATACTTAATTTTAGCATACGGATCATCTGGAGCATAGTTACCTTGTGTGCGACGGTTGTGGTTGTGGAAACCACCCATACCTTGAGGGTTACGTTGCAAACGGCGTCGTAACCTTGCGGTCCTTGTAGCTGACCTATCGACGGTGCCATCCGCCTTATACACCGTTGCTTCATCATGATCGTCTTCAACGTCGTTGTTGGTGTCGTTGTTTGTGTTGGTGTTGGTGTTGTTGCTGTTGTTGTTGTTGTTGTTGTTGTTGTTGGTGGTGGTCTTGTGAGCGGTCTCCAATTCGACAACCTGATCGGTTAGCTTAGAGACTCTCTTATCCAACCGCTCAATGCTTTCTCCCAGGTGAAGCTTGGTGACGGCGTCGGTGACGGCCCTGGTGATCATCTCTGCCAGATCACTCTGAACCTCCTGCAAAGCCTTCTGTAACTGATCTTGGCTCACGCACTCATCAAATTTTGAGGGCGAAGCACCCTCTCCATCGCTTCCTGACATCAGAAACACCAAAACAGGAAACAAAAAGTGAAGGTTATCCCTACAAAACTACTAAGCAGTGGTGCCTCTCAACACAGCAAAAGTAAGCTTCTTGCAAAGCTCTTACAAAGTTCTGAAAACAACAAAGCGAAGGATACCAGGGAGAAGTGTTCCACGATTGCAAGGGTTACCAAATAACCTATGTGCTGTCCAGAAGAAGTATATAGAGCTAGAAAGGCCAAATATATATATATGAGTGGCACACAAATCAAAAACAGATAGTAAAGCTGAATAAGTGCCCAAATAACTTATCCCTAGTTGCTGGTCCAACTATGTCCTAGAACAGTAGTGATAGCAAAGAAGAAACAAAGAGACAAAGGGACACAGTCGATAACAGGGGGCTTAGTGTAAAATAGCCGAACTCAGAAATTCCAGGGGGCTAGATGGAGCACTAGTAGGAATCCCAAATTTCTTTTATTTTATTTTATTTTTTTGATATTGTTTTCCAACTCACTAGTAAACAAGAAGAAACCACAAAAAATTTCAGCTCAAACCGAGATAGGACGTGGCCTACAGAAAATCTTGAAGTTTCAGAAAACGTCGGGTTTCAACTTGAATGAATTTTTTCTTTATCTTCCCGATCTTTTTTGAATTTTTTGATGAGGGCACACAGTGTGGGTATGCTCAACTTTTTGTCAAGAATCTCCTGTAAAAATTTCAGCCAAAACGGACAACCGAGCGAAAAGTTATGGCTGTTTTACCGAAGGGGTGTCGGAATCGGTTTTGAAGAACCCGGGGGTTTGAGTGAAATCCGAGTCGGGCTTGGGGTCGGGTAGGGAGTTTTTTGGCAAGGTGGATGCAGCGGAAAGTGGAATTTATGAAAAGTGGTCCGAGGTGGTGAGGGTAGGTTTAGGGTGGGATTAGGGTGGGCGTGTTGATCAATCAACCCTAGCACACAAAGCCGACAAAACCGAGGATGGTGAAGGGGATGGCGGCTAGGGTTGCAAGGGAAACACTACTGACGACAAAAACACAAACTAAACCAGCGACTAAATAAGAACTAGGGCACAAACTCAACACTACGGACTCTGAAATTGAAATATGCAAAGGCTAAACACGTGGTTATGGGCGGGGGAAATTTTTTTTTTGGTATTTTCAGTGGACGATAGGAAGAACACGAAAACAAAACTAAAGGGTAGTGTGAACCTGACGGTGCACCTGAAGCTCTGATTACCACTTGATGTGAACAAGGGTTCCCGATCTTCCGAAAGGTTCTTGGTAAGTTGATTTGATCGGAGGCGACACACAAATCGATCCGGCTTCAGAACAGCACGTTCTAAACCCCGCAATCGCAGCACGACGTCTCCTCTGGTTATCAACCGTCCAAAAGACGATTGACCTCACCGAGAAGGCTGATCCCTGCCTGCGAATCAAGAACACAAGCAAGAACAACGAAGATTGCAACACAATTGCAGATGTATGATTAAACTCTCGAAGTTGGGGTCTCACAAACCGATGAACAACGAAACTGTTTATGAACAGAATTGATCTAAGCAAAACCCGAACTCTAATGGTGCGGCGGCGGCTGTATATAAAGACCCTAGGATCGTGCAAGACCCTCTGGACGCGCCCCTAATTGGGCTCAACTAGATACAAAGCCCAAAGGCCAAAAATAGGCGACGCAGCACCGACACAGATTCTGGACACTGTCTTGTTTTGACGATTCCTGATGACTCCGGATGAATTTTGACATGAGACTGGCGGCATTGGAAAGGTCTTCTCCTTATCTTTCCGTGCATATGTAGAACGTCCAAATCGAAGTCCGTATGCGTCCTGGGCGACTGTTTTAGTACAGACTGGTCCTGGGCCCCGAAACAGACTCGAAGTTGGTTTTGATTGGGCCTCCACTTTGGCTTCCAAGCCCTTGCTGGTCCTCCATGTTCCCAGCTCCTTCTCCCATCATCTCCTGGTCTTCTCCATGGTTTCTAATCATAAAATAATCATTAGGTAGCAAACCATTCTCAAAAGTAACATATAGCGAAGAACGTAGGAACGAGCTCACCTCTAAATTTAGTCGTCGTGCACGAGCTCTAGTCATTGGACCTTGCAAGTCCAGATTTGGAGGAGTGTTGTGTGTATCCATAGGAGTGATGTCCTCATCAATCTGGCACTGCCTCCTCAAGTAGCTCCATGCCACAAGGCAATGTTTCTGAAGAATCAAAAGTCAAATCAGGCAAGGCACTCAAGGGTTTCGCCACTGATCACTCAGTTGTGCAAAGATGTTCGACAATCGAGTCGGCCAACAAAAGACCCCAACAAACTAGAGAAATCCTCTGTGCCAGACCTAAATATTCTAGGGACAACCACAATGTAGGGCAACTCCCCTCCTCCACTCTGGTAGTTGACAGGATGCCAGAACCAATGTATGATTATCCAATCGGCCCTAAGGAATATATCATTCCCACACCAATTCACCGAGCGGTGAAAGAACAGATCTCGGAGGAAGCTGGCCTTACCAGGACCGTATATCATATCGGCATGTTCGCCGTCATGAGCCGAGACGAAACTGGTGAGCAGGAGGAGTTAAAGATATTCGAAGGCCTCAACGAGGAAGCTTACCACTCGTTTCAGGTAAGAGCCAAAATTTTTATTCGTCTAGTTGTGGTTGTATTCAAAGAATAATACTCATCTTGCCTTTTTCCCTCTCCCAAGTGGTTGAAGTCGCACATGGATGGTAAAAGCTCACTGTTACAAATTGTGTAGAAGAAGTGTGCCAAAGCGATAGAAAATGAGAATCAGCTTGCCAAGGAAAGACTGGAGGTCGGTCGTCTTTATCTTGAGTTACAATCATGTTCACCCCGAATCGATGAATTGTAGTTTAAAATATCAGGTAGTGATAAGGACATCACCCTTATGGATACACCCAGCATTCCGCCAACCAAAATACAAGTTCATGCGCGACAACTGAATTTACGGGTGAGCTTGTTCCTAATGATTCCTTTATGTGATTTTGAGAATTGATTGCTACCTAATGAATTAATTGTTGTTAGAAACCATGGAGATGATGATGAGATAGCTGGGGAGGTGATTGGAGACCTGATCGGCCAGCAAGGACGTCCAAGCCAAGGTGGAGGCCCAATCAAAACCGACTTCGAGTCTGTTTCGGAGCCCAGGACCAGTCTTGCACGACCTTAGGGTCCTCATATATAGCCGCCGCCTCTTTATTAGGGTTTGGGGGTTTTGCTTAGATCAATTCTGTTCATAAACAGTTTCGCCGTTCATCGGTTTGTGAGACCCCAACTTCGAGAGTTTAATCATACATCTGCAATTGTGTTGTATTCTTCGTTATTCTTGCTTGTGTTCTTGATTCGCAGGCAGGGATTAGCCTTCTCGGCGAGGTCAATCGTCTTTGGACGGTTGATAACCAGAGGAGACGTCGTGCTGCGATTGCGGGGTTTAGAACGTGCTGTTCTGAAGCCGGATCGAATTGTGTTTTGCCTCTGATCAAATCAACTTACCAAGAACCTTTCGGAAGATCGGGAACCCTTGTTCACATCAAGTGGTAATCAGAGCATTAGGTACACCATTAGGTTCGCCTTTATCCTTGTTATTTTGTTCAATCCTAGAGTCCAGAAAATTGCCCTACAAAAATATTTGTTCGTCGTGTTTCCGCTGTCCTACACCCCCCTTGTGCCTTGCAATTTTCAGTTTAGTTTGCTTCTCTGAATTTTAGTCCCTACAAGGTCATTGTGTTGCTGGTCTAGTGCTTGTTCTTTGGTCTTGTTTGAGTCGTGCATATCCTTGTCATAGACAAACAAGGGAAAAATCAGTGTTGCATATGTTTAGATAATAGTATTGCTGGAATTATGTGCACTAAATATTTCTTTAACATCTAGCCTTCTACTTTCGTGTGCAAAAGAAAATTAGAGTGCTCTGCTGCTGTCTCATTGTGATCAAAAGCCAACCAATTAGTGCTTGATCTTGTTATAGAAGTTTGTTTTAGTTGTGCTATTACAAGAATCCTTTTGCTGCACTTGTAGTAAGAAAAAAAAATATATTCTGGGGTTGCATTGGTTGTAAAACTTATAATACCTTGCTGCAGTTCTGATTCTCAAGAAAAGAAAAGAAAAAGGCAAAAGTGCACAAGAGAAAAAGACGCACAAAAAAAAAAGAAGTAGAAAAAAGAAAAGATACAAATTCAGAATTGCTTGCATCCTTTGTGTCCTTTGTTGAGTCATTTGCTTGCTTGGTTGAACTAGGTCCGAGACAAGTTTAGGCCGGTGACATAGACTAGCTTGGGACTATTATTCAGTTTTGCAACTTCTGAATTGAAATTTTGCTAATCCTTGCTACCTAATATTGCCTATCCAAGCTCCATATATTTCCTTCTGAACAGGCACAAATTTTTTTGACTCTCGCAATCATCAGTTCACACTCTCCAAGGTATCCTTTGCTTGTTGTAATTAAGAACTTTGTAAGAGCTTGATAAGATGCTTCCCTTTGCTTGTTGAGAGTTTACACTGTTATCATATAGTAGTGATAGGAAAATATACTTCCGTGTGTTTCCTTGTTTGCTACTAACAATGACAGGTTACACCACTCATGGTGATGATTCAACATCGTCTAATGAGAACAATATGAGTGATGTATTACAAAGAGTGCTCAGTCCTCAAATAGAGAAGGTAGAGCAAAATCAATTGAACAATTTATTTCAGACTCACTTTGTTGTCAAGGATCGATGTTGTCGTGTTATCATTGATGGAGAGAGTAGCCGCAACATCGCAAGTTTAGAATTAGTAGAGAAGCTTGGATTGACAACACAGCCACACCCATGTCCATACTACATCCAATGGGTAAATTCTTTTGGTAAGATAAAGGTAGATAAAATTGCACGCATTGAATTTTTTATTGGTTCTTATAAGGATAGTGTAGAATTTGATATAGTACCTATGCAAGCATGTCATTTGTTATTGAGTAAACATTGGATTATTACAAATAATGCTTCGCATAATGCCATTATAAATAGCTACTCATTTAAATACAATGATAGAAGAGTTACTCTTAAACCTATGACCGCTGCTGAAATTTTAGAAGAGGATCAACAAAGGCTTGAAAGGAGAAAGAATGAACCGTTTAGGAAAGAATGGACTGTTTCAAACGTTGCAACACTTACATCAAAATCTGAATTAGATGATGAACATATTTTCGTGCCTCTTGTTGCAACTAATACATTTCAGGTTCTACACAAAGAAGAGGATAGTGAGAAAGATGAAGAACATGTTGTTGCTTCAGGTAAGAGCTTTCTTGATGTGATGAATTGTTCCAACAATCTTGTTGTATTGGAACCTTGTTTTGATTTGCCATTGCCACAAGTTGATTTATCCACTGATCCTTATGATAAAGTGGAGTTGTATGCCACTGCTTCACTTATACCTTTGCCACAACAAATGAAAAAGCTTGATGTTTTTGCTTATGATTCACCTACTAGTGCTGAAATAAAACATTTAATTTTAATAACATGTGAAAAGGATGAGCAGAAATTATTGTCTTCTCTAAATACTTTGGGTTATATTGAATTTGATGTTCTTTGTGATCTAAATACCGTGGAGAAGCAAATCTTTTCTCAAACTGAATTGCCTTTACTAACAAGAAGCGAATTTTATGCTATAGGAAACTATGATCATAGAGGTGTATTTATGGTGCATAAAGTTTATATTTGCTCAAACATGAATATAAACATGAATGATGTTTATATTGCTGAGCAAGTTTTCATAGAGGTCATTAATTTGCATGGCATGCGTTCTATTATAGTTTCACATTGTGATGATAAATTTTATAATGCATATAAATATGAGTTGTATCCCAAGTTTGGGAATAGTTCCACAGTTAATATTTCAGATTTGAGACCATACATGGGAGAAAGAGATGAGCTCGAGTCGAGGACGACTCTAATTCAAAAGGGGGAGAATGATGAGGACATCACCCTTATGGATACACCCAGCATTCCGCCAACCAAAATGCAAGTTCATGCGCGACAACTGATTTTACGGGTGAGCTTGTTCCTAATGATTCCTTTATGTGATTTTGAGAATAGATTGCTACCTAATGAATTAATTGTTGTTAGAAACCATGGAGATGATGATGAGATAGCTGGGGAGGTGATTGGAGACGTGATGGGCCAGCAAGGACGTCCAAGCCAAGGTGGAGGCCCAATCAAAACCGACTTCGAGTCTGTTTTGGAGCCCAGGACTAGTCTGCACTAAAACGGACGCCCAGGACGCATACGAACTTGGATTTGGACGTTCTATATATGCCTGGAAAGATAACGAAAAGCCCTTTCCAACCCCACTGGTCCCATGTCAAAATTCGTCCCGAGCCGTCGGCAATCGCCGAAACAATTCGACTTCCAGAATCTGTCCTGGTGTTGCGACACCGTAATCGGTCTTTGGGCCATGTATCGAGTTGAGCCCACTTAGGGCTGCGTCCAGGGGGTCTTGCACGACCTTAGGGTCCTCATATACAGCCGCCGCCTCTTCATTAGGGATTGGGGGTTTTGCTTAGATCAATTCTGTTCATAAACAGTTTCGCCGTTCATCGGTTTGTGAGACCTCAACTTCGAGAGTTTAATCATACATCTGCAATTGTGTTGTATTCTTCGTTGTTCTTGCTTGTGTTCTTGATTCGCAGGCAGGGATTAGCCTTCTCGGCGAGGTCAATCGTCTTTGGACGGTTGATAACCAGAGGAGACGTCGTGCTGCGATTGCGGGGTTTAGAACGTGCTGTTTTGAAGCCGGATCGAATTGTGTGTTGCCTCCGATCAAATCAACTTACCAAAAATCTTTCGGAAGATCGGGAACCCTTGTTCACATCAGGTAGGTTCCCTAGAAGAGATTATACATAGGAGCAAAGTGACCTATATGTTCACCAAATTTCCATTCCTCCTTCTTGAAGGCTTGTAAGAAGAACTTGCTTCAAAATGCAAGCAGGAAGCTGAGTTGGCAGTACTAATTGCTGAATTAAAAGATCGCTTAAAGGCTTTGGAGTCATCCTCAAGCACCATCAAAGAGTTGAAGAAGCAAAATCAAGAATTAAAGAAACAACTTCCAACTTCGGAGGAGCTCAAAAACAATTTTGAAAAATTAAAGGATGGCTTCAAAAAGATGGACGAATCTCGTGATGACTAGAAAAGAAAAGCTAAAGGTAATCTTTTGATATTCTATGCTTAATCATTTTAATAAAATGTTGAAAAGTCTTATATGCACCCATTGTACGACTGATGCACTAGCCGAAGTTAAATCACTCGAGCGAGAACGCCACGAATTGCACAAAAGAGTTCTTATGATGGAAAAATTTGTGAAAAACGCAACCGACCTGTTGATTGAATCAAGGCCTGTTTCAAAAAGATTGTAAAAGAACAAGACAATCTCAAGGAAAAGGGCACAACTCTTGCAACCGAGAAGAAAGACCTAGAAAAACGTCGAAGAGGTAAATAATACTTGCACTTTCATTACCTGTATGTACTGATATCCTCCATAGTACAAGTGTGCCTTTGCTTTAGGTTCACAAAAAGCTTATGACCTTCTACAAACAAAATTTATTGAGGGTGACCAAAATCTCTGCTTGTTCCTTGCAGCTCTGCAAAAAGATGCTTACGAAGTGGCAGAATATGTTATTCCTGAAGAAAAACCTCCAAGATGTCAGGATCTACTCACTCGATTGCATGAAACACCGAGCCCAGTACGACAGCATGCGCGTCATGTTGCCGGACTTGCAGGTGCTCAGGTGTTGGCTATCACAAAATCGCACATCCCAGAAATCAAGCTAGATGTAATTGTTGAGGGTTTCCAGGACGATCATTCAGACGAGCAATGTGAAGCCCTGGTAGCGGAAGCCCAGAGGACAGCTAACACACTGATTGATCTGATAGAGCTGAACCCATTACCAAGAATGTAATGAAATTTGTGGTGTGAATGATTAAACTATGGTTCATGGCCAATGATGTAATGAATGCATTTAACCTAACAGATCCATGGGATCTAGATCTACTACCAGTAATGTAGTAAGTATTTGGGCCACGCTGCTTTGCCATGCATTGTATGAATTTGTGTTAAACACTCACAACCAAAACATGCTGCATGTCAGCGCTCTAAATAAATCCCCCTAATAACCGATATGAACCATGGAGACTAAGAATGCACTCGGTCAAGCATATGTGAATTAGGAAAATCGATTTAGTCCTCAACAAACAACATGAACCATGGAGACTAAGAACCCACTTGGTCAACATGTGTGAGTTGTGGTAATACTAAGAGGCAAGAGCTAAGTCATGACTAAACTAAGACATTAAAAAATCAATCAGTTAAAGATTATGTGACAAATTATCATCATTCCATAGTAGTTATTATTGATAATATGATATTATACAACAATAAAGGAACGAATAAATTACTAATGCTATGCGTGGAAATGACGTAGCTGAGCTATGTTGCAAGAACTAGGGAGGTCTGATCCATCTTCGCTCATCAATCGATAAGCGCCCGACCGAGTGACTTCTTTAAGGATGAAAGGGCTCTCCCATGGAGCCGGTAAAATGTTCTTGCCAATAGTGGACTGCAGTTGCTTCAATACTAGATCGGGGACTGCAGAGTCTCGCACTCTGACATTTTTGTCATGATAATGTTGGAGGCTTTGCTGATATTTGGTCGACCGCATCAAGGTTGCGTCCTGTTTTTCTTCCAATAGGATAAGGTCGTCACATCTGCCTATATTGGAAGACTCTTCATCAAACGCTGCCATGTGCGACGAAGTAAACAATACCTCAGTCGGCAACATCGCCTCCGACCCGTAGACTAACAAGAACGGTGAGTTTCCTGTTGCCCGACTGATGTTAGTCCTAAGCTCCCACAACACTGATGGCAACTCTCAAACCCATCGTCGAGCATACTTCTCCAATCTATCGAATATGCGAGGCTTAATTCCAGATAATAAGAGACCATTCACTCGCTCGACCTGGCCATTACTCTGTGAGTGAGCTGCAGAAGCGTAGTCGATCTTGAATCCTATCTTCACCATGAAGTCCTTAGACTCTTATGTTGTAAGCTGACTATCGTTGTGAGTGATGATCTTGTGGGGGGCACCGAACCGAGTGACTGTCCGTCAGTTGGAAAATTTTGCTGAGATCTTGCCGACTGGTTTTGCCTCGATCCATTTGGAAAATTTATCCATGGCCACGAAGAGATGGGTGAAACTACCCTGAGCCTTCTAGAAAGGACCAACAATGTCCAAACCCCACACTTAGAAAGGCCACGTTATAGGAATATTCTGAAGCTCGGTAGCCAGCTCGTGCTTCTGTCGGGCAAAGAACTGACAACCTTCACACCTTCAGACGAAGTCTTTGGCCTCTGCACATGCGGTTCGCTAGTAAAAACCTTATCTCATGGCTTTAGCAGCTATTGTTGATGGGCCCGCAACCACATATGCCAGCATGGATCTCTTGCAAGATGACCACGCCCTCCTCCTGTGATAAGCACTTCAACAACACTTCATAGGTACTCTGCCTGTATAAGAGATGTTCAATGATACAGTATGACCAAGACTTACGAATAATACATAGGGCCTCTTCTTTGTCGGTGGGCATGGTCCCTTGTTCCATATATTCAATGTAGGGGGTGCGCCAATCAACCTCTACTACAGTCACCTAGAGTGCTGCTACTTGGTCCATTGCAGCCTATGCCACAGCTTGTTGTGTTAGTACAGATGGCTTGTGTAATTCATCAAGAAATACTCCATTAGGTAACTTAGCTCGGCTGGACCCAAGCTTGGCCAACTCATCCGCCTCTTCGTATTCAATGTAGGGGGTGCTTGTACTCGATGCCATCAAACTTGTCTTCTAGCTTCTGAACCTCAGCGTAGTATGCTGCCATGCTTTCTTCCGAGCAGCACCACTCCCTGGTCACCTGATTAATTACAAGCGCCGAGACTCCTGAATTGCTGAGCCTTTTGACACCGAGTGACATGGCCGTCCTCAAGCCATATAGTAATGCCTCATATTCCACCGTGTTATTAGATGCTCGAAAGTGCATGCGATGGACATACTTCACCTTGGCGCCATCTGGGGATGACAACACCACTCCTACCCTGGCACCTTCTAGCTGCAAGGAACCATCAAAATACATTGTCCAGTAGGTTAATTCCTGTAGGGTTGGTGGCAATTCAGCCTCAATCCATTCAGCGATAAAGTCTGACAGCGCTTGGCCCTTGATCGTGTCTTGCGGTTTGAAGGCTATGTCATACGCACCAAGCTCAACAACCCACTTGGCAATTTTTCCAGTAGCATCCCGATTATGGAGCAGTTCGCCGAGCCTGAAAGATATATGAACCTCAATCGGGTGGTCTTCAAAATAATGCTTCAACTTGCCAGATGTCATCAATAGAGCATAGACTAACTTCTGAAGCTGGAAGTACCAAACCTTGGAATCCAACAGTACCACGCTGACAAAGTACATCGTATGCTACACCTTTTGAGCCTTGCCATCTTCCGCCCGTTCAACGGCCAGCACGGTGCTGGCAACATGTGTGGTTGCGGAGATGTACAGTTGCAAAGTCTCCTTCTGTTCAGGAGGTGTGAGCACTAGTGGGCCACTAATATAGGCCTTGAATTCGTCTAAGGCTTTTTGGACTTCATCATTCCAGACAAATGAATCTTGCTTCTTGAGCAGTCGGAAGAAAGGTAAACCACGAACGTCGAGTCATGACACGAATCTACTAAGTCCACCATGCAGCCGGTCAACTTCTAGATGTCTTTCTAAGACTGCAGACGACCTATCCTTAATATGGCGCTGACCTTCTCCGGATTTGCCTCGATCCCTCTATGCGAGACCAAGAAACCCAGTAGTTTTCCGGATAGGACACCGAAGATGCGCTTCTCGAGGTTTAGCTTTATGCTATACTTGTAGAGGTTGTCAAATGTCTCGGCTAGGTTGTGAATTAAATCGGAGGTGAGTCGGCTCTTAGCGACCAGATCATCAATGTAGGTTTCAACATACTCTCTATCCGCTTATCTAAGCAGCGCTGCATAGTTCGTTGGTAGGTTGCGTCGGTGTTCTTCAATCCAAAAGGCATGGTCGTATAACAGAACGCACCGAAAGGCGTAATGAATGATGTCTTTAGCTGGTCGGACTCACTGAGGGGAATCTAATGGTACCCTGAATAGGCATCTAAGAAGCATAGGAAGGCGCAGCTAGCCGTTGAGTCGACCACTTGATCAATGCGAGGAAGAATGAATGGGTTCTTGGGGTAGGCCTGATTAAGGCCTATGTAATCCACACACATCCGACATTCCTTGTTTTTCTTTCTCACCAAGACGGGGTTAGCTAATCAATTAGGATGAAAAACTTATTTAATAAAACCAGCTTCCAGTAATCGATCGATCACTTTTCTAATCGCATCCTTGCGGTCTTGTGAAAATCATCAAAGTCGCTGCCTCACAGGTTTAGCGTTTGATTTGACGTGTAGTTTATGCTCAGCCTTTTCCCTTGGAACACCCGGCATATCAGAAGGTTTTCATGCAAATATGTCTTTATTATCACGAAGGAAAAGGATGAGCACACTTTCCTATTTGGCATCTAAATTGACCCCAATATTGGCGGTCTTGGATACATCACTATCATCTAACTATATCTTCTTTGACTCCACGGCTTCTGCCTGTACCATGGCCTTTGACACCTTCTTGGGGGGAGAGTCGAGGTTAGCCTCCTCCGCCTTTGCCACTTCCAGCTTCAACTCGATGAGCTCGGACGCCATCACCTTTTTCACTGCTAGCTCGAAACTCTGGAAGTCACCGTCGTATGAAGTATTCACGTCTAAGCACAGCAAGATAACTCCGTTTGGCCCTGGCCGCTTCATCATCATGTAGGGATAGGACAGTACGGCCATAAACTTAGCAATGACGGGTCACCCAATAATGGCGTGGTAAGTGGTGTCCAAATCTGCCAGTTCGAAGGTATCACGCTTCGGTCTATAGTTCTCCCGAGTGGCGAAAGTGACTGACAGAGTGATTTGTCCTAATGGAACTGTCTGCATGCCTAGGAGTTCGTTGAAGGTCTTCACAAAGAAAATGTCCAAACTACTTCCGTCGTCCACCAGCACTCTGTGGAGCCGCACCAGGTTCACTGTCAGCGATAACACCAAGGGGTACTTGCCGGGGCGAGGGATGTGATCCGGGTGGTCTGACCGATCAAAGGTTATCGGGACCTTGGACCACCGCTGATACTGGGGCACGGCCGGTGAGACCGAGTGGACCTCTTGGTTGAGGATCTTCTGTTGGCGCTTTGAGTCAACAGAGGATCTACTGCAAATATAGTTGACCTCGCGCTCAGGGTCTTGGAACTCTTCCTTGTCCTCGTCATCCTTGTCCTTGCCTTTCTTGTCGCATTTGTTGACCCAAGGGCGTTCTCTGCAGACTTTCAAAGCGTGGGGCGCAAAGCTCTTCTATTTGAAGCAATCCTTAGCCTTATGAGCACTATCGTGCAGATGGCAAGGGCCTTCGAGCATTTTGTCGAAGTCATCCTGAGTGCCTTGCCTGTTCTGGTTAGGATGCTCAGTATTAGTGACCATCCTGTCCTGCTTGCGCTTTCTGTCATCGTCTTTGTTATAATTGGACGGTACCGACTGATTGTTGTTCCACGATGCCTCCTCCTTATACTGACGTACATCGAAAAGGGCCGAGTTATCGGCTGCATATTTGTCCGCCATGGTGAACAGCTCCTTGGCTGTTAGGCACCCGACGGCGTCTAGCCTCCCTATTTCCTTGATCAGGTCATCACCGCGGAGTCTAACCTAGAAGGCGGCGATGACCTAAGCGTCTGAGACATTTGGGATGGTATTCTTCACTCGGCAGAAATGCTGGATGTACTCCCGTAGTGGCTCTCTGTCCTGTTGCTTAATCCATGCGAGTTCCCAGTGATTACCAGGCCGGTCGAACATTGCCTGGAAGTTGGTGGTAGACAGCCTGCATAGTTCATTCCACGAACCGATGGAGTTGGCTGGTAGATTTGTGAGCCATGTCCTGGCCGCCGGGGCCAAGCATACATGCAAGTAATTGGCCATGAAAAAATTGTCTCCGTCGAGTAGACATGAAGCCAGTCACGCAGGTCTCTCTTGCCGTCGTACTTCTCAATGCTCGACGACCAGCGAACAGTGCGTAACCTCGTGTGAAGGCTCTGATACCGGTCTCATCATTGTAATCCTCAGTGGGTGGAGTCTGCTCCTGTTCGCATCTACCTTCTTGACAACGTTTGTCCTTACGCCGACCATTGTTCCAGTGATCTTGGTACCCATCGTACTGAGGTGGCTCCCTTTGGTCGTCGTGTTCGTAATAATGACCGTGAACAAAGCCACGACTGTGACATCCCAAGTCACAAAAAGTTGATTAAGCTAACACAACTGTTAAAGTGCTGACTAATTAAAAATTTCAGATAATTAAAGTGCCAGAGAAAAAGGGGAATAAATTTAATTACTTAATTCCACAATTTGGCCAATTAGTAGGATTTCAAAAAATTTACAAAACTCAATAGAAGTGTGCCAATATTTTTGCAGATTTCGTTGGATCATGTCAAGAAGGAATTTTGGGAATTTTATCAGAATTTTTGGTAAAGGTTTAGTACCCCTAAAAATTCCCTAAGTGCAGAGAAAATTACCTCTGTTCCAGAATTTTTCATAAATTCTCCAGCAGGAATTTCGACATGGCCCCAAAAGAAAAGATGGAGAATAAGTTTTTCTGGACAGGAACAAAAATTGGCATGAAGTTTGGAGCATCAAAGCTTTGAGAAATTGGCAAAGTACCGATCACTGTTCTAGTCAATTGGGGTCAACAGCTTCTCTGTTCTTGGGCCACTCCTCGATCGACACCTCCGTACCCCCCCCCCCCCCCCCCCCCCCGCTGGCCACGGTCTCCTCCTCTCTCTCCCCCATCCTGGCCACTGCTCCGTCTGCTCTCTCCTATGACACCGACCCACATTGAAGCCACACCGACGAGCCAATTCCCGGCGGCCGGCTCGCCTCCTCGCTCTCTCTGCTCTCTCTCTTTCTGCCGCTCGGTACTTAAGACCGCAGCCGCCGATACCTCCCCCTCCTCCTTCCCTCTCTGCTCTCGCACGCGTGCCACACGATCCCCGGGCCTTCCGGCAAAACCAGGTGCCTCAAGCTACTTATTGTGATTGCTGTAACAAAGTTGTGTGGGAAGGCGAGGAGCCGCAGAACTGGACCATTGAATGGGTCCCCAGCTCCCCTAATCAAGATGAGTGAGCCATTGCCCTAGGGCTGCATGGTTTACTTAGGTTCCGCATAGTGTTTGTCGTATCTTCCGCCTCCGCATATTTATGTAATATAAACCAAGATCATATGTATGATGATGTAACTAAATTTGCTTCCGCTATGGCTCTTGAACTTGTAATATTATACACTTAATGATGTATCTTTGGAAATGATGGATGTTCATGTGTGAACGCTATGTATGGTTACTTCGTTAACCATCTCCCGAGGCGATCCTGTACGACACACTCTATACTTCGGTATAGGGTTGCGACAGCTGGTATCAGAGTCGATTCAGGGTAAGCATCACAACAATGAACATTTTAAAAACTTAAACAACCCGTTTTACGCCGAACGGTGAGGTACAAACTAGTAGTGCCCATATAAGGACTTTATTAGTAGATGGCAAAGCTAACCCTAGGTTATGTTTGTTTAATTTACTTGCCTCTACGGATTCTTCCCTGAAGGTATGTGCCTATGCGCAGATCGGTTGCACAATAAACACCGAACGCCTTCCGGGTGGGCAAAGACCTGGACTTTGTTTGATGCGCGGACCGGTTGCGCTTAAATATCGGCTGCCTTCCGGGTGGGTAAATACCTGGACATAAACTGTCATTGTTATTTTGGCTTGTACCTTTTAGATTTGATGTATTGTTTCTAGAATGGATCTATTGCAGGTACACTAACCATGTGTAGTTAGCTTAGAAATGTGCGAGAGGTGTGCGTGCCATGAATGGATCGATCTATATATTCGGTCAAAGTTTTCCTTTCTGAGGACGTAGGAAATCGGCATATTGAGCATTTGGCATTCATGCATACCACATGCATTTATCTTTACCAAATCATGTAAAAGGTCACAAATATCACAAACATGTGAAATAATCAAACCCCGGGCGAATTCGAATCCCTATGGCACTTAAAACGAAAGTTTGAACATAATTGGGAAGAAATCAAACTTCCTCGATTTTAATCCGACGAAGGCAAATGAGTACTCGTTGGAAAGCTAATGTTTTTCCCTACAAGTTTGGTATAGTGGGTTTGTCTCAGAAAAATATGGAAATGGGTCGAATTTAGCAAAAACAGCAAGTTTTCTGGAAGTTCAGCAGTTGTCTCATTTCTGTCCTCTGTTTTTGGATGATCATAACTCTCAGAGATGTTATCGGTTGGAGATGTGGGAGTATGCGTTGGAAAGATAATGAACTCCTCTATAACTTTCATAAAAGGGTCAAAAGTTTAAATTGTCCAGAAGCTACGTGTTTTTGCTCATCCCTGCAAGTTACTCTGTCAACCGCATAACTGCATGGTTTTTCGTCAAACGGATCGGGCACTCTGTGTCTCTCCCTTTATCCATCAACCCTTATGCTATTTTGAGCATGTGTGCATAGTGGGATATTAAGTTTTGACTCACCCTTGCAAAACTTATTCTGACAGATGGTTGATTACAAGCTCACGAAGGACCTCGAGCACTTTTCCGCACGTGTTCTCGAGTTGGAACGAGGGCGTGAGGCGCTGCAGTCCGCACTTGCCGCCCGTGACACCCAGCTCACCGCTCGCGACGCTAAGATCGCGGTCCTCGAGGACAAACTGCACACTAGCGAGTTGGAGCGGGCTGATCTTTTTGAGCAGCTCCATGACGCTCAACTCATCATCGAGGGCGATGCTAGCGATCAGTTGCAGGAGCAACTGAACCAGCGTAATGCTCAACTCACTGCTGCCTAAGAGGAGATCTACTCCCTTCATGGTCAGATTGACGCTCTCCTGGAGGAGCGAAGCGAGCTCCAAGCTCAATGCGAAGAATCCCAAGATGCAAGGGATGTCATGGAAGGGAACCTCAACGACGCTCACTTAATCATCGCACAGCAAGAACAACTCATTGGGCATCTCCAAGTTGCCAATGCCCAGCTGAACGCTGTCCTTAATGCCCAGCCACCCGTGCCACTCGCGGTGATTCCCCCAGACGACGCTGACTTGAGTGAGGACGGTGACTCCGGTGTTGACTACGAGGCACCCCCTGGACCGGGTGACATGGAGTGGCAGTCCGATGGTAGCAGCCACACTGAGTGACTGCGGCGTAGTATGTTGTGTATGGTGGAAACTCGTGAAACTTTGTGCTTGTATGTGGATAGTGTTGGTAGCGCTAAGTGGAGTTGTAACCTAAGCTCTCTGAGATCGTGTTGTTGTCATGTTGTAGTGATGTAACCTAAATCTTGCCATGTATTGGAAGATGTGTCGCATGTACCCGTGGTTTGATCGTAAGTATGCTGTCTATGGTGTTGGAACCAGTGGAATCTAAGTTATCTCTTGTGACCTGCACCGTTCCCTGTCAACATTTTCGTTATGAGCAATCTGAAATTTTATTTTGTCACTGTATTATAGCCGTATTATCATATTGTCTCACGTGATGATCGGGCTAACATACTTTACTCCTATGGCAGATGGTGCAAACTCGCCGTGGTGGAGAGAACCTCGGTGATGCTCCTAGTGCCTCCAACGCGGGTAGAAACCAGCCGCCACCCAATGCTCCGCCCATGACACCTATGGAGCAGCTCATCCACAATCAGAATGAGATGTTCCGCATGTTCATGGAGAACATGAATCGCCAAGGAGCTCCCGGACCACCACCATAGCAGCCCCGTGAATCCTCCTACAGCGACTTTTGGGCAACTCATCCGCCCACATTCGGAGAAGCCGGTGATCCGCTGGAAGCAGATAATTTCTTTCGCACTTTGGAATCGAAGTTTGCTCTGCTCCACTGCACCGACCACCAGAAGCCGCTCTTCGCCGTGCAGCAACTTCGTGGTTCCGCAAGTGCTTGGTGGGCGAGCTACACCACTGCTCTTGCCCCTGGCCACCAAGTCACTTGGCTGGAATTCTGCACCGCCTTTCGTGCACACCACATTCTCGCCGGTCTTATGAAGCGCAAGCTGCAAGAATTTCTCAACCTGAAGCAAGGCTCGGGAACCGTGCAAGAGTACGCCCAGAAGTTCAACTACTTGACTCAGTATGCTTCGTATGACGCCGGTACGGACTAGAAGAAGAAGGACACTTTCCGTTCGGGCCTTACCCCGAAGCTGCAGGACCGTTTGGCACAAGTCACCACAGGCACGTTCAACGACCTGATGAGTGCCGCCATCGTGCCAGAAGATGCCATCCGTGCTAACCAAGAGGACAAGAAGAGGAAGCGTGCTATGGGAAGTTCGTCCGGCTCCGCACCGCCCAAGTACAGGCTGGCAATCACCTCCCTGACGGGACAGAAGTTCCGAGCTGCAGTACTGTCAGGAGGAGGAGCTCGTCCGACCTACTCGCAGCAGCACTTTCATTCCCAAGGAGGCAACCAGCAGCCCTCCTCTGGTCCCCGCCCTCTGTAGCAGACTAATCAAGTTGTGAAGCACAACTCCTCGTAGCCGTGCTACAACTGTGGCCGAACCGGTCACTTTGCCAAGGAGTGCCGTTTCCCGAAGGGCAACCAAGGAAACAACAACAACTCCAACCCGTCCGGGAACAACAACAACCACCACAGCAGCAGAAACAACCACAGCAACAATGGGAATCGTCCCCAGTCTTCTGCCCCTACCCACAAGAATGGCCGAGTCAATTATACCACGGTCGAAGAGATTCAAGTGGGAGAGCCCGTTCTCGCGGGTACGTTCTCGATCAACCAACACGCTGCTATGGTTCTTTTTGATTCGGGAGCAACGCATGATTTTTTTAGTCAAGCATGTGTGAATCATCTGAAAATCACCCCCACCACTACTGGAACCCCGTACATCATCACATCCCCCGGTGGGAAAATAAGAACTCACCTCGAGTTGAGGAAAGTGCCGCTTAAGTTAGCGGGCAACGTGTACCCCGCTTCGTTAATCATCTTAGTTGGTCAAGGCATTGACATAATTCTTGGTATGAGGTGGATGACTAAACATAGAGCCGTCTTGCACATTGAATCCCTGGAAGTCCACTTGAACTCACCCCTCTATGGCTCGTCTATTCTACGATTGCCGTGTCCCAGATTGTCCACTCCTCAAGTGTATCACGTCAAAGGGAAAACGCTGGATGATATCCCAGTGGTACGTGACTTTCCCGACGTGTTTCCAGATGATTTACCGGGAATGCCTCCGGACAGAGATGTGGAGTTTCGAATTGAACTCCTACCCGGTACGACGCCTATCTCTCGTAGGCCGTACAAAATGGCTCCTAATGAGTTAGCAGAATTAAAAGAGCAATTACAAGAGCTTATGGACAAGGGCTACATCCGACCGAGTTCATCCCCCTGGGGATGTCCCGCCCTCTTTGTGAAGAAGAAAGACAAGACCTTATGTTGACTTTTGCTAAGCCATATTAATAAATCATTCCCGGCACGGGGCCAGAAACGGTTCACTAATATGTCCCAGAGTCAAGTAGGTAAAATCCGCAAGCGCACGGAGAATACCGCTGTAGCATTTCACCCGGAAGTATTCAGGGTATCGTATTTGTTTATCCCAAAGGAAGGTTATGATCAAGAAGTGTTACTAACATATAAGATCATGTTAACAATTAGCAAGGATATCTAACCATGACAGGCGGGTACATGATAAATACCGGGTAGTGTGACACACATAGAAGATTCCTACTAAATAAATAAAGTCTAGTGGAGGAAAGACTAGGCTAAGCTACTCCTACTATACATTCCTATACAGTTGCATAGCCTAAGTAGAATACATACAGACCCACACTCAGGTTCAGCAGTCAATAGTATAGCACTTCAGGCACGGACTTACCCCTGCATCCACAGGCGACTTCCGCCAAGAGCCTACGCACTAGCCTAGCGGGGAGGATTTCAAAGGACGGACAGGGCTGTCACCACCTACCGCCTACCTCAACGAACCAGTAGACTAACGAATAATTGATGCAAATCAGTCACCCAAGTACCATACTTGCATGACCAAAGAGCACTCTGCCCCTCCGCGATTACTATTAACGAGGAAGAGCTACCGTACGAATACGATCACCAAACCCATGCTATACTTTATCAGCTAAAACTAAGCATAGAGACTATAACATATAAACTAGACTATAGTGACGGTATATAACTAGCATGACAATAGTAGTATAATAAATATAAACTACTATCACACAAGTAGACTATACTATCACATATATGGATCACAATATCAAACAAGAAACTCATGACCCAAGCACAACTATATAGAAAATATATATATATTGATAAGAGCAAAGTCTTACAAAAGGGAAAAGATACAAGAGCCATACCAATTCCAAGTGAAGACTTGGGACTAGAGAGCTCTAGACTCAGCCTAACTCCACTAAAACTCCAAGAACTACTACTAGCAAGAGAGAAATGCTTCTTGTGGTGTGTGTTGAGTGTGAAGGCACACCCTCCTATTTATAGCCTCAATAGGTCGGCAAGGGAGAGTAACCGCCACGGAAGGCACCTCAAACCGCCATCAGGAGTCGCGGAGGAGCCAACACGTGGAAGCCCAGGCGGAGAGGGCGCCCGGCCAGATCGGCCGACCTGACCAGGTCAGCCGACCTGGGGGTGGCCCCTCCTGGCCTGTGCTTTCTCCAGGTGGCTGTCCTGTGGGCCCTGACGTTGGTTTGCGCGGTATTACAGGGAGTTACGTCGGTTAAGTGCTGAAAATAGGCCCTTCAATCCGTGTGACGTCCATGTGGCACTCTCTGATTGGTCGAAAGTGTGTTTTCTTGCCTTTTGAGGTGTTTCCTTCACATTTCCTCCTGCATGCACAAAGTTCTCCAAGTACAAGTGGAACTATATTATTGTGATAAAACATGCGTGTATGAAATGCCAAATTCTCCTTTATTTGAGTATAGTTGACGGTTGAAAATGGTACTTAACAGCCGTCAACACCTTATGTCTATGTGTTGACTACAGGCCTTTGAATGCTGTGACCATCAAGAACAAGTACCCTTTACCTCGAATCGATATTCTCTTTGATCAACTTATTGGTGCTAAAGTTTTCTCCAAGATTGACCTCCGATCCGGTTACCACCAAATAAAGATCTGAGCCGAAGATATTCCAAAAACTGCTTTCTCCACGCGATATGGCCTTTTCGAATACCTTGTCATGTCTTTTGGTCTCACTAATGGTCCAGCCCACTTCATGTATTTGATGAATTCCGTGTTCATGCTAGAGTTGGATAAGTTTGTGGTCGTGTTCATCGATGACATCCTTATCTACTCCAAGTCCGAGGAAGAACACGCCGAACATCTCCGCATTGTTCTGCAACGACTCCGAGATCACCAACTTTACGCCAAATTTAGCAAGTGTGAATTTTGGCTAAAGCAAGTTCCATTCTTGGGTCATATCATCTCAGCGGAAGGAGTGGCCGTCGATCCTACTAAGGTAGAAGATGTGCTGAAGTGGGAAGCTCCGAAATCGGTCAAGCAAATTCGTAGCTTCCTTGGTCTTGCCGGATATTATCGGAAATTTATTCCCAACTTCTCAAGCATTGCCAAGCCTATGACCAAGCTGCTGGAAAAAGATGCTAAGTTTAAGTGGAGTAGTGCATGTGAGGAAGCCTTCCAGTCACTCAAGAAGCATTTGACAACTGCCCCGGTTTTGACTCAACCCGATATTACCAAACCGTTCGATGTTTACTGTGATGCCTCCGGCACTGGATTGGGTTGTGTGCTTATGCAAGAAGGCCGTGTCATCGCCTATGCCTCTCGATAGCTCCAAAAGCATGAGCAAAACTATCCCACCCACGATTTGGAGTTGGCATCCGTCGTCCTAGCCTTAAAAATCTGGCGCCATTACCTGCTTGGTAACCTTGTCAATCTCTACACCGACCACAAAAGTCTCAAGTATATATTCACGCAGCAAGAACTGAATATGAGGCAACATAGATGGTTAGAATTAATCAAGGATTATGAATTGGAAATTCATTATCACCCCGGAAAAGCCAACGTTGTTGCCGACGCCCTAAGTCGTCAAGACCAATGCAATCACGCAGTTGTTTGTTCCATGGGAGCTTGCCCAAATTCAGATTCAAACGCCAAGTCTTCGTATCATTCCATTTGGATCCTTGTATAATCTAGCTCTTATTCCTACCCTTCGCGACGAAATTGTTGAGGCCCAAAAGGGAGACAAGGGAATGGAACACATTCAACAAAAGATACACAAGGATGAAGCTACATGTTTCCGACAGGACGAAGATGGAGTGCTATGGTTCAACAATCGACTTGTTGTTCCAAAGAAGGAGGAATTAAGGAAGAAAATTTTGGATGAGGCTCACTTGTCCAAATACGCTATACACCCCGGCAGCAACAAGATGTACCGCGGGTTAAAGGAAAAGTTTTGGTGGACGCGCATGAAAAGAGAAGTCGCTCGTTATGTTTCCGAGTGCGATACTTGCCAGCGTGTGAAGGCCGACCATCTGAAGAAAGCCGGTCTTTTGCACCCATTAAAAATCTCCGCTTGGAAATGGGAGGATATTGCGATGGATTTTATTGTTGGGTTACCCCTCACCCCCAAGAAACATGATTCCATATGGGTTATCGTGGATAGGTTGACCAAATCCGCTCATTTTATTCCCGTCCATACAACCTACTCTACCAAGAAGTATGCCGAACTCTACATCGCAAGAATCCTATGTTTGCATGGTGTGCCGAAAACTATTATCTCTCATCGAAGTCCCCAGTTTATTGCTCGTTTTTGGGAGCAACTGCATTCTTGTGTTGGCACCACCCTTATCCGAAGTTCTGCTTATCACCCGCAAACCGATGGTCAAACTGAGAGGCTGAATCAATATTTGGAGGACATACTGAGAGCCTGTGTTCTGGACAATCGGGAGAATTGGGAAGATTGCCTTCTGTTCACCGAATTCTCATATAACAATAGCTATCAGGAGAGTTCGGGAATGTCACTGTTTGAGGCCTTGTACGGCCACTCATGCCGAACACCGCTGAATTGGTCCGAATCAGGAGAAAGAATTACTTTTGGTCCAGACCTTGTCATCCAAGCCGAAGAGAAGGTGCGACAAATTCAAGCTAACATGAAAGCAACACAATCCCGTCAAATAAGCTATGCCAACAAAAGGAGACGCCCATTGGAGTTCAAAAAGGGAGATCATGTCTATCTTCGAGTTTCTCCCAACAAGGGCATATCTCGTTTTGGAATCAAGGGTAAATTAGCACCGCGCTACATCGGACCCTTTCCGATCATGGAGAAGCATAGCGCCGTTGCTTATCGATTGCAATTACCCAAAAATCTTGAGCGTGTGCACAACGTCTTCCACGTATCCCAACTCAAGAACTGTTTAAAGCCTCCGATCGATGTGGTCATTGCCGACACCGAACAATTGGAAGAAGACCTCTCCTACCCTGAATACCCCGTCCGCATCATTGATCAAAAAGACCAGGTAACGCGCCATCGCACCATCACCTTCTACAAGGTTCAATGGAGCAGTCATACCGAGGATGCAGCCACCTGGGAGCAAGAGGAGTTTCTGAAAACCCACTTCCCCGAGTTCTTGACCTCGCAAATCCGGTAAACACCCACGCCCTCTCTCTTGTGTTCAGCCAGTTACAAATCTCGGGGCGAGATTTCTTTTAAGGGGGGAGTGCTGTGACATCCCAAGTCACAAAAAGTTGATTAAGCTAACACAACTGTTAAAGTGCTGACTAATTAAAAATTTCAGATAATTAAAGTGCTAGAGAAAAAGGGGAATAAATTTAATTACTTAATTCCACAATTTGGCCAATTAGTCGGATTTCAAAAACTTTACAAAACTCAATAAAAGTGTGCCAATATTTTTGCATATTTCAGCGGATCATGTCAAGAAGGAACTTTGGGAATTTTATAAGAATTTTTGGTAAAGGTTTAATACCCCTAAAATTCCCTAAGTGCAGAGAAAAGCACCTCTGTTCTAGGATTTTTCATAAATTCTCCAGCAGGAATTTCGACATGGCCCCAAAAGCAAAGTTGGAGAATAAGTTTTTCTAGACAGGAACAATAACTGGCTTGAAGTTTGGAGCATCGAAGCTTGGAGAAATTAGCAAAGTACCGATCACTGTTCTAGTCAATTGGGGTCAATAGCTTCTCTGTCCTTGGGCCACTCCTCGATCGACACCGCCGTACACCCCCGCCGGCCAGGGTCGCCTCCTCTCTCTCCCCCATCCCGGCCACTGCTCCGTCTGCTCTCTCTTGTGACACCGACCCACATTGAAGCCACACCGGCGAGCCAATTCCCGGCGGCCAACTCGCCTCCTCGCACTCTCTGCACTCTCTCTCTGCCGCTCGGTACTTAAAACCGCAGCCGCCGAGACCTCCCCCTCCTCCTTCCCTCTCTGCTCGCGCACGCACGCCACACGATCCCCGGGCCTTTCGGCAAAACCAGCTGCCCCTGCCCTTGCCTCCTTCCTCTTCCTTCACAAGAATCGGGCGCCACCCCTGTTTCCCTCCGCCTTGGCCGCCGTCGCGTCGAGCTCCACCTAGGCAGCTCTCCGTTCCCTCCTCTTTCCTCAAATCGGTGCCCAAGTGTCCTCCCTAGCATGCCCCTGACCTGTTTCCCCTCTGCTGCAGCGACCTCACCGGAATTGACGAAGGAAGGAGCCGCCGCCATCGGGTTCCCCCCCCCCCCACCCCGCCGACGAGACCCCTTCTCCGGCCGTTCCCGTCGACTAACTCCTCCACGCCGTCGATCTCCGCACCAAGGTGATGCTCTCCCGCCACTTCTCGACCCCTCTCGCTCGCCGTGCTTGCCGCGCGACGTTGCCGTATCCTTCCCCTGCTCCGCCGCTCGCCGCCGGCCACCTCCGGCGCTTTCCGTTGGTCGCCAACCGGGGTCACGAGATCGCCGTGGGATGCTGAGCCCGTGGGCAAGCGGTGTTGGCCTAGCCGCGGTGTCGATTGGCCGCTGGCCCGGGCTCGCCGGCGCCGACCACCGCGTGCGCGCGCCCGCGGGTGTTTGAAAAATGCCGAGTGGCATTTCTGTAAATTAGCCCCAACTTTGTTAAAATCTTCAAAAATTCATAACTCGAGATATAAAAGTCCAATGAGCATGAAACCAATTTTGTTGGATTCATAAAATCCTTCTCTACCAGAAAAACAAGATGAGCGACAGGGTTATGCAGTATATTAATGAAATTAAATCACCAAATTTAGAACCTTGCTAAGAGTATTAAATTCATAAGTAAAAATTTATAGCTGGTAAAATCATGGGATTTGGTCAGTAAGTATTTCATGTCATTCCTCAACATTGTACAGAAGCACATTCCCATCTTTTATGCAAATGTTTAGTGTTATTGCATAATCTCCATTTTCAGTAAATGAATTTATATAAATTCTTGGGTAGGGTTTTAATCATGAAATTTAGTATTCCAGCTCTATGAGCATTTCTACATGCCTATGAATACCCATGAAAAATTTAGGGCACCATCAGTATTCTTTTTGTTATTAAATTGCTCATCTCATGCATGAGCATCATTCCGTCAAATTCTATTTATTGAGGAAGTGCCATGAATCATCGTCCAATTCCTTACCGTGCATTACACTGCATTGACTAGGAAGCGAGACCGGGAGCAAGGCCGTGGCAAGCAACCCCGAGGAGCCCGAACTTGAGCTAAACCCTGCCGAGAACTCTAACTACGATCACTCCCAAGGCAAGCCCCAGTGCACACCCACTGATTTACGAGTCCTTTTTATTTTGTCACAATAGAGGAATATTGTATTGTGCATTAGGTATAGGGCTTGGATGGAAACCCACGTGCATAAACAAACTATGACCTATAATTGGTTTATGTTAGTAAGCCTTTTCGTTAGCATTGCTAGGCTTAAATTAGTGGAGTCAAAGGTAGGTTATGGGATCACTTGATTCGATCGTGATTCACATGAAGAATGGAATTGGTTAAAAATTTGAGAACCTATCGTTGCAACTCCACGGACAAGTATCGAACAGTACCAAGTGCATACCTCTATATGGGAATTGGTAAACCTAGTAACTTGGGCGCCGTATTGTTGGACGGTATTACTCATCGATCCAGAGGTGATGTGAATGGCACGGTGGATGCACGGGTCGAGGACCGCTGGAGAGTGCACGGGTTAAGCCTCGGATACGAAGTACTGTATCACGGGGAGGATGTGTACTCGGGCTCGATGGCCCCAGATTGACTTTATCGCAACCTCGTGAACGGTGGCCATACGTGTTCTTAAATGATGCGTATGTCGTGCACTTGGGTTATTCTCCTGCAGGATGTAAATCAATTCGAATTGCCGTCCCTCGCGGTTATGAGTAGCTCTTGTTTTGAGCAGTGGCAATGATACTTTAAGTAGAGAAGTTTGGTTATGATACTGAAATTTATTTACTCTATGGATACATATTGCTATGTTGTATTGTTCTTTATATTTATACAAGTCTTAGCCGCTAGCCAGGTTCAACTACAGTTCCTTTTCTGCAACAAGCAATTAAAATCTTGGTTAAGGAATAAGCACCGTAGCATAGAATTAATAGTTGCTTGTTATGCAAATAGCAAATAAGCCCGGTCAGCCCCTGCATATTAGGAGTCGGTTTTAGTAAACCTCTTGGACGGGTAAGTCTTGCGGAGTATGCTAGATACACAGGCTTTGCGATTATGTGGTTTTTCAGGTTTGACTCAAGCTACTTATTGTGATTGCTGTAACAAAGTTGTGTGGGAAGGCGAGGAGCCCCATAACTGGACCATTGAATGGGTCTCCAGCTCCCCTAATCAAGATGAGTGAGCCATTGCCCTAGGGCCGGCATGGTTTACTTAGGTTCCGCGTAGTGTTTGTCGTATCTTCCGCCTCCGCATATTTATGTAATATGAACCAAGATCATATGTATGATGATGTAACTAAATTTGCTTCCGCTATGACTCTTGAACTTGTAATATTATACACTTAATGATGTATCTTTGGAAATGATGGATGTTCATGTATGAACGCTATGTATGGTTACTTCGTTAACCATCTCCCAAGGCGATCCTGTACGGCTCACTCTATACTTCGGTATAGGGTTGCGACAACGACGATGCTGTTCTTCCTCATATTCTAGGTGGGCCGCCTCATCCCGCTCTCGATGCCTATTATCCAGTCTGATGCGGGCATCCCACTGTGGTATGTGTTGACTTTTGCTAAGCCATATTAATAAATCATTCCCGGCACGGGGCCAGAAACGGTTCACTAATATGTCCCAGAGTCAAGTAGGTAAAATCCGCAAGCGCACGGAGAATACCGCTGTAGCATTTCACCCGGAAGTATTCAGGGTATCGTATTTGTTTATCCCAAAGGAAGGTTATGATCAAGAAGCGTTACTAACATATAAGATCATGTTAACAATTAGCAAGGATATCTAACCAAGACAGGCGGGTACACGATAATAACTGGGTAGTGTGACACACACAGAAGATTCCTATCTAGTGGAGGAAAGACTAGGCTAAGCTACTCCTACTATACATTCCTATACAGTTGCATAGCCTAAGTAGAATACATATAGACCCACACTCAGGTTCAGCAGTCAATAGTATAGCACTTCAGGCACGGACTTACCCCTGCATCCACAGGCGACTTCCGCCAAGAGCCTACGCACTAGCCTAGCGGGGAGGATTTCAAGGGACGGACAGGGCTGTCACCACCTGCCGCCTACCTCAACGAACCAGTAGACTAACGAATAATTGATGCAAATCAGTCACCCAAGTACCATACTTGCATGACCAAAGAGCACTCTGCCCCTCCGCGATTACTATTAACGAGGCAGAGCTACCGTACGAATACGATCACCAAACCCATGCTATACTTTATCAGCTAAAACTAAGCATAGAGACTATAACATATAAACTAGACTATAGTGACGGTATATAACTAGCATGACAATAGTAGTATAATAAATATAAACTATTATCACACAAGTAGACTATACTATCACATATATGGATCACAAAATCAAACAAGAAACTCATGACCCAAGCACAACTATATAGAAAATATATATATATTGATAAGAGTAAAGTCTTACAAAAGGGAAAAGATACAAGAGCCATACCAATTCCAAGTGAAGACTTGGGACTAGAGAGCTCTAGACTCAGCCTAACTCCACTAAAACTCCAAGAACTACTACTAGCAAGAGAGAAATGCTTCTTGTGGTGTGTGTTGAGTGTGAAGGCACACCCTCCTATTTATAGCCTCAATAGGTCGGCAAGGGAGCGTAACCGCCACGGAAGGCATCTCAAACCGTCATCAGGAGTCGCGGAGGAGCCAACACGTGGAAGCCCAGGCGGAGAGGGCGCCCGGCCGGGTCGGCCGACCTGACCAGGTCGGCCGACCTGGGGGTGGCCCCTCCTGGCCTGTGCTTTCTCCAGGTGGCTGTCCTGTGGGCCCTGACGTCGGTTTGCGCGGTATTACAGGGAGTTACGTCGGTTAAGTGCTGAAAATGGGCCCTTCAATCCGTGTCACGTCCATGTGGCACTCTCTGATTGGTCGAAAGTGTGTTTTCTTGCCTTTTGAGGTGTTTCCTTCACATTTCCTCCTGCATGCACAAAGTTCTCCAAGTACAAGTGGAACTATATTATTGTGATAAAGCATGCGTGTATGAAATGCCAAATTCTCCTTTATTTGAGTATAGTTGACGGTTAAAAATGGTACTTAACAGCCGTCAACAAACTCCCCCAAGCTTACCCTTTGCTCGTCCCGAAGCAAAGATAAACTTAAGTTGTTGATCAGGAGTTGCTACAATGTCCTACTCCTCAATAATACTATGCGCACAACAAAGTACTCTTCCTAGAATTAAATATATTGGCGCATAACTTACCCATTTACCTCGATCCATGGGGCTTTTACACCTCATTGTCTTGGGCGGTTGAGAGATAGAACAATTGCAGGGCACTAATCACTTGCTCTAGATTCCGCTATGTTGTTCCGGAGGTTTTCAAAAGATTTTGAAAATAAAAACCAAGTTCCTCAAATGATTCTCTCGGATCACTCAATATGTGTATGATTCCTCACCAAGGCAAAGTGTTGCCTATAATCACCTACTTCTAAATAAGGCTTTATGTGGAGCTCAAGGTAGGGATATATGAAGCACTCATGTTCACATAATATTGCTATGTCAAAAGACCGGATCCAAGAAAAACATCAATTCAAACAATCTTGATCAAGATGTGCAAGTGTGTGGGAGAACGGAGGAATGGTGGATGGGAAGAAATAACTCCTTTTTGAATTTTCCTTCTCTCTTTTGGAGTTTCTAGGCTATGGCTATCTTTTGCTTGCTCTCTTTTTTGAGCATTTTTTTTTCTTTTTTTTTTTCTTTTCTTTTCTGCATAGCCATAGTCCTAGTTTGCAATGAATACTTTGAGAGAGGAATTTTGCAATGGATATATGGAGTGTTTCTTTGGATGGATGGATGGATAGTGGCTTTCTTCCGGTGTAGAAGAATAGCTCACGGTGGATATGGTGGATATGGTGGATATGGTGGATGCTATCTTCTTGATTTAGAAGGATAGCTCATGGCGGTGGATGTGTGTACATGATCTTGATCAAGAAAGCATGAAAAGAGTTCTACTAGGGTCACAACAATTTTGACTAAGCTCAATGTGAAACAAGCAGCATATGTGTAAAGGTTTTCAAATGTAAACACTACATATGGCTGTGGTGGGAATTTCGTCATTGAGGAACTTATTAATTTGTCATTTTGAAAAATAAAACTCCGGAATTCAAGCTTTACGTTGAGCAAGATCATAGCAGCCCGATCTATCATATCATACCTCTCAACAACTTAGAACTAGAGAATGCATATGCTACCCACAAGATTCAAGTTCAAGGCAAGATTTACCAACAAACCTAACTCTTGAGAGAGTACTAAGTTGTAAACTAGCTTTAGAGAGGAATAAAGGACAGAGCAACTATTCATCATCTCAACATAGGAAAATTATACACATTCATACCGCGCATGAAAAAGGGAAATATTTTTGTTCTTTTTATGTTTTGCAAATTTTTATGGAATTTCAGATTTAGCAAATGCAAGAAATAAAGGGAAGGGGAAAGATACAAGTTACCGTGAGAAGGGGGGTCCTCCCCCAAGCTTGTTCTTGCTCATATCTGCTGGTTCGGGTCGTAGCTTTGGGAGCGGAAGAAGGCATCCCAATTGCTCTGATTCTGAGCCATCATCGCGTTCAGCTGGCGGAATTGGTTGTCGCTGAAATTCTGCCATTGCTGGGTGTCGGTGACATGTTGCGTGAGAGTTTGTTGCATGCTCTCGGTGCGCAAATCAATGTCGTCCACCCTCCTTGTCAACTCGGCCATCCCATAGTTGAGTTCACGGAACCCACGGGATGAGAATGACCGAGTGGCAAAGGATGGCGGTCCGCTTGAACTTGATGACGTCAGCATGGGGTAATCGTACTGAGATTCCCGTGCTCCGGCCTGCCATGTTGATGCACCCGCCTCGTCCTGTGGCAGGGGCTGCTCCCATACCGGATCTCCGGTCGGAGTGTGAAACTCCGGTGTAGGCTCCATATGCCTACGGGAACGTGTCGGTCGCCCTGAAACACTATGCCTGCGAACTTCTCCCACTGGCTCAAGTGGGAGGGTTAGTGCCCGACAGTGATACAAACGAAGACCCGGGTTAGGTAACGGGAATTCATTTGTATACCCGGGAAAGTGATAGATCAAGGTATTATTTGGACCATGTTTCAAAGTATGTCCTTGCACAAAATAGTCCTCGCCTAGAAATTCTCTATCTACCGTCAAATATTCAACATGAACATTCTCAAGCAGACCACACTTCTGCGCAATGCGAGTAACTAAAGAGGTGCACTCAATTGGTCCTGTCAACTTTATATTGTCTAACCATTGATCAATCATGCATTCCGCGGGTGACACCCTAATTTTCTTAACCATGGCATAAAGTATTTTCAATTCATCTTGCCGGACAACCCTAATGTCACCTCGAGGAAACAAGGTCATAGCCAACCACACATGCATAAATCTAAGTGTAGGATTATGGATGGCACTTGTTCTAGGCTTGGGACCCCACTCGTTTCCGGAAATCTTTTTCCAAAAACTTTCTTTATGGAACCCCTTTAGCGCTTTATCTAAGTCTAGCCTACATTTAGGATTTAGACCTAGCATAGCATGAAGATCACCCTATGTGACCAAGCGCTCTTGCCCAAACAAGCGAAAAGAAATGCCTTCATCATACTTTCTAAGGGTGCATAAAAACTGCATAGTAAGCAAACGAGAACCCGGCTCATCTACTTCTACGAAATTTAGCCAACCCATAGTGCGAAAAATAGAGGCAAATTCTTCTCTCATACCTATTTTCTCGAGGAAGTCCGGATCGAAGCGTCGAGTGTGGGCGAATGGCCGCTCTCTCATGAGCGCGATGGCTTGGCCCTCGCGGTCGTCCTTGATGTCGAGATGCTCCTCGGTGATGAGCAAGGCCGGCCTTTTCTCCGGAATTTCAGCTTCGGGGTCACCATGCCCCGGACTTGGTGTGAGCTCGACGGAGGATGCTTAACTCGTGCTTGCACGAGTGCTTTTTCTCCGCTTGATTCCGGCGACTTGCTTCATTCGTTTGAACATGGCTGCACATAAGAACAAACACAAGACAAGAACAAAAACAAGATCGAACAAGTGTTCGGGTGAGCGTTAGTGAAAACGACAAACCCGAGCTTCTCCGAAATTGGTTTTCTTCTTACAATAACTTGCAAATGCACTAAAACAGAGGGGAAATATTTTTTTTTTTTGGGTTTTTGGGGCTGTAGTAAAGTTGAAGAACATGAAATTTTGGGAGAGCAACAAGTGAGCAAAGGAGGGGAGTGAAAGATGAGCTTGGAATGGTGAAGCTCCCCCTCCTGGGCGGTTTTTATAGCCAAGGAAGCAAGATGGCCGTTAGAAAGGGACAGAGCAACGGCCATATAGCCATTGGGAGAAAGGAGCACAGGAAAAGGCGGGGCCAGGGGGTCGGCCGACCCCACCAGGTCGGCCGACCTGGCAGGTGGGCCTCCTGGCAGCCCCCTTTTTCCTATGTGTTCCCCAACGGCTAGGGGATTTGTCCCCTGCTGCCTTTTTGCTCAAAAAGCTCGACGAAAAATCTTTTCAAAATGGAAAGCCCAAAAACCTATTTTCTAAATTTTCAAAAATACAAATGAGTTTTGAAAAATTCCAAGGTGGCTGGAAAAATTCAAAAATGCAGAAATGCAGTGGTCGGAAAAAATCAAAATGTGGTGGAAAGCAAATATGCAATTAAAAGAGCAAATATGGATAACTACCGGTTTAACCTCCCGGCGAGGACTCACCTTTTAAAGTCCGACGAGCGGGACTGTTCTCCGGCGTTCAGCTCGATGAAGCGTTGTCCGGTCCCGGAGATGAAGACACGGATGATGCTTCTTGTTTCACTCGCCACACCTTTTTGGTCTTTGTTGCGGTCGGTGGCTTCTCGGGCTTCGGAGGCTGCGGTTTTGCAGGCTTCACAGCCTGTTTCTTTGCAGACCTCGGAGGTTGCTGCCTTGTGGACTTCGGAGGCTGTTGCTTAATGTGTGACCTTTGCCTCCTTGCCTTCATCAGTTGTTGCTGTGCAACTTTTTCCTTCTCAAGGAAGTTCTTCATGAATGTGATGAGGCTGTCCTTCTTTTTGAACGTGTTGCAAATCTCCAGGAATTGCTGGAGATGAGCACTAGCGTCCTCATTGGCTTTCCCACAGAATGGGCTAGCCTGCACCATGGTGATGAGACCGGTCTTGATCTCGAAGTTCGCATCTCCCACATTGCCAGCTGGTCCCGTAGGGATGTTGGCAGCGGAGGGAGCGGAGAACTCGCGGAGGGTCTTGTCGGCCATTTGCTCAGAGCTTGATGGTGCGGGAATGACAGGTTCGATTGGCCGAGTCTCCTTACGAGGAGGGGTGAGCCTAGCTCGTGTCCTTCTCAGGAGTGACTCAGGATCTTCAGTGAAGTTTGTCGGCAAGTCGAAACCAGTCATACACTACCCTGTTTTCATACAAAATGCAGAAAACAAAGCAAGGTTAGCCTGCCTAGGAGATAGCCTTAATAATTGCAACACTACTATATACATTAGTAATTTTTTCTTAGATCATACGCCTTCCCCGGCAACGGCGCCAGAAATGCTTGTTGACTTTTGCTAAGCCATATTAATAAATCATTCCCGGCACGGGGCCAGAAACGGTTCACTAATATGTCCCAGGGTCAAGTAGGTAAAATCCGCAAGCGCACGGAGAATACCGCTGTAGCATTTCACCCGGAAGTATTCAGGGTATCGTATTTGTTTATCCCAAAGGAAGGTTATGATCAAGAAGCGTTACTAACATATAAGATCATGTTAACAATTAGCAAGGATATCTAACCAAGACAGGCGGGTACACGATAATAACTGGGTAGTGTGACACACACAGAAGATTCCTATCTAGTGGAGGAAAGACTAGGCTAAGCTACTCCTACTATACATTCCTATACAGTTGCATAGCCTAAGTAGAATACATATAGACCCACACTCAGGTTCAGCAGTCAATAGTATAGCACTTCAGGCACGGACTTACCCCTGCATCCACAGGCGACTTCCGCCAAGAGCCTACGCACTAGCCTAGCGGGGAGGATTTCAAGGGACGGACAGGGCTGTCACCACCTGCCGCCTACCTCAACGAACCAGTAGACTAACGAATAATTGATGCAAATCAGTCACCCAAGTACCATACTTGCATGACCAAAGAGCACTCTGCCCCTCCGCGATTACTATTAACGAGGCAGAGCTACCGTACGAATACGATCACCAAACCCATGCTATACTTTATCAGCTAAAACTAAGCATAGAGACTATAACATATAAACTAGACTATAGTGACGGTATATAACTAGCATGACAATAGTAGTATAATAAATATAAACTATTATCACACAAGTAGACTATACTATCACATATATGGATCACAAAATCAAACAAGAAACTCATGACCCAAGCACAACTATATAGAAAATATATATATATTGATAAGAGTAAAGTCTTACAAAAGGGAAAAGATACAAGAGCCATACCAATTCCAAGTGAAGACTTGGGACTAGAGAGCTCTAGACTCAGCCTAACTCCACTAAAACTCCAAGAACTACTACTAGCAAGAGAGAAATGCTTCTTGTGGTGTGTGTTGAGTGTGAAGGTACACCCTCCTATTTATAGCCTCAATAGGTCGGCAAGGGAGCGTAACCGCCACGGAAGGCATCTCAAACCGTCATCAGGAGTCACGGAGGAGCCAACACGTGAAAGCCCAGGCGGAGAGGGCGCCCGGCCGGGTCGGCCGACCTGACCAGGTCGGCCGACCTGGGGGTGGCCCCTCCTGGCCTGTGCTTTCTCCAGGTGGCTGTCCTGTGGGCCCTGACGTCGGTTTGCGCGGTATTACAGGGAGTTACGTCGGTTAAGTGCTGAAAATGGGCCCTTCAATCCGTGTCACGTCCATGTGGCACTCTCTGATTGGTCGAAAGTGTGTTTTCTTGCCTTTTGAGGTGTTTCCTTCACATTTCCTCCTGCATGCACAAAGTTCTCCAAGTACAAGTGGAACTATATTATTGTGATAAAGCATGCGTGTATGAAATGCCAAATTCTCCTTTATTTGAGTATAGTTGACGGTTAAAAATGGTACTTAACAGCCGTCAACAGTATGCCGTTACGAAGATCGGCGTGTGGGTTCTGATCGTGGTAGTCCATGATGGGCCGGCGATGTGGTTTAGCAGGCGGTGTAGCCTGCCAATTGTTCTGGCGCCGTTCTCTTTTCTCCTGATTGGGTACTGAGCTGGCGGCTCTAGATGCCATTTTGCTAGGCGCAAAGCATGTTGCATGCATATCCAGCACAGCCGCAGCCTTGATATATGCCTTTAGTTTGTTGACCTATGGTGTCAACTCTGGATTGGCTTGGAGCATTGGCTACAACGAGTTCAGTAAGGTTGTCGCGGCCATGATGTTGTGCTGCGGGGTTTTAAAAACCTCCTCACCATCCAGTTGTAAGGTGAGGTCACCCATATCCAGGTGTTGTACTACTCTAGATCCAGTCTGTCGGTCGTGCGGCCGTCGAGGCTGGGGGCTCAGCTTCCGGATCATCAATTTCAAGTTCGGTCTCATTCCCGTCCTGAGAGTGCGCCTTAGCCCTAGCAGCAGCCGCCGCCGAAGTCTCAACACCGCTAGCTGGAGCCGCTGGTGCCACTATGAAGACCTCGTGATAGCCAGACGAGTGGCTTTTTGAATCACTTGGCTCCTCGATCAGGTCCAAGATTGACTCATGATCGGTGTCAATTGTCGCTACTAGTCGTGATCCGAGAAAAAAATTGGGACCTTCATCCAACTCCACCGTGTAGGGAATCCGGAGATCAACCGATAATGTGTCTGAGTCGGCCAGGCTTGCTGGTCGGTCAGTCATGGACAACGTTGAGATGTGACCCGGGAGGGTTTTCGTCTGAAGGGCACGATACTCCGCCGTCGCGTTGTTGATGCCGAGCAGGAATCGACGCGTCGGGCTGACCTTGCAATTCACTAGTGAACCATTGCTGACGCCTTGACTTGAAGGCGTGGCAGCCACCAAAAGGACCACCAGATCCTGCTTGACGAGGTTCCTACTCTGATTGGCAACGAAGCAAAAAGTGCCAAAACGAATCTAGTCTCCCGGGTGAAACTTGACATCGAGGAAAGCCATCGATTTCCACAAAGCTGAAATCAACGCTCTCCCTTTCGGGCGCGCCAACTATCGAGAAATAATCTCCATAGTATTCTTGGTATGCATATGAGTATGAAGGTCGATGGACATATGACACTAGGGCTAGAGTTCTGAAAGTGCATCTAGGCCCCTAATTTTGTTTTGGTGATTAGCGTCAATACAATTAAGAATGGACTGATATTTTATTGAGCATGTGTGTAGATAGCAGTCCAAAGTTTGGTGAATAAAATGCATAGAAACAAAAAAAAGGAGAAAAGAAGATGGCAAAGTGCTTCAAAGATGAAATTCAAATTATACTCAAGAATGAAGTTCATGAAGATCTTTTATATTTTCTTGAGTATAGGAAAATCATACTATCAAGAGGGACATGAGAGTATCAAGTAAAATCACTTTCCCAGCTGTTGACGGCTGTTAAGTACCATTTTCAACCGTCAACTATACTCAAATAAAGGAGAATTTGGCATTTCATACACGCATGCTTTAGCACAATAATATAGTTCCACTTGTACTTGGAGAACTTTGTGCATGCAGGAGGAAATGTGAAGGAAACACCTCAAAAGGCAAGAAAACACACTTTCGACCAATCAGAGAGTGCCACATGGACGTCACACGGATTGAAGGGCCCATTGTCAGCACTTAACCGACGTAACTCCCTGCAATACCGCGCAAACCAACGTCAGGGCCCACAGGACAGCCACCTGGAGAAAGCACAGGCCAGGAGGGGCCACCCCCAGGTCGGCCGACCTGGTCAGGTCGGCCGACCCAGCCGGGCGCCCTCTCCGCCTGGGCTTCCACGTGTTGGCTCCTCCGTGACTCCTGATGACGGTTTGAGATGCCTTCCGTGGCGGTTACGCTCCCTTGCCGACCTATTGAGGCTATAAATAGGAGGGTGTGCCTTCACACTCAACACACACCACAAGAAGCATTTCTCTCTTGCTAGTAGTAGTTCTTGGAGTTTTAGTGGAGTTAGGCTGAGTCTAGAGCTCTCTAGTCCCGAGTCTTCACTTGGAATTGGTATGGCTCTTGTATCTTTTCCCTTTTGTAAGACTTTACTCTTATCAATATATATATCTTTTCTATATAGTTGTGCTTGGGTCATGAGTTTCTTGTTTGATTTTGTGATCCATATATGTGATAGTATAGTCTACTTGTGTGATAGTAGTTTATATTTATTATACTACTATTGTCATGCTAGTTATATACCGTCACTATAGTCTAGTTTATATGTTATAGTCTCTATGTTTAGTTTTAGCTGATAAAGTATAGCATGGGTTTGGTGATCGTATTCGTACGGTAGCTCTGCCTCGTTAATAGTAATCGCGGAGGGGCAGAGTGCTCTTTGGTCATGCAAGTATGGTACTTGGGTGACTGATTTGCATCAATTATTCGTTAGTCTACTGGTTCGTTGAGGTAGGCGGCAGGTGGTGACAGCCCTGTCCGTCCTTTGAAATCCTCCCCGCTAGGCTAGTGCGTAGGCTCTTGGCGGAAGTCGCCTGTGGATGCAGGGGTAAGTCCGTGCCTGAAGTGCTATACTATTGACTGCTGAACCTGAGTGTGGGTCTGTATGTATTCTACTTAGGCTATGCAACTATATAGGAATGTATAGTAGGAGTAGCTTAGCCTAGTCTTTCCTCCACTAGACTTTATTTATTTAGTAGGAATCTTCTGTGTGTGTCACACTACCTGGTTATTATCATGTACCCGCCTGTCTTGGTTAGATATCCTTGCTAATTGTTAACATGATCTTATATGTTAGTAACGCTTCTTGATCATAACCTTCCTTTGGGATAAACAAATACGATACCCTGAATACTTCCGGGTGAAATGCTACAGCGGTATTCTCCGTGCGCTTGCGGATTTTACCTACTTGACTCTGGGACATATTAGTGAACCGTTTCTGGCCCCGTGCCGGGAATGATTTATTAATATGGCTTAGCAAAAGTCAACAAGCATTTCTGGCGCCGTTGCCGGGGAAGGCGTATGATTAAGAAAAATTACTAATGTATATAGTAGTGTTGCAATTATTAAGGCTATCTCCTAAGCAGGTTAACCTTGCTTTGTTTTCTGCATTTTGTAAGAAAACAGGGTAGTGTATGACTGGTTTCGACTTGCCGACAAACTTCACTGAAGATCCTGAGTCACTCCTGAGAAGGACACGAGCTAGGCTCACCCCTCCTCGTAAGGAGACTCGGCCAATCGAACCTGTCATTCCCGCACCATCAAGCTCTGAGCAAATGGCCGACAAGACCCTCCGCGAGTTCTCCGCTCCCTCCGCTGCCAACATCCCTACGGGACCAGCTGGCAATGTGGGAGATGCGAACTTCGAGATCAAGACCGGTCTCATCACCATGGTGCAGGCTAGCCCATTCTGTGGGAAAGCCAATGAGGACGCTAGTGCTCATCTCCAGCAATTCCTGGAGATTTGCAACACGTTCAAAAAGAAGGACAGCCTCATCACATTCATGAAGAACTTCCTTGAGAAGGAAAAGGTTGCACAGCAACAACTGATGAAGGCAAGGAGGCAAAGGTCACACATTAAGCAACAGCCTCCGAAGTCCACAAGGCAGCAACCTCCGAGGTCTGCAAAGAAACAGGCTGTGAAGCCTGCAAAACCGCAGCCTCCGAAGCCCGAGAAGCCACCGACCGCAACAAAGACCAAGAAGGTGTCGCGAACGAAACAAGAAGCATCATCCGTGTCTTCATCTCCGGGACCGGACAACGCTTCATCGAGCTGAACGCCGGAGAAAAGTCCCGCTCGTCGGACTTTAAAAGGTGAGTCCTCGCCGGGAGGTTAAACCGGTAGTTATCCATATTTGCTCTTTTAATTGCATATTTGCTTTCCACCACATTTTGATTTTTTCCGACCACTGCATTTCTGCATTTTTGAATTTTTCCAGCCACCTTGGAATTTTTCAAAACTCATTTGCATTTTTGAAAATTTAGAAAATAGGTTTTTGGGCTTTCCATTTTGAAAAGATTTTTTGTCGAGCTTTTTGAGCAAAAAGGCAGCAGGGGACAAATCCCCTAGCCGTTGGGGAACACATAGGAAAAAGGGGGCTGCCAGGAGGCCCACCTGCCAGGTCGGCCGACCTGGTGAGGTCGGCCGACCCCCTGGCCCCACCTTTTCCTGTGCTCCTTTCTCCCAACGGCTATATGGCCGTTGCGCTGTCTCTTTCTAACGGCCATCTTGCTTCCTTGGCTATAAAAACCGCCCAGGAGGGGGAGCTTCACCATTCCAAGCTCATCTTTCACTCCCCTCCTTTGCTCACTTGTTGCTCTCCCAAAATTTCGTGTTCTTCAACTTTACTACAGCCCCAAAAACCCAAAAAAAAAATATTTCCCCTCTGTTTTAGTGCATTTGCAAGTTATTGTAAGAAGAAAACCAATTTCGGAGAAGCTCGGGTTTGTCGTTTTCACTAACGCTCACCCGAACACTTGTTCGATCTTGTTTTTGTTCTTGTCTTGTGTTTGTTCTTGTGTGCAGCCATGTTCAAACGAATGAAGCAAGTCGCCGGAATCAAGCGGAGAAAAAGCACTCGTGCAAGCACGAGTCAAGCATCCTCCGTCGAGCTCACACCAAGTCCGGGGCATGGTGACCCCGAAGCTGAAATTCCGGAGGAAAGGCCGGCCTTGCTCATCACCGAGGAGCATCTCGACATCAAGGACGACCGCGAGGGCCAAGTCATCGCGCTCATGAGAGAGCGGCCATTCGCCCACACCCGACGCTTCGATCCGGACTTCCTTGAGAAAATAGGTATGAGAGAAGAATTTGCCTCTATTTTTCGCACTATGGGTTGGCTAAATTTCGTAGAAGTAGATGAGCCGGGTTCTCGTTTGCTTACTATGCAGTTTTTATGCACCCTTAGAAAGTATGATGAAGGCATTTCTTTTCGCTTGTTTGGGCAAGAGCGCTTGGTCACATGGGGTGATCTTCATGCTATGCTAGGTCTAAATCCTAAATGTAGGCTAGACTTAGATAAAGCGCTAAAGGGGTTCCATAAAGAAAGTTTTTGAAAAAAGATTTCCGGAAACGAGTGGGGTCCCAAGCCTAGAACAAGTGCCATCCATAATCCTACACTTAGATTTATGCATGTGTGGTTGGCTATGACCTTGTTTCCTCGAGGTGACATTAGGGTTGTCCGGCAAGATGAATTGAAAATACTTTATGCCATGGTTAAGAAAATTAGGGTGTCACCCGCGGAATGCATGATTGATCAATGGTTAGACAATATAAAGTTGACAGGACCAATTGAGTGCACCTCTTTAGTTACTCGCATTGCGCAGAAGTGTAGTCTGCTTGAGAATGTTCATGTTGAATATTTGACGGGAGATAGAGAATTTCTAGGCGAGGACTATTTTGTGCAAGGACATACTTTAAAACATGGTCCAAATAATACCTTGATCTATCACTTTCCCGGGTATACAAATGAATTCCCGTTACCTAACCCGGGTCTTCGTTTGTATCACTGTCGGGCACTAACCCTCCCACTTGAGCCAGTGGGAGAAGTTCGCAGGCATAGTGTTTCAGGGCGACCGACACGTTCCCGTAGGCATATGGAGCCTACACCGGAGTTTCACACTCCGACCGGAGATCCGGTATGGGAGCAGCCCCCGCCACAGGACGAGGCGGGTGCATCAACATGGCAGGCCGGAGCATGGGAATCTCAATACGATTACCCCATGCAGACGTCATCAAGTTCAAGCGGACCGCCATCCTTTGCCACTCGGTCATTCTCATCCCGTGGGTTCCGTGAACTCAACTATGGGATGTCCGAGTTGACAAGGAGGGTGAACGACATTGATTTGCGCACCGAGAGCATGCAACAAACTCTCACGCAACATGTCACCGACACCCAGCAATGGCAGAATTTCAGCGACAACCAATTCCGCCAGCTGAACGCGATGATGGCTCAGAATCAGAACAATTGGGATGCCTTCTTCCGCTCCCAAGGCTACGACCCGAACCAGCAGATATGAGCAAGAACAAGCTTGGGGGAGGACCCCCCTTCTCACGGTAACTTGTATCTTTCCCCTTCCCTTTATTTCTTGCATTTGCTAAATCTGAAAATCCATAAAAATTTGCAAAATATAAAAAGAACAAAAATATTTCCCTTTTTCATGCGCGGTATGAATGTGTATAATTTTCCTATGTTGAGATGATGAATAGTTGCTCTGTCCTTTATTCCTCTCTAAAGCTAGTTTACAACTTAGTACTCTCTCAAGAGTTAGGTTTGTTGGTAAATCTTGCCTTGAACTTGAATCTTGTGGGTAGCATATGCATTCTCTAGTTCTAAGTTGTTGAGAGGTATGATATGGTAGATAGGGCTGCTATGATCTTGCTCAACGTAAAGCTTGAATTCCGGAGTTTTATTTTTCAAAATGACAAATTGATAAGTTCCTCAATGATGAAATTCCCACCACAGCCATATGTAGTGTTTACATTTGAAAACCTTTACACATATGCTGCTTGTTCCACATTGAGCTTAGTCAAAATTGTTGTGACCCTAGTAGAACTCTTTTCATGCTTTCTTGATCAAGATCATATACACACATCCACCGCCATGAGCTATCCTTCTAAATCAAGAAGATAGCATCCACCATATCCACCATATCCACCGTGAGCTATTCTTCTACACCGGAAGAAAGCCACTATCCATCCATCCAAAGAAACACTCCATATATCCATTGCAAAATTCCTCTCTCAAAGTATTCATTGCAAACTAGAACTATGGCTATGCAAAAAAAAAAAAAAAAAAAAAAAAAAAAAAAAGAGAAGAAAAAAAAAATGCTCAAAAAAGAGAGCAAGCAAAAGGTAGCCATAGCCTAGAAACTCCAAAAGAGAGAAGGAAAATTCAAAAAGGAGTTATTTCTTCCGATCCACCATTCCTCCGTTCTCCCACACACTTGCACATCTTGATCAAGATTGTTTGAATTGATGTTTTTCTTGGATCCGGTCTTTTGACATAGCAATATTATGTGAACATGAGTGCTTCATATATCCCTACCTTGAGCTCCACATAAAGCCTTATTTAGAAGTAGGTGATTATAGGCAACACTTTGCCTTGGTGAGGAATCATACACATATTGAGTGATCCGAGAGAATCATTTGGGGAACTTGGTTTTTATTTTCAAAATCTTTTGAAAACCTTCGGAACAACATAGCGGAATCTAGAGCAAGTGATTGGTGCCCTGCAATTGTTCTATCTCTCAACCGCCCAAGACAATGAGGTGTAAAAGCTCCATGGATCAAGGTAAATGGGTAAGTTATGCGCCAATATATTTAATTCTAGGAAGAGTACTTTGTTGTGCGCATAGTATTATTGAGGAGTAGGACATTGTAGCAACTCCTGATCAACAACTTAAGTTTATCTTTGCTTCGGGACGAGCAAAGGGTAAGCTTGGGGGAGTTTGTTGACGGCTGTTAAGTACCATTTTCAACCGTCAACTATACTCAAATAAAGGAGAATTTGGCATTTCATACACGCATGCTTTAGCACAATAATATAGTTCCACTTGTACTTGGAGAACTTTGTGCATGCAGGAGGAAATGTGAAGGAAACACCTCAAAAGGCAAGAAAACACACTTTCGACCAATCAGAGAGTGCCACATGGACGTCACACGGATTGAAGGGCCCATTGTCAGCACTTAACCGACGTAACTCCCTGCAATACTGCGCAAACCAACGTCAGGGCCCACAGGACAGCCACCTGGAGAAAGCACAGGCCAGGAGGGGCCACCCCCAGGTCGGCCGACCTGGTCAGGTCGGCCGACCCAGCCGGGCGCCCTCTCCGCCTGGGCTTCCACGTGTTGGCTCCTCCGTGACTCCTGATGACGGTTTGAGATGCCTTCCGTGGCGGTTACGCTCCCTTGCCGACCTATTGAGGCTATAAATAGGAGGGTGTGCCTTCACACTCAACACACACCACAAGAAGCATTTCTCTCTTGCTAGTAGTAGTTCTTGGAGTTTTAGTGGAGTTAGGCTGAGTCTAGAGCTCTCTAGTCCCGAGTCTTCACTTGGAATTGGTATGGCTCTTGTATCTTTTCCCTTTTGTAAGACTTTACTCTTATCAATATATATATCTTTTCTATATAGTTGTGCTTGGGTCATGAGTTTCTTGTTTGATTTTGTGATCCATATATGTGATAGTATAGTCTACTTGTGTGATAGTAGTTTATATTTATTATACTACTATTGTCATGCTAGTTATATACCGTCACTATAGTCTAGTTTATATGTTATAGTCTCTATGTTTAGTTTTAGCTGATAAAGTATAGCATGGGTTTGGTGATCGTATTCGTACGGTAGCTCTGCCTCGTTAATAGTAATCGCGGAGGGGCAGAGTGCTCTTTGGTCATGCAAGTATGGTACTTGGGTGACTGATTTGCATCAATTATTCGTTAGTCTACTGGTTCGTTGAGGTAGGCGGCAGGTGGTGACAGCCCTGTCCGTCCTTTGAAATCCTACCCGCTAGGCTAGTGCGTAGGCTCTTGGCGGAAGTCGCCTGTGGATGCATGGGTAAGTCCGTGCCTGAAGTGCTATACTATTGACTGCTGAACCTGAGTGTGGGTCTGTATGTATTCTACTTAGGCTATGCAACTATATAGGAATGTATAGTAGGAGTAGCTTAGCCTAGTCTTTCCTCCACTAGACTTTATTTATTTAGTAGGAATCTTCTGTGTGTGTCACACTACCTGGTTATTATCATGTACCCGCCTGTCTTGGTTAGATATCCTTGCTAATTGTTAACATGATCTTATATGTTAGTAACGCTTCTTGATCATAACCTTCCTTTGGGATAAACAAATACGATACCCTGAATACTTCCGGGTGAAATGCTACAGCGGTATTCTCCGTGCGCTTGCGGATTTTACCTACTTGACTCTGGGACATATTAGTGAACCGTTTCTGGCCCCGTGCCGGGAATGATTTATTAATATGGCTTAGCAAAAGTCAACAAGCATTTCTGGCGCCGTTGCCGGGGAAGGCGTATGATTAAGAAAAATTACTAATGTATATAGTAGTGTTGCAATTATTAAGGCTATCTCCTAAGCAGGTTAACCTTGCTTTGTTTTCTGCATTTTGTAAGAAAACAGGGTAGTGTATGACTGGTTTCGACTTGCCGACAAACTTCACTGAAGATCCTGAGTCACTCCTGAGAAGGACACGAGCTAGGCTCACCCCTCCTCGTAAGGAGACTCGGCCAATCGAACCTGTCATTCCCGCACCATCAAGCTCTGAGCAAATGGCCGACAAGACCCTCCGCGAGTTCTCCGCTCCCTCCGCTGCCAACATCCCTACGGGACCAGCTGGCAATGTGGGAGATGCGAACTTCGAGATCAAGACCGGTCTCATCACCATGGTGCAGGCTAGCCCATTCTGTGGGAAAGCCAATGAGGACGCTAGTGCTCATCTCCAGCAATTCCTGGAGATTTGCAACACGTTCAAAAAGAAGGACAGCCTCATCACATTCATGAAGAACTTCCTTGAGAAGGAAAAGGTTGCACAGCAACAACTGATGAAGGCAAGGAGGCAAAGGTCACACATTAAGCAACAGCCTCCGAAGTCCACAAGGCAGCAACCTCCGAGGTCTGCAAAGAAACAGGCTGTGAAGCCTGCAAAACCGCAGCCTCCGAAGCCCGAGAAGCCACCGACCGCAACAAAGACCAAGAAGGTGTCGCGAACGAAACAAGAAGCATCATCCGTGTCTTCATCTCCGGGACCGGACAACGCTTCATCGAGCTGAACGCCGGAGAAAAGTCCCGCTCGTCGGACTTTAAAAGGTGAGTCCTCGCCGGGAGGTTAAACCGGTAGTTATCCATATTTGCTCTTTTAATTGCATATTTGCTTTCCACCACATTTTGATTTTTTCCGACCACTGCATTTCTGCATTTTTGAATTTTTCCAGCCACCTTGGAATTTTTCAAAACTCATTTGCATTTTTGAAAATTTAGAAAATAGGTTTTTGGGCTTTCCATTTTGAAAAGATTTTTTGTCGAGCTTTTTGAGCAAAAAGGCAGCAGGGGACAAATCCCCTAGCCGTTGGGGAACACATAGGAAAAAGGGGGCTGCCAGGAGGCCCACCTGCCAGGTCGGCCGACCTGGTGAGGTCGGCCGACCCCCTGGCCCCACCTTTTCCTGTGCTCCTTTCTCCCAACGGCTATATGGCCGTTGCGCTGTCTCTTTCTAACGGCCATCTTGCTGCCTTGGCTATAAAAACCGCCCAGGAGGGGGAGCTTCACCATTCCAAGCTCATCTTTCACTCCCCTCCTTTGCTCACTTGTTGCTCTCCCAAAATTTCGTGTTCTTCAACTTTACTACAGCCCCAAAAACCCAAAAAAAAAATATTTCCCCTCTGTTTTAGTGCATTTGCAAGTTATTGTAAGAAGAAAACCAATTTCGGAGAAGCTCGGGTTTGTCGTTTTCACTAACGCTCACCCGAACACTTGTTCGATCTTGTTTTTGTTCTTGTCTTGTGTTTGTTCTTGTGTGCAGCCATGTTCAAACGAATGAAGCAAGTCGCCGGAATCAAGCGGAGAAAAAGCACTCGTGCAAGCACGAGTCAAGCATCCTCCGTCGAGCTCACACCAAGTCCGGGGCATGGTGACCCCGAAGCTGAAATTCCGGAGGAAAGGCCGGCCTTGCTCATCACCGAGGAGCATCTCGACATCAAGGACGACCGCGAGGGCCAAGTCATCGCGCTCATGAGAGAGCGGCCATTCGCCCACACCCGACGCTTCGATCCGGACTTCCTTGAGAAAATAGGTATGAGAGAAGAATTTGCCTCTATTTTTCGCACTATGGGTTGGCTAAATTTCGTAGAAGTAGATGAGCCGGGTTCTCGTTTGCTTACTATGCAGTTTTTATGCACCCTTAGAAAGTATGATGAAGGCATTTCTTTTCGCTTGTTTGGGCAAGAGCGCTTGGTCACATGGGGTGATCTTCATGCTATGCTAGGTCTAAATACTAAATGTAGGCTAGACTTAGATAAAGCGCTAAAGGGGTTCCATAAAGAAAGTTTTTGAAAAAAGATTTCCGGAAACGAGTGGGGTCCCAAGCCTAGAACAAGTGCCATCCATAATCCTACACTTAGATTTATGCATGTGTGGTTGGCTATGACCTTGTTTCCTCGAGGTGACATTAGGGTTGTCCGGCAAGATGAATTGAAAATACTTTATGCCATGGTTAAGAAAATTAGGGTGTCACCCGCGGAATGCATGATTGATCAATGGTTAGACAATATAAAGTTGACAGGACCAATTGAGTGCACCTCTTTAGTTACTCGCATTGCGCAGAAGTGTAGTCTGCTTGAGAATGTTCATGTTGAATATTTGACGGGAGATAGAGAATTTCTAGGCGAGGACTTTTTTGTGCAAGGACATACTTTAAAACATGGTCCAAATAATACCTTGATCTATCACTTTCCCGGGTATACAAATGAATTCCCGTTACCTAACCCGGGTCTTCGTTTGTATCACTGTCGGGCACTAACCCTCCCACTTGAGCCAGTGGGAGAAGTTCGCAGGCATAGTGTTTCAGGGCGACCGACACGTTCCCGTAGGCATATGGAGCCTACACCGGAGTTTCACACTCCGACCGGAGATCCGGTATGGGAGCAGCCCCCGCCACAGGACGAGGCGGGTGCATCAACATGGCAGGCCGGAGCATGGGAATCTCAATACGATTACCCCATGCAGACGTCATCAAGTTCAAGCGGACCGCCATCCTTTGCCACTCGGTCATTCTCATCCCGTGGGTTCCGTGAACTCAACTATGGGATGTCCGAGTTGACAAGGAGGGTGAACGACATTGATTTGCGCACCGAGAGCATGCAACAAACTCTCACGCAACATGTCACCGACACCCAGCAATGGCAGAATTTCAGCGACAACCAATTCCGCCAGCTGAACGCGATGATGGCTCAGAATCAGAACAATTGGGATGCCTTCTTCCGCTCCCAAGGCTACGACCCGAACCAGCAGATATGAGCAAGAACAAGCTTGGGGGAGGACCCCCCTTCTCACGGTAACTTGTATCTTTCCCCTTCCCTTTATTTCTTGCATTTGCTAAATCTGAAAATCCATAAAAATTTGCAAAATATAAAAAGAACAAAAATATTTCCCTTTTTCATGCGCGGTATGAATGTGTATAATTTTCCTATGTTGAGATGATGAATAGTTGCTCTGTCCTTTATTCCTCTCTAAAGCTAGTTTACAACTTAGTACTCTCTCAAGAGTTAGGTTTGTTGGTAAATCTTGCCTTGAACTTGAATCTTGTGGGTAGCATATGCATTCTCTAGTTCTAAGTTGTTGAGAGGTATGATATGGTAGATAGGGCTGCTATGATCTTGCTCAACGTAAAGCTTGAATTCCGGAGTTTTATTTTTCAAAATGACAAATTGATAAGTTCCTCAATGATGAAATTCCCACCACAGCCATATGTAGTGTTTACATTTGAAAACCTTTACACATATGCTGCTTGTTCCACATTGAGCTTAGTCAAAATTGTTGTGACCCTAGTAGAACTCTTTTCATGCTTTCTTGATCAAGATCATATACACACATCCACCGCCATGAGCTATCCTTCTAAATCAAGAAGATAGCATCCACCATATCCACCATATCCACCGTGAGCTATTCTTCTACACCGGAAGAAAGCCACTATCCATCCATCCAAAGAAACACTCCATATATCCATTGCAAAATTCCTCTCTCAAAGTATTCATTGCAAACTAGGACTATGGCTATGCAAAAAAAAAAAAAAAAAAAAAAAAAAAAAAAAAAAGAGAAGAAAAAAAAAATGCTCAAAAAAGAGAGCAAGCAAAAGGTAGCCATAGCCTAGAAACTCCAAAAGAGAGAAGGAAAATTCAAAAAGGAGTTATTTCTTCCGATCCACCATTCCTCCGTTCTCCCACACACTTGCACATCTTGATCAAGATTGTTTGAATTGATGTTTTTCTTGGATCCGGTCTTTTGACATAGCAATATTATGTGAACATGAGTGCTTCATATATCCCTACCTTGAGCTCCACATAAAGCCTTATTTAGAAGTAGGTGATTATAGGCAACACTTTGCCTTGGTGAGGAATCATACACATATTGAGTGATCCGAGAGAATCATTTGGGGAACTTGGTTTTTATTTTCAAAATCTTTTGAAAACCTTCGGAACAACATAGCGGAATCTAGAGCAAGTGATTGGTGCCCTGCAATTGTTCTATCTCTCAACCGCCCAAGACAATGAGGTGTAAAAGCTCCATGGATCAAGGTAAATGGGTAAGTTATGCGCCAATATATTTAATTCTAGGAAGAGTACTTTGTTGTGCGCATAGTATTATTGAGGAGTAGGACATTGTAGCAACTCCTGATCAACAACTTAAGTTTATCTTTGCTTCGGGACGAGCAAAGGGTAAGCTTGGGGGAGTTTGTTGACGGCTGTTAAGTACCATTTTCAACCGTCAACTATACTCAAATAAAGGAGAATTTGGCATTTCATACACGCATGCTTTAGCACAATAATATAGTTCCACTTGTACTTGGAGAACTTTGTGCATGCAGGAGGAAATGTGAAGGAAACACCTCAAAAGGCAAGAAAACACACTTTCGACCAATCAGAGAGTGCCACATGGACGTCACACGGATTGAAGGGCCCATTGTCAGCACTTAACCGACGTAACTCCCTGCAATACTGCGCAAACCAACGTCAGGGCCCACAGGACAGCCACCTGGAGAAAGCACAGGCCAGGAGGGGCCACCCCCAGGTCGGCCGACCTGGTCAGGTCGGCCGACCCAGCCGGGCGCCCTCTCCGCCTGGGCTTCCACGTGTTGGCTCCTCCGTGACTCCTGATGACGGTTTGAGATGCCTTCCGTGGCGGTTACGCTCCCTTGCCGACCTATTGAGGCTATAAATAGGAGGGTGTGCCTTCACACTCAACACACACCACAAGAAGCATTTCTCTCTTGCTAGTAGTAGTTCTTGGAGTTTTAGTGGAGTTAGGCTGAGTCTAGAGCTCTCTAGTCCCGAGTCTTCACTTGGAATTGGTATGGCTCTTGTATCTTTTCCCTTTTGTAAGACTTTACTCTTATCAATATATATATCTTTTCTATATAGTTGTGCTTGGGTCATGAGTTTCTTGTTTGATTTTGTGATCCATATATGTGATAGTATAGTCTACTTGTGTGATAGTAGTTTATATTTATTATACTACTATTGTCATGCTAGTTATATACCGTCACTATAGTCTAGTTTATATGTTATAGTCTCTATGTTTAGTTTTAGCTGATAAAGTATAGCATGGGTTTGGTGATCGTATTCGTACGGTAGCTCTGCCTCGTTAATAGTAATCGCGGAGGGGCAGAGTGCTCTTTGGTCATGCAAGTATGGTACTTGGGTGACTGATTTGCATCAATTATTCGTTAGTCTACTGGTTCGTTGAGGTAGGCGGCAGGTGGTGACAGCCCTGTCCGTCCTTTGAAATCCTCCCCGCTAGGCTAGTGCGTAGGCTCTTGGCGGAAGTCGCCTGTGGATGCAGGGGTAAGTCCGTGCCTGAAGTGCTATACTATTGACTGCTGAACCTGAGTGTGGGTCTGTATGTATTCTACTTAGGCTATGCAACTATATAGGAATGTATAGTAGGAGTAGCTTAGCCTAGTCTTTCCTCCACTAGACTTTATTTATTTAGTAGGAATCTTCTGTGTGTGTCACACTACCTGGTTATTATCATGTACCCGCCTGTCTTGGTTAGATATCCTTGCTAATTGTTAACATGATCTTATATGTTAGTAACGCTTCTTGATCATAACCTTTCTTTGGGATAAACAAATACGATACCCTGAATACTTCCGGGTGAAATGCTACAGCGGTATTCTCCGTGCGCTTGCGGATTTTACCTACTTGACTCTGGGACATATTAGTGAACCGTTTCTGGCCCCGTGCCGGGAATGATTTATTAATATGGCTTAGCAAAAGTCAACACCAGCACAAATTCATCGGACTCGTTCGACGTGTCGTTCAAGTCCATCGGACTGGAGAGAGGTTGCCACTCTGGGTCGTCGGACATGTCCGACGATCATCGGACTTGTCCGGTGACGTCGGGAAAGTCTAACATCTTGAACTTTTTCTTCGGACTCCAAAGCCCCTGCCAGTTTGTGTCATCGGACTTGTTCGATGAACTAGGGTTGTTCAATGTGTCAGGCAACTTCATCGGACTCCAGAGAGCACGCCAACCAACTTCGTTGGACATGTCCGATGACCATCTGACTTGTCCGACATAGATCTCTCAGTAATTGCTTGTCCAACGGCTCTTTTTCTGCATGGACTATAAATAGAACCTCATCTCACCCTTTGGTCGGTTGGTCACTCATTACAATCAAAGATACTTTTAAGCTCACTTTGCTCTCCCCAACTCTTCTCCCTTGCTTCCACTCTTGATTTCTGAAGGGATTGACAGAAGATTGAATTGCTACTACTCTTCCAAGCTTCCATCCTCTTGAGCACTTGGTTCTTCCTCACCGCGAACGATTCTTGTGTTTGTTACTCTTAGGGATTCATCCCCTAGACGGTTAGAGGTGCCCGTTGAGCTCCCAACTCATGTGGTGACGCCTCGAGTAGTTTGTATTGACCCCTCCTTTGTGGAGTTGCTAGTGGAACACCGAGTTTGATCTTTGTGATCACTTGGAGAGGTTTAGGGTTGAAAGAGACCCAGTCCTTTATGGATCCCTCAACAGAGATGTAGGCTTCTTTGTGGAGCTAAACTTCGGTAAAAAAAATCCCGTGTCCCCTTTGTGCTTTATTACTTGTTCTTGCTCATAAAGTTGCTAGTTAGGGCTTGATTCATTTTTCTTAAATTAATCTATGTATGTTGCATGCTAGTTTTTATCCTTGCTTTTATAGCTTCCTCTAGCTTGTAATCACCTGTTCCTAACTTGCCTTGCACTAGTTTCGTCAGAGTCGTCGGACAAATCTGACACTACACATTTAACTTTTATTATGAAGTCATTTTTAGGGATTATCGCCTATTCACCCCCTCTAGGCGCTTTCAATTGGTATCAGAGCTAGATCTTCTTGAAGGCTTAACCGCTTGAAGATAAAGGCCAATGCAAATGGAAAAACCAAAGAATGATACAACAGGAATGTCATCCGGGGCTGAGACCAAAGGCAATAAGGATGACTCTGGAATCAAGTACAACACCATGCCATTTAACTATGGCGAGCTCAAGAACGAGTATGTTGGTAGTGGCTCCGGAAAGCTACCACACTTTAAGGGAACATATTATGATCATTGGAAATATGGAATGGAGATGTACTTGGGGTCTATGGGAAGACCAATCTTGAAGATTGTGAAACAAGGCTTTGAGTTGGAAAATGAGGAAAATCCAACCACTAATGATGAGATCAAGCTTACTCATAATGATCATGTCACATCCGACATCGTTTCCGCCCTATCACCAAAGGAGTATGAGAAAGTGATAGGAATCAAGAAAGCTCATGATATTTGGAAGAAGCTTGAGGTCATCTATGAAGGGACCGAGGGAGTTAGAGAAGCAAAAGAAGACATCCTAAGAGGCAAATGCAACTTGTTCATGAAGAAAGTCAGCGAAGGGCCGCAAGAGGTCCATGATAGACTCATGGAAATTGTGAAAAAGAGAAGAGCTTTGGCAATCAAACTTGACACCATTGAGGTCAACAAGAGGTTACTTCTTTCCATGCAACCTTGGAATCAAAATGCTTGCGACTTTGTAAGAGAGAAGGAGAACTTCAAGAGCTTTAGCAAGGACGAGGTGCTTGGAAAACTACTCGCCTACAAAGAGAGAGATGAAGAAGCAAAGAGAGTAAACACCTTGTTGGAACAAGATGAAGAATAGAAGAAAGAGATAGCTCTTAAGGCTGCTCATGAGACAAGTGAAAAGAATGATAAGAAGAAAAAGAAGAAAGTGGTTGATTCTAGTGATGAAGATAGTGATAATGAGATGGCCTTGCTTGTGAGAAGATTCAAGTCATTTCTAAAGAAAGATGGCTACAAGAAGAAAAGCTTTGACAAGGGCAAAGCAAGATGGTCAAAAAGGACTTGCTATGAGTGTGGTGATGAAGGACATTTTATTATAGAGTGTCCAAAGAAGAAGAACAAGGATGAAAGAAAGAAAGACAAGCACCACAAGAAAGACAAGAAGTATAAGAAGCATAGAAGAGGTGAAGCTCACATTGGCCAAGAATGGAATTCCGATGACTCATCCTCCTTATCATCTTCCTCCTCCGAATCCGACTGGGATGAGGGAGGCATTGCTACAATTGCCATTAGCGTCACTCCTACCAACGTTTCTTTATTTGGAAGCTTGAGTGATGATGATGATGACAACACTCACAAGTGCCTCATGGCAAGAGGATCCAAGGTGTGCTAGTAGTGGTGATGATGATGATGACAATAATGTTAATGCTTCACTTCCTAAAATGCTTGAATTTATGGAATTACTTGAAAAACAAAAGGTAGAAAATGATAGGCAAGAGGAACTCCTTGAAAAACAAGAAGACTTGGTTATTCTTGAAAATAAGAGAAACCTTGAACTAGAGAAGCTCCTAGAAGATGAGGGAAACAAAAATGAAAATTCAATCAAGTCTCTCATTGAAACAAAAAATTCATGTGAAAGTATTAAAAGCACAAAAGATGCACTTCAAGGGAAGTATGAGGATTTGGAAAAGACTCATAAATCTCTTGAAGAACAATATAAGATACTTTCAACCTTCACATCTTTCACCAATAATTCTTCATGTGCTTCCACTAGTAATGGATGTGATAGGTGTTATAATATTGATGTTGATGCTTGCGCTACTAATGTCAAATTGACTGATGATTTGAACAAGCAAGTAAAATTTCTTGAAAGAAAAATACAATATGAGAAGCAAGTTTTTGATGATGAGAAGGAAAAGTATGCAAGATGTGCATACTCATACTCTGGACCCCCAAAGTCATGGATAGGATTGAATATGTTGAGGGTCCTAAGCACAATGCTAGGGAGAACAAGAATGGGAAAGAGTTCCTTAAGTTCACCATGGAAGGATCTTATCAAAAGAAGCAAGACAAGAATATGAACACTAACCAATCTTCTTTTGTTAATGATTCTCATGCTAATGTGTCTGATGCTAATGTGCCTAATACTACTTGTGCACTCTTTCATTATTTTGATGCATCATATGTGCTCATGAGGAACATGCATGGGCATGTATTTGCTAAATATGTTGGGGCACGCAACAAGAGGCCAAAGGCTTGTGAGTGGGTGCCCAAAGTTCTTATGACTAATGTGAAAGGACCCAAGCAAATTTGGGTACCTAAAAACAAAGCTTAATTTGTTTTGTAGGATTATGTCTCTGGTGTGTCAAGTTGGGTGATTGATAGTGGATGCACCAATCATATGACCGGAGATAGATAGATGTTCAAATCATTTGAGCCAAGTCACAACAAAAATGAATTCATCACATTTGGTTACAAGGGAACGGGACAAGTACTAGGCTATGGTAATGTCCCCTCACTCCTTCGTATTCTCTTTCTAAGGTTATGCTTGTTGATCACGTTGACTTCAATCTATTGTCCATTTTGCAATTTTGTAAAATAAGCTTTGATTGTTTGTTCAACGAATGTAGTGTGACCGTCTATAAGAGGAGTAATGGCTTAGTTGCTTTTAAGGGTGTGCTTAAAGAAATGCTTTATGTTGTGGATTTCACCATGGATGAAGCTAGACTTGGTACATGCTTATTAGCAAAGTCCAACATGGGGCGGTTGTGGCATAGAAGGCTAGCCTATGTTAGTATGAGAGATCTTCACAAACTCCAAAAGGGCAGCGACATCATAGGACTAACCAATGTTTGCTTTGAGAAAGATAGAATTTGTAGTGCATGTCAAGCGGGAAAGCAAGTTGGAGCTTCACACCCCTCCAAGAATGTGATGACCACTACAACACCATTGGAGATGTTGCACATGGACCTTTTTGGCCCCGTCTCCTACATAAGCATTGGTGGTAACAAATATGGTCTTGTAATTGTTGATGATTTTTCTCGCTTCATGTGGGTATTCTTTTTGCATGACAAAGGTGAAGTGAAAGATGTGCTCAAGACATTCATGGAAAGAGAACAAAATGAATATGAAGTCAACATCAAGAAAATTAGAAGTGACAACGGTACCGAATTCAAGAACACCAAAGTTGAGGAGTATCTTGGCGAGGAAGGCATCAAGCATGAATTTTTGGCACCCTACTCCCCTCAACAAAATGGGGTGGCCGAAAGGAAGAATCGCACACTCACTGAGATGGCAAGAACACTGCTTGATGAATACAAGACGTCTGGCCATTTTTGGGCCGAAGTCGTCAACACCGCATGCCACGCATCCAACCGGTTGTATCTCTATCGACTATTGAAGAAAACACCATATGAGATACTAACCGGTAACAAACCTAATATTTCCTACTTTTGTGTTTTTGGAAGAAAATGTGTTATGCTCAACAAGAAACGCAAGACTTCAAAATTTGCACCAAAAGTTGATGAAGGTTTATTGCTTAGCTATGGGTCAAATGTTCATCCTTATCGTCTGTTGAACAAAACCACCGTTTGTGTTGAAATTTCACGTGACGTGACATTTGATAAATCTAATGGCTCACAAGAGGAGCAAGTTTTTAATGATGATGTAGATAATGATGCTCCTAGAAATGCAATAAAAAGGATGGCCATTGGTGATGTGAGACCACAAGAAATATCAAGTGCTGAAAATCAACCCTCTCCCTCAAGACAAGACCAACTTTGTCAAGACGAGCAAGTTGATCATGCATGTGGTCAAGATCAAGATATTGGTGATCATGTACAAGCATCAAGTGATTACTCCCAAAGACATGATCAAGAGATTGATGGAGATGGTGATTAAAGAAGCTCACATCCACCACACCCAAAGAGTGCATCAAAATGTACAACGTGATCACCCCGTCGAACAAATTCTTGGAGACATAGAAAAGGGGGTAATAACTAGATATCGAGTTAGTAATTTTTGTGAACATTACTCTTTTGTCTCTTCTATGGAGCCATTTAGGGTAGAACAGGCACTTGAGGATTCGGATTGGGTGATGGCCATGAAAGAAGAATTGAACAACTTTACAAGAAATGAAGTGTGGACATTAGAGGAAAGGCCAAAGAACAAGAATGTTGTGGGCACCAAATGGGTGTTCCGCAACAAACAAAATGAAGATGGTGGTGTGACAAGAAACAAGGCAAGGCTCGTGGAAAAGGGATATTCAAAAGTAGAAGGTTTGGATTTTGATGAAACTTATGCCCCCGTAGCAAGACTTGAATCAATTAGAATATTACTTCCTTTTGCTGTTCACCATGATTTTAAGTTGTACCAAATGGATGTGAAAAGTGCATTTCTCAATGGGCCAATCAAGGAAGAAATGTATGTCGAGCAACCACCGGGCTATGAAGACCCTGTGTATCCTAACCATGTGTACAAACTCCACAAGGCGCTCTATGGGCTTAAGCAAGCTCCAAGAGCATGGTATGAATGCCTTAGGGATTTTCTTGTTAATAAGAGTTTTGTCATTGGCAAGGCCAATGCAACTTTCTTCACAAAGCGTTTTGGCAATGATATATTTGTGTGCCAAATATATGTCGATGACATTATATTTGGTTCTACTAATCGAACCTTTTGTGATGAGTTTAGCAAGATAATGACCAGGAGGTTCAAGATATCTGTGATGGGAGAATTGACATTCTTTCTAGGCTTCCAAGTGAAGCAACTCAAGGAGGGCATGCTCATATGTCAAGCCAAGTACACACAAGACTTATTGAAGAAGTTTGACATGGACAAGGCCAAGCCCATCAAAACTCCCATGCCAACAAATGGCCAACTTGACCTCAACAAAAAGGACAAGCCGGTTGATCAAAAGGTATAACGCTCCATGATAGGCTCTTTGCTTTATTTTTGTGAATCTAGGCCCGATATCATGCTTAGTGTGTGTTTGGGTGCACGTTTTCAAGCCGCTCCTATGGATTGTCACATGGTGGCCATTAAGACAATATTGAGGTATTTGGTTCACACACACAACCTAGGGCTTTGGTACCCTAAGGGTTCAAAGTTCAACCTATTAGGCTATTCCAATGCGGATTATGCCGGGGATAAAGTGGATAGAAAGAGCACCTCCGGGACATGCCAATTCTTGGGTAGGTCCCTAGTTTCATGGTCATCCAAAAAACAAAATTCTGGTGCACTTTCCACAGCCGAAGCAGAGTATGTTGCAGCCGGTAGTTCTTGCGCACAATTACTTTGGATGAGACAAACTCTAAGAGACTATGGTTACAAGTTGAACCATGTTCCTCTCCTATGTGACAATGAGAGTGCCATAAAGCTCGCTTTTAACCCTATTGACCATTCGCGCACAAAGCATATAGATATCTGCCATTTCTTTTTGAGGGACCATTCTATCAACGGGATATCAAAGTGAGTTACGTGAGAACCGAAGATCAACTAGCCGATATATTCACCAAGCCACTAGATGAGAAGAGATTTTGCTATATTTGGAGTGAACTAAATATTCTTGACTCTAGCAATGTAAAGTAGAAAATGTGCATATGTGATTGGTGATTGCTTTATATTTGTGAAAAACATTGCCTTATATCAAAAACCTATTATTTGCGCTATTGATGTTGGTCTTTCATCTCTAGATCAAATCCTGCCAAACTATGGTCATTGTTATGAAATGCTGATTATTGGCTGACCATATGATGTCGAGACTTCCCTGTGTCCATCAAAAATTATTTTGAAAACCTCTACTCTCTTCATAAGATGAACTTTGTTATGTCTGGTGTCGGACAAGTCCGACGGCATCGAACAAGTCTCATGGCATCGGACAAGTCTGATGACTCCAGATTTTGACCCTTTAACCCAGCTGTTGGTGGCGCGCTGCAATGGTATCCATCGGCCCACTGCTACAAGATCCGCGCTTGGTGCTGTCTTAACTAACCATTCTTTTCAGGTGAAAAACACTCGGTGTCCCGGTGAGGTCCTGACGCCCAGCGAGGTGTTGCCGAACCTGGTCGCCTATCGGACAATCATTCATCATCGTTGCAAGCCTTCGGATGGACCTCGCTCTGAAGGACCAGCACAGAAGCAATCCAAGGGTCTTCAGTGCACGTCAACACGGAGCTGAGGACCGCGGGAGAAAGAAGTGCCGAAGATGCCCTCGCGACGCCTTCGGATCGCTGATGCGAAATACCAAAGTGCCCCCGAGGCATGCCCCTCGGGTCAAGAGATGGATTAGGGTTCTTAGGGGTATAACAGTCTAACTGACCAATGTAACGGGCTCCTTGGGCTATAAAAGGAGACCCCAGAGTGCCCGTGAAGGGTGAGTGCGGTCGTAACCTACTGCAATCCATTGTAAACCATCACTATTCATTGTAATTCCACGAGGTTAAAGGAATGAAATGTTCGGAAGGGCACCTTTTCATTATCCTCGAGTGTATTAGGGGCTTAGAATCCCAAAGTCCTCTATCTGTTGTAGTATAGATTTGCCTCGCATATCTCTACGCCAACACCAGCTCGACTTACCCATTCGGTCAAACTCTTCTCATTCACCTCTCTAACGTTTTCTCTCCTCAAGAACACCCCCCATTGGCGATCCTAGCTGATTTCTCCCCTCCACCGTTCATTGGAGCAAGTTTGGAGGTCAAGAGGTCCCCCTCCATCAAAAAAGTCCGATCCCCCATCATTTTGCAAGGTTTTGACCCTAATCCCCTCTCCCTCCTCTACGGTTAGGGTTATAGTTCAATGCTTATCTCCAAATCAATTTCCCTTGCATCTTTGGACCACAGAGAGAGTTCCTAGTTAGGCATAGTTGTGGTAGATGTATTTTGAGTCGATGTTAGTGGTGGATCCATGAGTGAGATGAGTTTTTTGAAAATCCTGTGTGTCATCGGACATGTCCGACGACCATCGAGAAAGTTCGACGCATCGGACTTTCCTCATGATTATCGGACATGCTCGATGACCTGTAGAATTTTCGAAAGCCCATTCCATTCATGTATTCACCCCTCTCTCGTGTACATCTCCATGACTTCTCCTAACTAGTTGATTGCCTTCTTCTTTAGTATGGTTGATTTGGATGCATCGCCTTTGAGGGAGAAGAGGACCAAAAACAATGAGGAACAAAGCCAAGCTCCTAAGCGAAGAAAGGCCACTGCTCGTCGCATTCACAAAACTACTTTGCGGACGACTGAAAGAGAGGAACCAGAAGAACCCACTGATTTGTTTCGAGTCATGTATCCTCCAGCTAAGGAGGAGAACTCGGATAGGAAAATTATTGACTACGTTTGTGCATCCATTGAGACATGCCATGAAGCCCGTGAGACCAACTACTACTCATTGGACAGAGAAGCAGCTGACATTCGCTTTTGGGCTCATCTTCATGTGGATTGGTACCGCTCCACCTATCTTCGCATAAAGAAGTCTATTGTGGAGATGAAGTGGCTTGACTAGAATTACATGAAGGATCAGAAACATCCTTTGGTCACTAAAGTGTTGGCTGCCTATGAACACCATGGGCTCAAGACTCTCCTGACATTCAACTATTCTTGGAACAAGGAGATCATTGGATAGTTGTACTCCACAGTGTACTTTGATGATGGTGCCAAGACCATGACTTGGATGACAAATGGGACAAAGTACACTGGCACCTTGAATCAATTTTCTTTGATGATTGGACTCAAGGGCTCCCGCAAAGAATAGAACAAGGTGCACAATGGAAACCACATGGATGTTGAAGAGATGAGGTACATATACATGGATCCCGACAATTGCTCTCCACCCAACTCAAATGGACTGAAACCCATCTTCTCAGTCTTACATCGGTTTTGCAGAAGCACTCTAGCACCTCGTGGAGGTAACTCTGATCACATTCCCGCCTTTTAGAGAGACATTATCCACTGGCTTCATGGAAATGTGGGACATCTCCATCTCTCCGAGACGTGGCTGTGCTTATGCTCCATTTATCATGTACATGAGAAGATGTCAGGCCAAACTTTCAACAAAGACATGAAGCACCAGAGCCTCAAACCTCAGGTTCCATCCAATTGGACTGCCTCCACCACATCTGGTCAGTATTTTGGTACGGCTCAGTCCTCCTCTCCTCAGCCTCCTCGGGCTCATTCTAGGGCCACGAGATCATCTCTTGCCCCCCAGCCGTCCCATGGCAAAAGGAGTGGTCTTATGAAGATGTTCAAATCTCTTATTGGGATCTGTCGGAACTTAAGCCAAAGGATGAACGTCATTGAGACAAATCAGAAAATCATAATGGACCATCTTGGTTGTGATATTCCTTCTCCTCCTCCTCCGGTGGAAGAGTCATACCCATCAGCATATGCGGATCCCACTACCACCTTCACGCCGGAGGGGATGAACTACTTTGGTTACTATCCTCCGCCACAGTTTGACACCAGAGCAGCTACTCTTGGTGGACACACTAGGTTTGATGATGTTGAGGATGTAGAAGAGGAAGAGGATCCCGATGCATATGATCTGCATGCATGCAAAGGCAAGGCACCTGATATGGACAAGGGTTCCCAATTTTCTAAAAGGTTCTGGTAAATCTTGATTAAAGCAGAGGCGATACACAAATCGAGCCGACTTCTGAACGACACGTTCTGAACCCCGCAATCACAACACAACGTCTCCTCTGGTTATCAACCGTCCATGAACGATTGACCTCACCTAGAAGCCTAATCCCTGCCTACGAATCAAGAACACAAGCATGAACAAAAAAGAATGCAACACAATTGCAGATGAATGATTAAGCTCACGAAGTTGGGGTCTCACAATCCGATGAATGGCGACACTGTATACGAACAGAATTAATCTAAGCAAAACCCAAATGCTAATGAAGAAGCGGTGGATGTATATGAGGACCGTAGGGTCATGCACCACCCCTAGGATGCAGCCCTAAGTGGGCTCAACTCGATACATGGCCCAAAGACCGATTACGTTAGCGCAGCACCAGGACAGATTCTGGACGTCAATTTGTTTTGGTGATTGCCTATGGCTCGGGACGAATATTGATATGGGACCAGTTCGGTTTGAAAGGTATTTTTGTTATCTTTCCAAGAATATGTAGAACGTCCAAATCCGAGTCCGTATGCGTCTCGGGCAACCATTTTAGCGTAGACGGGTCCTGGGCTCCGAAATAGACTTGATGTCGGTTTTGATTGGGCCTCCACCTTGGCTTGGACGTCCTTGCTGGATTATCACACCTCCAATCACTTTCCCAGCTATCTCATCATCATCTCCATGGTTCCAAATAACAACTAATTCATTAGGTAGCAATCTATTCTCAAAACTACATAATAAAGACATTAGAAACGATCTCACCTGTAAATTCAGGTGATGCACATGAACTTTCATCTTAGTTGGAGGAGTTCTGTGTGTATCTATAGGTGTTATGTCCTCATCATTCTTCCCCTTTTGAATTAGAGTCATCCTCGACTCGATCCCATCTCTTTCTCCCAATAGTGGTCTCAAGTCTGAAATATGAAATGTAGAACTATTCCCAAACTTGGGATGCACCTCATGTTTATATGTTTTATGAAAATTATCATCACAATGTGAAATTACAATAGAAGGCTTTCCATGGAAATTAATGACCTCTTTGAAAACTTGCTTAGCAATATGAACGTCATTCTCACTCTGATGACAGGATAGAAAATGTGTGATCATAAAAACACTAGAAAAACATGACATGATATGGTAATTGTTATTGTAGTTTTCTTGTTCGTCATTTGGTTGTACAACAAGAAAACAGGAGGATTCATGTTTGAGCAAATATAAACTTTGTGCACCATAAACACACCTCAATGATCATAGTTTCCTATAGCATGAAAATTGATTCTTGTCAATAAAGGCAATTTAGTTTGAGAAAAGATTAGCTTCTCCAAAGTACTTAGATTACAAAGAACATCAAATTTAATATAACCCAAAGTATTTAGAGAAGACAACAATTTCTGCTCATCCTTTTCACGTGTTATTAAAATCAAATGTTTCATTTCAGCAGGAGTAGGTGAATCATAAGCAAAAACATCAAGCTCATTCATTTGTTGTGGTAAAGGTATAAGTGAAGCATTGGCACACAACTCCTCTTTATCACAAGGACCACTAGGTAAATCAACTTGTGACAAAGGACCATGATCATAAGGTTCCAATATAGCAAGACTATTGGAACAGTCCATCACATCAAGAAAGCTCTTACTTGAAGCAACAACTTGTTCTTTATCTTTCCCACTATCATCTTCTTTGTGTATATACTAAAAAGAATTAGTTGCAACAAGAGGCAAACAAATATGTTCATCTTCTAGCAATTCAGATTTTGATGGAAGTGTTGCAACATTTGAAATAGCCCATTCTATCCTAAATGGTTCATTCTTTCTTCTCTGAAATCATTGTTGATCCTCTTCTAAAATTTCAGCAACAGTCGTAGGTTTAAGAGTAACACCTCTATCATTGTATTTAAATAAGTAGGTATTATCAATAGTATTGTGCAAAACATTATTTGTAGAAATCCAAGGTTTACTCAATAATAAATGACATGCTTGCATAGGTACTATATTGAATTCTGCACTATCCTTATAAGAACCAATAAAAAATTCAACGCGTGCAATTTTATCTACCTTCATCTTACCACAAGAATTTACCCACTGGATGTAGCATTGACATGGGTGTGGCTGTATGGTCAAGCCGAGCTTCTCGACCAACTTCATGCTTGCGACGTTGTTGTTACTCTCTCCATCAATGATGACACGACAACATCGATCGTTCACAACAAAGTGAGTGTGAAACAAGTTGTTCATTTGATTTTTCTCTACCTTCTCCATTTGAGAACTAAGCACTCATTGTGCTACAACACTTGTATCAACCTCATTTGACACCATCAACTCATCACCATCAGTGTTGTAACCTGTCATTGTTAGTACAAAACAAGAAAACACACAAGGGTATATTTTCCTATCACTACTATTTGATCACGGTGGAAACTCTCATCAAGCAAATGGCAGCTCCTAACTGAGTTCTTAAAAGATTCTTCATAGCAAAATAGAGGATACCTTGGAGAGTGTGATCCAACGATTGTGAGGGTCCAAAGTTCTGTGCCTATTCAGAAGGATATATATGGAGCTTGGAAGGCAAATTGTAGTAGCATAGATTAGCAAAATTTCAATTCAAAAATTGAAAACTGAATAATAGTCCCAAGCTAGTCTATGTCACCGGCCTAAACTTGTCTCGGACCTAATTCAAGCAACCAAGAAATTACTCAACAAAGGATACAAAGGATGCAAGTAATTCTGAATTTGTATCTTTTCTTTTTTCTACTTCCTTTATTTGTGCGGCCTTTTCTCTTGTGCACTTTTACCTTTTTCTTTTCTTTCCTTTTCTTTTCCTGAGAATCAGAACTGCAACAAGGTATTACATGTCTTACAACCCAATGGAACCCCTGAATATTTTTTTCTTACTACAAGTGCAGCAAAAGGATTCTTGTAATAGCACAACTAGAACAAATTTCTACATCAAGATCGAGCCCTAGTTGGTTGGATTTTGATCAAAATGAGGCAGCAGAAGAACACTCTAATTTTCTTTTGCGCACGAAAGTAGAAGGCTAGATGTTAAAGAAATATTTAGTGAACACAATTCTAGCAGTACAATTATCTCAATGTGTGCAACACTAATTTTTTCCCTTGATTGTCTATGACAAGGATATGCACGACTCAAACAAGACCAAAGAGCAAGCACTAGACCAGAAACACAATGACTTTATAGGGACTAAAATTCAGAGAAGCAATTTGAAATAAAAATTTGCAAGTCACAATGGGGAATCGGACAGCGGAAACACGACGAACCGATATTTTTGTGGGGCAATTTTCTGGACTATAGGATAGAACAAATAAACGAGGATAAAGGCGAACCTAATGGTATACATGAAGCTCTAATTACTACATGATGTGGCCAAGGGTTCTCGATCTTCTAAAAGGTTCGGATAAATCTTGATTAAGTGGGAGGCGATACACAAATCGATCCGGCTTCTGAACGACACGTTCTGAACCCCGCAATCACAGCACAATGTCTCCTCTAATTATCAACCATCCAAGAACGATTGATCTTGCCAAGAAGGCTAATCTCTGCCTGCGAATCAATAACACAAACAAGAACAAAGAAGAATGCAACACAATTGCAGATGAATGATTAAGCTCACGAAGTTAGGGTCTCACAAACCGATGAACGAGGACACTATATATGAATAGAATTAATCTAAGCAAAATCCAAACCCTAATGAAGAGCTCCCTAGGATCATGCACCACCCTCTGGACGCAGCCTTACGTGGGCTCAACTTGATACATGGCCCAAAGACCGATTACGGTGTCGCAGCACCAGGACAGATTCTGGACATCAATTTGTTTCGGTGATTGCCAACGGCTCATGATGAATTATGACATGGGACTAGTTGTGTTTGAAAGGACTTTTTGTTATCTTTCCATGCATATGTATAACGTCCAAATACAAGTCTGTATGCGTCCTACACGACCGTTTTAGTGCAGACTGGTCCTGGGCCCTAAAACAGACTCGAAGTCGGTTTTGATTGGGCCTCCACCTTGGCTTGGACGTCCTTGCTGGCCCATCACGGCTCCAATCACCTCCCCAGCTATCTCATCATCATCTCCATGGTTCCTAACAACAAATAATTTATTAGGTAGCAATCTATTCTCAAAACCACATAATAAAGACATTAGAAATGATCTCACCTATAAATTTAGGTGATGCATATGAACTTTCATCTTAGTTGGAGGACTACTGTGCGTATCCACAGGTGTGATGTCCTTATCAGCACCCGTGGTTGACGAAGAAGAAGAAGACAAGGAAGGGTATGATGATTATGACGACTATGATGATAAGTAGAAGATCGTCTACTTGTATCTCCATTCCTCCTTTTTGTTGTTTTGATGCCAAAGGGGGAGAAGTGCTATCTATCCTTATTGCTTATTTGATTAGTTTGTGAGTTGAGAGAGTTGAACCTTTATGTGTGTCGACTTTGTGGTTTGTGAACATATTTGAGTTTCATGCTTATTGTAATGATGCATTTGTGTGAACCTTGTGTGTCATTTGCATTGCTTTTATTTCTTATGGCTTTTTTCTGCAAATTGACATATATGCATGGCTTTAGGGGGAGCTCTCACATCCTTATTCAAATATCTGGACATGTTTTCACTTTTCTCCTAATCATATGCACATGTTTAGGGGGAGCTCCTTACTTCTTTTTATCACAAACTGAACTTTATTATATATTCTTGTGGAATTTAGTTGTAGTGTCATCAATCACCAAAAAGGAGGAGATTGAAAGTGCATCTAGGCTCCTAATTTTGTTTTGGTGATTGGCGTCAATACAATTAAGAATGGACTAATATTTTATTAAGCATGTATGTAGATAGCAGTCCTAAGTTTGGTGAATAAAATCCATAGATACAAAAAAAAAGGAGAAAAGAAGATGGCAAAGTGCTTCAAACATGAAATTCAAATTATCCTCAAGAATGAAGTTCATAAAGATCTTTTTTATTTTTCTGAGTACAGGGAAGCCGTACTATCAAGAGGGACACAAAGAGTATCAAGTAAAAATAAATCAAGTGCAAAATTCGCACGTCCTTGTCCAAAAATCACTTTCACAGCACAAATTCATCGGACTTGTACGACGTGTCGGACAAGTCCATTGGACACAAGAGAGTTTGCCACACTGGGTCGTCAGACATGTCTGACGGTCATCAGACTTGTCCGATGACCAGAGGAAAGTTCGACATCTCGAACTATTCTTCGGACTCCAGAGCCCCTGCCACTTTGTGTCGTCGGATTTGTCCGATGACCATCACAATTGTCCGATGAACTAGGGTTATCCGATGTGTCGGGCAACTTCATCAGACTCCAGAGAGCACGCTAACTAACTTCGTCGGACATGTCCGATGACCATTGGACTTGTTCGACACAGATCTCAGTAATTGCTTGTCAAACGACTCTTTTTCTCCATGGACTACAAATAGAACCCCATCTCGCCCTTTGGCCGGTTGGTCACTCATTCCACTCAAAAACACTGTCAAGCTCACTTTGCTCTCCCCAACTCTCCTCCATTGCTTTCAGTTTTGATTTGTGAAGGGATTCAAAGAAGATCGAAGTGTTACTACTCTTCCAAGCTTCCATCCTCTTGAGCACTTGGTTCATTCTCACCGCTGACGACTCTTGTGTTTGTTACTCTTGGGGATTCATCCCCTAGATGGTTAGACATGCCCGTTGAGCTCCCAACTCATGTGGTGACGCCTCGGGAAGTTTGTATTGACCCCTCCTTTGTGGAGTTGCTTGTGGAACACCGAGTTTGATCTTTGTGATCACATGGAGAGGATTAGGGTTGAAAGAGACCCAGTCCTTTGTGGATCCCTCAACGGAGACGTAAGCTTCATTGTGGAGCTGAACTTCGGTGAAAATTCCCATGTCCCCTTTGTGCTCTATTACTTGTTCTTGCTCAAAAACTTGCTAGTTAGGGTTTGCTTCATTTTTCTTAAATTAATCTATGTAGGTTGCATGCTAGTTTTTATCCTTGCTTCTACAGCTTCCTCTAGCTTGTAATCATTTGTTCCTAACTTGTCTTGCACTAGTTTTAAGTTTTAATTGGCCGATCTACTTTTCTATCTCGTGCCATCGGGCAAGTACGTGGATTTTCCTCACAATCATCAGACAAGTCCGACACTGAGCATTTAACATTTGTTATTAAGTCATTTTCCGGTATTATTGCCTATTCACCCCTCCCCCTCTAGGCGCTTTCAAGTTCCCAATACAAGTTCTGATGAATGCCGAAGACTCCCTGCCCTCCTTATATATCTGGAGGGCAGTGGTTTACATGGAAATCTATCATTCGGTTACAATTGATTCTATCTACACACCGTATCTCTTAACCTAACTTGTTGTCTACTCTTAAACAAATATCTAGGTAGCTATCTTCTAGGCCTTAATCTCTAGTACTTCATAATTGAGCCTCCGGCCCACTCGTCCATATAGCCGAGTGGATAGGTATCCCGGGTACATATGTCCCATAGGGTCCGACTCAACCAGCTAAAATAACACCTAAACGGACTCAAACTAGATACACATACATGCATAAACAATATAATATACCAGCAGCTATGCTAATGCTACCGATTAAGTGACACTTTGTACAAATGCTCTGCACATGTTCGCAAGAAAAGACCCATTAATCAGAGCGAAGCACCTTGATCTTGACAGCTCTAGAATGAATCTGAATATATTTGTTTGACTTCTCTACCAGATGAACACCTGTGAATATTTTCTTGTGTCCAGGTTGCACACTTCCATGTGATAGACTATTTTGTTCACTAATAGTGCATTGATTCATGCAAATAAGAAAACCTCTGAACTTAATAATAGACTTCTTCATGCAATCATCATTTGCAGTTACCCAATATTGGCAACTATTGTTAGCGTACATAGTAGAACTAGTTTAATGAGCCATGGACTCATCATCTATAAATGTCATCAGTGGCCATATCTTTTTTTTTCTTTCTTTTCTAATTCCTCAAAGGTTTCCTCTTCTGGCTCTTCTTCCTCAACCTCCTCCATTGGCTCCTCTTCTTCAACTTCCTCCATTGGCTCCTCTTCTTCAACTTTTTCCATTGCCTCCTCTTCTTCAACTTTTTCTTCTGCTTCCCTAGTATCTAATGTACCAACTGCTAATAGGGCTTCAGTGTCTAAAAGAGTCTCCAAACAATACAAAGCTTCAAAAAGATCTCTATCCTACTCAGAATATTTTTTTCATTGCTTTGGAGGAAAGACGAATAGAACAACAAATTTCTTTCAAATCTTTACACCTCTTTGCACTTGGCACATCTTCAAATGAATCATTACTAAGGTCCACAAAGTTGACTATCTTGAGCTCATGTCGATTGGCACCATCACCAAGCTGATTAGCACTTGAGGCAATAGCATCTAGATGAGTGTTTAACCCCTCTAGATTTCTATCTCTCTTGCTTCATCTTCTCGTGCTCGTTTTATATGTCGAAAAATTTTATTATTAATCTCCCACGGTACCTTGCATCCTCTAGCAATAGGAAAACAATCATCCATCACAAAATTCCCATGGATAAACTTCGGATCATCATTCATAAAATTCTCAACTTGTCATTGATGATCTTTCCTACAGAAGAAACACATACAACCATGAACTGTGCCTTCTTAGGAATCTGGTTTTCCTACCCCCCCCCCCCCCAAGTAGATAGAACACGCGGTTGTCTATCATGTTGATCTGCATCAAGCCTGTGCCGATCAGCATGATCTTCCTGCTGATTTGGTGCATCTTTGGCTTCAGCGGTAGTGCTCTATAACTCAATATTGTACTCACTATAAAGTCTAGATATATGAATAGTCAAGAACCAATCTCTATCTAAATCCTCCTGCTCTTCAGCAAAAAGCATCTTCTTGAAAGCGACTAACTCTTGATATTTCAATGGACGATCATTAGAGAGAAGGCTTTCCATGGTATACCTTTCAGAGATGGCTTGATGTTCATCGAACACTGTAGATTTGCCCTTATGAACCAGTACTTCTTTAACCTTCTTTTAAAGAGCTGCATCCATCTCCTTTGTTTCCTTCTTCCACTTGTCGGATTCGCTCTTGTACATCCATGCTTGCCGAAGAGATCACCACAGTGTTGGATCTTGTGCAGTTGGAGAAACCAATCCATCCTCCGTCCATGGTAGCATGGAGCTCATGGGAGAAAATTATCCATCGTGCCGATCGGCATGAACCTCGTGTCCAACGGCATCAGCGTCATGCCGATCGGCATCGGTTGGCTTTGCATCAGATCCATTGCCTTGGATTGCTCTCATAATTACGGTTTCCTCTAGAACTGTCATTTGTAAGATTTTGATTCTTGAACCAACAGTTTTCTTGAATATTTATATTCCTTGAGTTCTTACTCATATTGCACTCCAACCTATATATATGAAAAATTCATTGGCATATCTCAAAGGAAAGTGACTTACTGACTCTCAACCGACACGAGCACTACCGTGCCAATCGGCACAGGGATCTTGTCGCTCGGCACGTAGGCAAAGCAGACTATACCGACTCAAATAAATAAAAATCACACACAAAAAAAGAAATTAAACAGAAATAATGTCTTTGTTTTACATCTTTAGGCTCGACCACCCAATTTTTCACTCAACATAATAAATATCAAATGATTTAAGCTCAAAAGTGTCGGCTTTCGGATATACCTTTAATCATTGACCATTCATCATGTATTCATTTTTTTTTCATGCATGATGACAATAGCTCCTGATGGTAAAACTAAGTGAACCAGATACAGGCCATCCCATTTACTCTTCAACTTACCTTTGTCAAATAATCAAAATCTAGAATTGAAAAGAAGTACCCTATCACCTTTGTGGAACTCCTTTTTCAATAACTTCTTGTCATACCACTGTTTGGTCTTTTCTTTGTAGATTGCGGCATTGTCATATGCTTTTAATCTCATTTCCTCCAGCTCACAATATGTTTTTTTTCATATGCGTCCAAATCCAGATTCATCTCTTTTATCACCCAATATGCTCTACATTCCAATTCTACAGGTAAGTGACATGTTTTTCCATAAAAAATTGGTAAGATATCATACCAATTGGTCTTTTCCTTCCTTTGTCATTATCTTATGAAGAATATTCTTCAATTATTTCTGCTTGTCGATTTGTTTGGGGATGATAAGTAGTTCCAATTCTATGCTCGATTCCCATCTTTACCAAGGTTTTAGTATACTCACTTCTAGTAAAATGACTGCCTCCTTCTGTTATAATGACTAGGCACTCGGTATCGTGGAAAGATGTAATCTATGATCATTGATTTTGATTCCCTTGTAGAACTAAGTTTGCATACCATAGCTTCTACCAGCTTTGATACATCATCCACAGCAAGCAATATATACTCAAAACTATGGGAATTAACAAAGGATCCCATGAAATTCAGTCCCCAGACATCTAATATTTCAACTTGCAAATTATATTAGAAAGGCATAGCATTATGGCTCTTTGTATTCGCAACTCTTTGACATTGAGGGCAAGTTGCAACATACATTTATGCATCCTCGTGCAAAGAAGGCCAATAAAATCCACTAGCCCAAACTTTAGCCTGAGTCTGGAAATGTCCATAATGTCCACCATATTCCAAAGAATGACATTGTTCAAGGATATTGAATCTTTCATTACGTGGAACACATCTTCGAACAACTCCAGCTTCACAATATCGATACAAGTAAGGGTCATCCCAGATGAATTTCCGCATCTCACTTCGTACCCTACATCTAGCATTTATTGTGAGATGATCAAGATTTCCTTGGAATCCTGATACGATGTCGTGTATCCAATTATCTCTATTATCATAGGATGCATATAGTTGTTCCTACTTCATCTCATCAGCAATATTCGTTTTCTCACCCTCAACCATGATGCACGATAGATGGTCGGCTATAGAATTTTCGATTCCTTTCTTATCTCTTATTTCCAAGTCGAATTCTTGCAACATTAAGACCCATTAAAGCAATCTGGGCTGAGAATCCTTTTTGGAAACGAGATATCTAGTGGCAGCATGATCTGTGTAAACAATGATCTTAGAGTTAATGATATAGGATCTAAATTTCTCTAAAGCAAATATCACTACTAGCATTTCTTTTTCTGTAGTCATATAATTGATTTGTGCTTCATTGAGAGTCTTACTACCATAGTAGATGGCATGAACTTTACCTTCTTTACGCTATCCCAGAACCGCGCCCACTACATAATCACTTGCATCGCACATAATTTCAAAAGGCAAATTCCAATCAGGTGGTCGCATAATAGGAGTTGAACATAAAGCTTCTTATAATTTTTTGAAGGCGTATGGTTGTTCGTCATCCATCTCATAAGGTACATCCTTTTAAAATAGTTCCGTCAATGGTTTAGCAATCATGGAGTAGTCTTTAACAATCCGTTGATAGAAATTTGCATGTCCAAGAAAACTTCGTAATGTTTTGAGATCTATTGGTGGTGGTAACATCTCTACAGTTGATATCTTGGCTTTATCAACTTCAATTCCTCTATTAGTGATAACATGACCCAAAACAATCCATTATATTACCATAAAGTGACACTTCTCCCATTAAGAACCAAGTCCACTTCAACACACCGTTTAAGAACTTTCTCTAAGCTCGCTAAACAATTATTGAAATTAGTTCCATGAATAGAGAAATGATCCATAAATACCTCCATGATTTGTCAATGAACTCTGCGAAGATGGCGTTCATGCATCTTTGGAAGGTTGTCGGTGCGTTGCAAAGTCCAAATGGCATACATCAATAAGCATAAGTTCCATATGGGCAAGTGAATGTGGTCTTGTGTTGGTCTTCTTAACAGATTGGTATTTGAAAGAAACCACTATATCCATCTAGATAGCAGAAATAAGAATTTTTAGCTAACCTTTTAAGCATCTCATCAACGAATGGTAATGGATAATGATCTTTCTTCGTGGCCTTGTTGAGTTTCATGTAATCAATGCACATCCTCCATCCTGTGACCGTTCTTTGAGGAATCAATTCATTGTTTTTGTTGGGCACTACCATCAATCCTCCTTTTTTAGGTACACAATGCACTAGGCTGACCCATTCACTGCTATTTACTGGATATATCATTCCGGCATTGAGAAGCCTTAGAATTCCTTCTTTACCACTTCCTTCATACCTTCTTTCAATCTTCTCATACCTTCAACTACTAGTTTAGCAAAATCTTCTAAATTGATCTTATGTGTATAGAAAGCTGGATTTATCCCATTTTATGTCATCCAAGAAATATCCAATGGCTTTCTTGTAGTTTTTCAAAACTTCAAGAAGACTTGCTATTTCCTCCTTGTTCAGGGCGCTATTAACAAAACAAGATAAGTTTTGTTCCTTCCCTAATATTCATACCTCAAACCATCAGGAAGTGGCTTTTGTTCGACATCAAGTGCTTCTCTTGATCTAGGTCGCCTAAAGGCTCGTATTCCTCATGTTTTCCTCCGTTCTAATCGACACCAGTCCTGTTCCGATCGGCACTATATTTGTGCCAATCATTTTTCTTCTTTGTCGTCTTCTTTGAATAGCTTATTCAGAGGATCGGTATACTCAATGTCGATTTCTTCGTTCTTCACTGGGAAAAAATCTATCAGGGTGGGAGGATGGGTTAGAAATTTAAAAAGAATTTCCTCTCCTCCCAACGTAAATGTAAAATGTCCTCGTCCTGCATCTAACACTGCTTGTACCAATCTTAAGAAGGGTCTTCCAAAATGATGTCTTCTACTCCTACTTCTCCTTTTATCAAGAACAAATATATCGACTAGGATAGTGTTTCTTCATGAATGCTTCATAAGTTCCAATGCCAATTAGTTGCCCTTTAACTTCATATGTTTTTTACTAACACGGGAACCAAAATGACATAAGGCTTTGAGAAATTCCATGCCCTCTATTTTGCACGGTATATGGGTGTCTTCTTCTATCTCTTGAGTAAGGACGATTGCAAATTCTCCACAGAGTCCTTTATAAGGTGAGGGAACAGAACAACGATCAAGTAGTCTCTTTGCTTGCTTGATTTCTAAATCATTCACTATCGAATCTTCCTTGTATAATTTTCCTAGCACTTCTACAATTAATGTCTAATCAAGAATCTCGGATGTCCTTGTATTGCTCGGAAAATTGTATTCTATTCCTATCGTAGAAGCATATTTTGGATCAAATATCCTCCTCATACTCAGCAGGTTCTCAATGAAATCGATAGGGATCCAATCTAAAGGTTCAAATTCACTCAGTGGTTTCATGTCTTTTAAGGATCTGTCCCCTTTTCTCTTAGGAAAACTTTCTAAAAAGTTTCTTTGATACTCATCTAAAATAGATGCTCCAGTACTGGAAAATTTCCTGCCGAGTGCACCTATGCCGGTCGGCACTAGGGTGATGCCGATCGGCGCACCAGATGTGGAGGTTGACATTTGAAGCATGCTGGTAGGCAATCCTTAGCCTTTAACTCCACCGTTGTCTCTTGAGTATTCTGTTCTGAATCATCCTTCATAGTGGCCTTCAACATAGATATCTCTTGCACTTTGGATGTATTGATGGGCGGTTGTTCCTGCAAACAGTTCGAACCTTCCTCAAACTCATCCCAGTCTTTGTTGATTGCCTTTGTGTTGGCTATTTTGACTAAAAGGTCCATCCTTACCCTAGCTCTCAGATCTAAGAAACTCCCTCCGGCTGAACTGTCTAGATGTATCATAAAATGTTTGCGCAACTAAATTATCATCCATTCCCAAATCAGGTCCCTCTTTCAACAAGGATTGAAAACGTCACCATGCTTGGGCGAGGCTTTCTTCTACTCTTTGCTCAAAGTTAACTACCTCTCTTTTTAGCCTTTGCACCTTAGGTAATGGAAAACAAATGTAGGCAGAATGCTCCTATCAATTTCTCCCAACTTCCTTTCACATCTCTAGCTGCTGATTTGTACTACTCTGTTGCCTTTTCGCCGATATAGAACGGAAATAGCAGCCATCTGTACTAGTTCTAGGGCACTCCTTCGTGCTTGAAGGTTTGATAGAGAACTTAAAGATTTGAATATGCGTGTAAGTTTTCTCGTCCTTTGTCTTAGAAAACTTGTTTTCTTCAGCCATACTGAGGATGATCGGATTTAGCACATATGACTAAGAAGTAACCTTTTTGTCAGAAACCTGCAAGATCAATAATCCCAGAGATGGCAGTGAATGATCCCTAACATCTAAGGCGGCCCTAGCATACCCATTCTAAAAACACAAAATGAAAAGGAAACACAAAAACACAAAAACAAGAAAGCAGGGGATTAGAGGTTAGTAAAATAAACAGATAGTGAAAGAACTGGCTTACTCCCCGGCAATGGCGCCAAAAACCATGCTTTTTGATCGTTTCTACGCACCCACTTATGTACCGCAAGAGGACGGTGTATAGTTGTAGCTTGTTTTCCCTTAGAGTATTCTAAGGTTTAATCGAATCCACATAGAACAAACAGGTGTTGGTCATAATTACGCACCCACTTATACACCGCAAAAGGACAGTGTATAGTTGTAGCTTATTTTCCCCTAGAGTATTCCAAGGTTTAATCGAATCCACAGAGAGTAGGCGAGACTTTCACTATTATTTAATTTACTGACTAAAACACAATAATAAGGCAAATGTATGAATTAACTAGAACTAATTGATCACAAAGAAGGTAAAGGTTTAGTCAAGGGTATGGATGATGAGGACGTCACTCCTATGGATACACACAACACTCCTCCAAATCTGGACTTGCAAGGTCCAATGACTAGAGCTCGTGCACGACGACTAAATTTAGAGGTGAGCTCGTTCCTACGTTCTTCGCTATATGTTACTTTTGAGAATGGTTTGCTACCTAATGATTATTTTATGATTAGAAACCATGGAGAAGACCAGGAGATGATGGGAGAAGGAGCTGGGAACGTGGAGGACCAGCAAGAGCTTGGAAGCCAAAGTGGAGGCCCAATCAAAACCGACTTCGAGTCTGTTTCGGGGCCCAGGACCAGTCTGTACTAAAACAGTTGCCCAGGACGCATACGGACTCGGATTTGGACGTTCTACATATGCACGGAAAGATAAGGAGAAGACCTTTCCAATGCCGCTGGCCTCATGTCAAAATTCATCCGGAGTCATCGGGAATCGTCAAAACAAGACAGAGTCCAGAATCTGTGTCGGTGCTGCGTCGCCTATTTTTGGCCTTTGGGCTTTGTATCTAGTTGAGCCCAATTAGGGGCGCGTCCAGAGGGTCTTGCATGACCCTAGGGTCTTTATATACAGCCGCCGCCGCACCATTAGGGTTCGGGTTTTGCTTAGATCAATTCTGTTCATAAACAGTTTTGCCGTTCATCGGTTTGTGACACCCCAACTTCGAGAGTTTAATCATACATCTGCAATTGTGTTGCAATCTTCGTTGTTCTTGCTTGTGTTCTTGATTCGCAGGCAGGGATCTGCCTTCTCGGCGAGGTCAATCGTCTTTTGGACGATTGATAACCAGAGGAGACGTCGTGCTGCGATTGCGGGGTTTAGAACGTGCTGTTCTGAAGCCGGATCGATTTGTGTGTCGCCTCCGACCAAATCAACTTACCAAGAACCTTTCGGAAGATCAGGAACCCTTGTCCATATTAAGTGGTAATCAGAGCTTCAGGTGCACCGTCAGGTTCACACTACCCTTTAGTTTTGTTTTCGTGTTCTTCCTATCGTCCACTGAAAATACCAAAAAAAAAATTTTCCCCCGCCCATAACCACGTGTTTAGCCTTTGCATATTTCAATTTCAGAGTCCGTAGTGTTGAGTTTGTGCCCTAGTTCTTGTTTAGTCGCTGGTTTAGTTTGTGTTTTTGTCGTCAGTAGTGTTTCCCTTGCAACCCTAGCCGCCATCCCCTTCACCATCCTCGGTTTTGTCGGCTTTGTGTGCTAGGGTTGATTGATCAACACGCCCACCCTAATCCCACCCTAAACCTACCCTCACCACCTCGGACCACTTTTCATAAATTCCACTTTCCGCTGCATCCACCTTGCCAAAAAACTCCCTACCCGACCCCAAGCCCGACTCGGATTTCACTCAAAACCCCGGATTCTTCATAACCGATTCCGACACCCCTTCGGTAAAACAGCCATAACTTTTCGCTCGGTTGTCCGTTTTGGCTGAAATTTTTACAGGAGATTCTAGACGAAAAGTTGAGCATACTCACACTGTGTGCCCTCGTCAAAAAATTCAAAAAAAATCGGGAAGATAAAGAAAAAATTCATTCAAGTTGAAACCCGACGTTTTCTGAAACTTCAAGATTTTCTGTAGGCCACGTCCTATCTCGGTTTGAGCTGAAATTTTTTGTGGTTTCTTCCTGTTTACTAGTGAGTTGGAAACAAATATCAAAAAAATAAAATAAAAAAAAGAAATTTGGGATTCCTACTAGTGCTCCATCTAGCCCCCTGGAATTTCTGAGTTCGGCTGTTTTACACTAAGCCCCCTGTGATCGACTGTGTCCCTTTGTCTCTTTGTTTCTTCTTTGCTATCACTACTGTTCTAGGACATAGTTAGACCAGCAACTAGGGACAAGTTATTTGGGCACTTATTCAGCTTTACTATCTGTTATTGATTTGTGTGCCACTCATATATATATATTTGGCCTTCCTAGCTCTACATACTTCTTCTGGACAGCACATAGGTTATTTGGTAACCCTTGCAATCGTGGAACACTTCTCCCTGGTATCCTTCGCTTTGTTGTTTTCAGAACTTTGTAAGAGCTTTGCAAGAAGCTTACTTTTGCTGTGTTGAGAGGCACCACTGCTTAGTAGTTTTGTAGGGATAACCTTCACTTTTTGTTTCCTGTTTTGGTGTTTCTGATGTCAGGAAGCGATGGAGAGGGTGCTTCGCCCGCAAAATTTGATGAGTGCGTGAGCCAAGATCAGTTACAGAAGGCTTTGCAGGCGGTTCAGAGTGATTTGGTAGAGACGATCACCAGGGCCGTCACCGACGCCGTCACCAAGCTTCACCTGGGAGAAAGCATTGAGCGGTTGGATAAGAGAGTCTCTAAGCTAACCGATCAGGTTGTCGAATTGGAGACCGCTCACAAGACCAACAACAACAACAACAACAACAACAACAACACCAACACCAACACCAACACCAACAACGACACCAACAACGACGTTGAAGACGATCATGATGAAGCAACGGTGTATAAGGCTGATGGCACCGTCGATAGGTCAGCTACAAGGACCGCAAGGTTACGACGCCGTTTGCAACGTAACCCTCAAGGTATGGGTGGTTTCCACAACCACAACCGTCGCACACAAGGTAACTATGCTCCAGATGATCCGTATGCTAAAATTAAGTTTTCGATTCCTTCGTTTTCGGGTCAGTACGATGGTGATGCTTACCTTGATTGGGAAATGACGGTAGAACAAAAATTTAATGCCCACCTTGTTCCTGAACAACATAGAGTTAGACAAGCCACTAGTGAGTTTAAGGACTTTGCAATTGTTTGGTGGAGTGGTCTAGCTGCTAAAACCGATTTGCCTACTACTTGGGAAGAACTTAAGGTAGAAATGCGTGATCGTTTTGTTCCTCCTTCTTTTTATAGAGAAATTCGAAATAAACTGCAGCGTTTAGATCAAGGAGATAAAACTGTTCAGGAGTATTTTAGTGAGCTTCAGAAGGGTTTGATTCGTTGTGCTGTGGTTGAAAAAGTAGAGGATCAGATTTGCCGCTTTTATTCTGGTTTGAGAAAAGAAATTCAGGACATCCTTGATTATAAAGAATTTTATACCCTCAACCAGTGTTTCCAGTATGCTATGCTTGCAGAGAAAGAATCACAGGGACTTTTCCAGGCTTTTGAGGAGTACAGCAAGTCCAGAAATTTCTACCCACCACGGCCAACGGGGACTTCGGGGCTGCCCAAGCCATCTCTCCGGCCGCCCCCACCAGCTAGTGTTGTTTCTGCAGCACCAAGATCAGCCCCTGCCCCTTCTACGCGCTCAGGTAAAAATTCTGTGCAGGTACCGGCTAGTAGTGCCTCCTCTGTTGCTTCGAGGGGACGCACTACAGGGATTCAGTGCCACCGATGCCATGGTCTTGGCCATGTGCAGAAAGATTGCCCAAGTAGGCGGGCATATGTGGCGACAGATGATGGCGGTTACATGAGCACCTCTGATGTGGAGGATGAGGAGGAGGATGTCGCTGCCACCAGCGGTGACCTCGTCCTTGGAGGCGGAGATACCACGGGCTACATGAATATTATTGTGCAGCGTGTGCTTAGCACACAAATCCAGCAGCCCGAGATGATGCAGCGACATAACTTGTTCCAGATTTTCTTCGTCATCAAGAACCGTCGGGCACGTGTCATCATTGATGGAGGAAGCTGCAACAATTTGGTGAGTTCTGATGTGGTTAAGAAGCTTGATTTGACCACACGCCCACATCCACATCCATACTACATTCAGTGGTTAAATGACTCTGAAAAAGCTAAGGTAACACAAACTTGCAGAGTTCCTTTTTCCATTGGTTCCTATGTGGATTCTGTTGATTGTGATGTTGTACCCATGCAAGCTTGTTCACTTTTATTGGGTAGACCTTGGGAATTTGATAATGATGCTGTACACCATGGTAAAAGTAATAAGTACACTTTTATGCATAAAGGAACTAAAATTACTTTGTTACCAATGACCCCTGCTGAAATTGTACAAGCTGATTTAGAACGAGCTGCTAGTTTGAAAAATAAAAGCCCTGAAATTCAGCAACCTGTTAATTCTGCTTCTACACCAAGTAATGTTAATGATTCTTCATGTTCTAAGGGTGCTGCAATTAAATTACAAGGTCGTTCATGTCTTGCCACAAAATCTGAGCTTGCTGAAATTTCTACTGATGATATTTGCTATGCTTTGATATGCAAACAAGCCTTGTTTTTGCTTGGTGATATTGCTTCTAGTGCTTTGCCTCCTGCTGTCACTAACCTTTTGCAGGAGTATGAGGATGTTTTCCCAGCTGAGATACCCTCGGGCTTGCCACCTTTGAGAGGGATTGAGCATCAAATTGATTTGATTCCTGGTGCTACTTTGCCAAACCGTGCTGCTTATAGGACCAACCCTGAGGAGACTAAGGAGATACAACGACAAGTCCAAGACCTTTTGGATCGTGGGTATGTTCGTCAATCACTTAGTCCTTGTGCTGTTCCTGTACTTTTGGTTTCTAAGAAAGATGGTTCTTGGCGTATGTGTGTAGATTGTAGAGCCATTAATAACATTACTATTAGGTATCGTCATCCTATTCCTAGGCTAGACGACATGCTTGATGAGTTATGTGGTGCTATAATTTTCACTAAAATTGATTTGCGTAGTGGCTACCATCAAATTAGAATGAAACTTGGAGATGAATGGAAAACAGCATTCAAAACCAAATTCGGGTTATATGAGTGGTTAGTAATGCCTTTTGGGTTAACTAATGCACCCAGTACTTTCATGCGTTTGATGAATGAGGTTTTAAGACCTTTTATTGGCAAATTTGTGGTTGTTTACTTTGATGATATCTTGATTTATAGCAAATCCATGGATGATCATATGATTCATTTGCGTGCTGTTTTCGATGCTTTGCGAGATGCACGTTTATTTGGTAACCTTGAGAAGTGCACCTTTTGCACGGATCGAGTCTCTTTTCTTGGCTATGTTGTGACTCCACAGGGAATTGAGGTGGATGAGGCGAAGATTGAAGCCATAAAGAGCTGGCCTGTACCAAAAACTATCACACAGGTGAGGAGTTTTCTTGGTCTTGCAGGTTTCTACCGCCGCTTTGTCAAAGATTTCAGCACCATTGCTGCACCATTGCATGAGTTGACAAAGAAGGGCGTTGACTTCCATTTTGGTAAGGTACATCATGAGTCTTTTGATGCTTTGAAGGACAAACTTACACATGCACCATTGCTGCAATTACCCAATTTTGATAAGACTTTTGAGCTTGAATGTGATGCTAGTGGTATAGGCATTGGTGGTGTTTTGATGCAAGATGGTAAACCTGTTGCATACTTTAGTGAGAAAATTACTGGGCCTGTTTTGAATTATTCCACGTATGATAAGGAACTATATGCACTTGTACGTTCTTTAGAGACGTGGCGTCATTATTTGTTGCCCAAAGAATTTGTTATTCATTCTGATCATGAATCACTTAAGTATATTCATTCTCAATGCAATTTGAACCGTAGACATGCTAAATGGGTTGAGTTTATTGAGTCTTTTCCTTATATTATTAAACATAAGAAAGGGAAGGATAATGTGATTGCTGATGCTTTATCTAGGCGATATACTTTGTTGTCTCAACTTGATTGTAGAATTTTTGGACTTGAGGCAATTAAAGAACAATATGTTGCTGATGTTGATTTTAAAGATGTATTGCTGCACTGTAAAGAAGGTCGTGCTTGGCACAAATTTGTGTTGAATGATGGATTCTTGTTTAGAGCTAACCGCCTATGCATTCCAGTTGGTTCCGTTCGTCTTTTATTGTTGCAGGAGGCGCATGGAGGTGGATTGATGGGTCATTTTGGTGCTAAGAAGACGGAGGATATTTTGGCCACACACTTCTTTTGGCCAAGGATGAGGAAAGATGTTGAGCGTTTTGTTGCTCGCTGCACTACATGTCAAAAAGCTAAGTCTCGATTGAATCCACATGGTTTATACATGCCACTTCCTGTTCCTTCTATTCCTTGGGCGGATATTTCTATGGACTTTATTTTAGGACTGCCTAGGACTAAGAGGGGGAGTGATAGCATTTTTGTTGTTGTGGATCGTTTTTCCAAGATGGCACACTTTATACCATGTCATAAAACTGATGATGCTAGTTACATTGCTGATCTTGTTATCAAAGAAATTGTACGTTTGCATGGTATGCCTTCTACTATTGTTTCAGATCGTGATGTAAAATTCTTGAGTCATTTTTGGCGCACGCTTTGGAATAAGTTGGGTACAAAGTTGTTATTTTCTACAACTTGTCATCCACAAACTGATGGACAAACTGAGGTTGTGAACCGCACTTTGGGTACTATGTTGCGAGCTATTTTGAAGAAAAATTTGAAGCAATGGGAAGAATGCTTACCTCATGTTGAGTTTGCTTATAATCGGGCAACACATTCTACTACCAAGGTAAGTCCATTCAAGGTAGTGTATGGTTTTGATCCCCGTACTCCACTTGATATACTTCCTCTACCTATTAATGAGAGAGTTCATGTTGATGCTAAGGAGCGTGCTGAATTTATTTTGCAAATGCATGAGACCACTAGACTTAGCATTGAAAAGATGAATGAAAAGTATAAAATTGCTGGCAGTAAGGGTAGAAAGGAAGTAAAGCTTGATGTAGGAGATTTCGTGTGGTTACACTTAAGGAAGGATAGATTTCCAGAATTGAGAAAGTCTAAACTAATGCCTAGAGCTGATGGTCCATTCAAAATAATAGAGAAGATTAATGATAATGCATACAAACTTGAGTTGCCTCCCGAGTTCGGGGTTAGTCCTACTTTTAACATTTCAGATTTGAAACCATACTTGGGAGAAGAGGATGAGCTCGAGTCGAGGACGACTCCACTTCAAGAGGGGGAGGATGATGAGGACATCACTCCTATGGATACACACAACACTCCTCCAAATCTGGACTTGTAAGGTCCAATGACTAGAGCTCGTGCACGACGACTAAATTTAGAGGTGAGCTCGTTCCTACGTTCTTCGCTATATGTTAATTTTGAGAATGGTTTGCTACCTAATGATTATTTTATGATTAGAAACCATGGAGAAGACCAGGAGATGATGGGAGAAGGAGCTGGGAACGTGGAGGACCAGCAAGAGCTTGGAAGCCAAAGTGGAGGCCCAATCAAAATCGACTTCGAGTCTGTTTCGGGGCCCAGGACCAGTCTGTACTAAAACAGTTGCCCAGGACGCATACGGACTCAGATTTGGACGTTCTACATATGCACGGAAAGATAAGGAGAAGACCTTTCCAATGCCGCCAGCCTCATGTCAAAATTCATCCGGAGTCATCGGGAATCGTCAAAACAAGACAGAGTCCAGAATCTGTGTCGGTGCTGCGTCGCCTATTTTTGGCCTTTGGGCTTTGTATCTAGTTGAGCCCAATTAGGGGCGCGTCCAGAGGGTCTTGCACGACCCTAGGGTCTTTACATACAGCCGCCGCCGCACCATTAGGGTTCGGGTTTTGCTTAGATCAATTCTGTTCATAAACAGTTTCGCCGTTCATCGGTTTGTGAGACCCCAACTTCGAGAGTTTAATCATACATCTGCAATTGTGTTGCAATCTTCGTTGTTCTTGCTTGTGTTCTTGATTCGCAGGCAGGGATCAGCCTTCTCGGCGAGGTCAATCGTCTTTTGGACGGTTGATAACCAGAGGAGACGTCGTGCTGCGATTGCGGGGTTTAGAACGTGCTGTTCTGAAGCCGGATCGATTTGTGTGTCGCCTCCGACCAAATCAACTTACCAAGAACCTTTCGGAAGATCGGGAACCCTTGTCCACATTAATGGAGGTATTCCCTCCTATGGTTCAAGTAACTAGGATGCAACTCACACTCGTAGATTTTTGTCTAGTGAGTTTAGTATTCTACAAGGCATGGTGGCTCCACTCACTCTGGCCGTATCACGGCGGAAGCTAGTCATTCCTCACTGGTTTCTTCCACTCTGTAATCTTCACAGCAAAACTAGATGCCCGACAGTGCTAATAGATTCATAAATTTGATTGTGTCCTATCTCATAAGGAATAATCTCATCACACATAGACTAATAACACCAAAAGAATTCATAAGAGTTGAGAGTTTACATAGCTAGGGTTCCTTCCCCATGGGAGAGAATATGAAGACTATTCACTCATCCTATCAAGATCCATAGACATGGTTTGATGGATGAGGGAGTGCAAGTAGGATGCACAGATGCTGATCGGCACGGCAGGGTGCCGGTCGGCACGATCTTCCTTCCCGGTGGTGATGATTGGTGTTGGCCTCTGTTGCCGCCGCAACTCCAAACCCTAGGTTAAGAGTTTCCTTGATCGATCCCCCTCGAGAGATGATTGCTTCTCCTTATATAGTCATGTTCTATGTCCAGTTGCGCTGGTACCGACTCCAATTCCTATAGAATTCTTCTCCAATTTGGGCCTACTCCTCATGTGCCGATCGGCAGAGCCTTCTATGTTCCATGACTTGGCCCAATTCCATGGGTCATGGTCCATAATTCCTCTGTTTTCACCTATTCCCTTCATAAAACACCAAAAACCAGAAAACTATAAATATATGCAATATTTGGGGGTTATTTGTTAATATACCAGTAAAATAAAGTGTAAAACACTCTAAATATGGCCTAATAATATGTATCTAGAAAGGGCCAACAGCTCCCCCACACTCAAATCATTGCTAGTCCTTGAGCAATATCTATTTCTCTCACTCAATCACCACCTCTTATGAATAACATATGAAATAAAAAATCCACAATACTTCTGATTCAGCACCTGTCAGTCATCGCCTCAACATGTATCCCTCCACAAAGAATTTTCTCTTAGTTTGAAAACTATCGCACCTCAGCACTTGAACTAATCAAATCATCACAAAGCTCAATTGTTAGAACAAAAATTTTATTCTCCCTTCAAATCATTTAGACGAAGAATGCATGAATTTCAAGACTTCACTCATTCACTCAAATGTGTATCCTTCCTTCTATATTCAATATATGGCTTATTTGTGGATCATGGAGGGGAAATAACCAATTGAATCAGAAAGTCATCTAACTCAAAAATATGCTCAATCATGCCTTCTAAAAGGGAGAGACTACCAAATGATTACAGTGTGGAGAATTAATAGGATAGACAAAAGAACTAGGAAGTAAAGATAAAGAATGGGACCAAGCAAAATCGTGCAATATGGATCTCGATTTGTCCTTTCTCCTCTGCTCTTTATATTTTTTCTTTATTCATTTCATTTTTTTTCTTCCTCCTCTTTTGAGGCACACCTCTTTGTTTTTCTCTTTCTCTTTTTTTCTTTTTCCTCTTCACATCCAAGTTCTTCTTCCTGTCACTAGGTGATTGCACTTTTGCTTGTAGGTTATATCAATGACGAGGGTTATAGAGAATAAAGATGTATGTGTTTTTGGGTTGAAAAGGAACAATTGTGGATGGCTAGAACGAATTTATGAGGAACAAATAGAATATCCCTTCTAGCTTAGTCATAATCATTGGCACAAGGTTGACAAAGATACTTCTTAACGAAAGGTTCATATGTTGTATAATATCTAACTCCGCTAAGTGTAATAGGTAAATATAATAATCTTTATTCAATGCATAAAGTCTTATGAAAGAAGGGGTTTTCAAGAATCAAATAATGAGCCAAGCGACATTCAACAACTCAAGCAATTTAAGTGAAACAATTATCAAACAAAGATATAAAGCATGGGGCTTTCACATTGATTTGACAACTAACACTCACTTTATTTAAAGCATCATAAACCTTGACTCCATAACTTTAACTAAGCACTTGCTAAACAATCTCTCATGCCACAAAATACTAAGACTCACGACTCACAAGACACAAAACAAACGATTCTAATAGTAAAGGCAATCCTCCCCCACACTCAAAATTTGCGATGTCCTCATTGCAGGAAAGAAACACCTAAACTGACCTAGACCTACATGTGATTCCTTCTCAATATGCAAAAGATTTTCTGAACATTCTGATTTAGCAAAGTGTAATTTGCCTCAATCATATCAGCCATATGTTGGAGTTGTCGATTAACATCTTCAATATTGTTGCGACATCTATAACAGCAGCTCGGAGCAGGAGGACCATGACTTGTAAAATGAGAGTTAGAGGCTACATTTTGTCCTTGTGCTAGTTGGCAAACAGTCAGGGTCGATCTCTATTAATAGTTCTGATCCTCATCCCCTCTTGGTTCACCAGAAGTTTCCTCTGCCACCTCTTCTATCTGAACCACTTCTATTGGCTCTTCTTCTTCATCTTCCTCAACCTGAATTTCGTCCATTGGCTCTTCTTCTTCCTGTACTTTTTCTTCTTTGATCATAGCATTGGAATTGTTAACTTCCAATGGTGCTTCAATATCTAAAAGATTTTCCAAACAATACAAATATTTGGAAACATCGCTTCCCCAATCGGAATATTGTCTCCTTGGTTTTATGGAGAGATGAACACAACAACGAATTTCCTTGGAATCTTTGCATCGCTTTGCATCAGGTTCTTCGTCTAAACAATGATTGGTTAGATCGACAAAATAAACCATCTTCAAATCGTGTCGATCGGTATCTGCAGCAGCTCCATCCAAGATAGTATGAAGTTCTTTGATATTTTTCTTTTGCCGCTCCTCAGCTTCACGTGCCCTCTGAATCCGTTGCAGGATCTCATCATTAAGCATCAGGATCGTGCCAATCGACAGGGTCACCGTGTGAACCTTGTCCTTCCTCAACTTCTACAGCAGTGCTATGCAACTTAATATAATATTCACTATATAACCTTTCTCTTCAGCAGAAAGCATCTCCTCAAAAGCAATAAGGTCTTGATAGTTCAAAGGGCGATCATAAGCGAGAAGGCTTTCCATGGTGTACCTCTCAAAGTCGGCTTGGCGTTCATCAAGCACTATAGATTTACCCTTGTAGATCAGTACTTCCTTAACCTTCTTCTGAAGAGTTGCTCCATCTCTTTCTTCTCGTTGTTCCACTTGTTGGACTTGGTCTTGCACATCCAAGAGATGACCACATGATTGGATCTTTTTCGAGTGGGGACGCCAATCTATCTCCCACCCATGGAATCATGGAATCCATGGGAGTGATATCTCCTCCGTGCTGACCGGCATCACCAGCGTACCGATTGGCACTAGCGTCGTGTCGATCAGCATCACCAGAAACGCCACCAGATCTGTCGCCTTGCATTGATCTCGGTTTTTTATGGTTTACTAGGAACTCGGATGTATAGAATTATGATGTCAAAACCCATGATTTCCTCCAATATTTCTATGCCTTGAATCCTTGGTCGTATTGCACTCCAACTCAAAAATATGGTAATTTCAATATCATATCTCGAAGGAAGGCACCTCACTGACTTGAAACCCAATCGGACTCTACTGTGCCGATTGGCACGTGGTGCGTGCTAGTCAGCATGTACGCAAAAACTACCTGAACTGACATAAACAAATATAAATGTACAAAAAACCAAGAAAATAAACAAATACAATGCCTTAGTTTACGTCTTTATGCTCGACCACCCAATGTTTCACTCAACATAATAAATATCAAAAGATTTGAGTTCAAAAGTGTTAGGTTCTAGGTATACCTTTAATCATTGACCATTCACCGTGTACTCATTTCGTTTCCCATCCATAATGACAACAGCTCTGGATGATAAAACATGACGACCAAGATTCGGACCATCCCATTTGCTTCTCAACTTGCCTTTGACAAATAATCAAAATCTGGAATTTAAGAGAAGTACCCTATCTCCTTCATGGAATTCCTTTTTCATAATTTCTTGTCATACCATCAATTTGTCTTTTCCTTGTAGATTGCAGCGTTGTCATATGCTTTTAATCTCATTTCCTCCAGCTCTCTAATCTGGATCTTTCATTTCATTACAGTGGCGTCCATATTCAGATTCATTTCCTTTATCACCCAATATGCTCTATGTTCTAATTCCACTGGCAAGTGGCAAGTTTTTCCATAAATAAATTAGTAGGGTGTCATACCAATTGGGGTTTTGAATGCCATACGACAAGCCCAAAGTGCTCCATTCAGCTTATTGGACCAATCTTTCCCTTCCTTTGTCACTACCTTCTGAAGAATACTCTCTAATTACTTATTGGATGTCTCTGCTTGTCCATTAGTCTACGAATGATAAGCAGTTCCAATTTGATGCTCAATTCCCGTTTTTGCCAAAGCCTTGATAAACTCACTTCCAGTAAAATGACTGCCTCCATCTGTTATGATGACTCTAGGTACTCCGTAGCATGGGAAAATGTAATCTAAGAACATTCCTTTAGATTCTCTTGTAGAGCTAACTCTACATGGCAAAGCTTCGACCCATTTTGATACATAATCCACAGTAACTAGTATATATTCAAAACCACGTAAATTAACAAATGGTCCAATGAAATCCATTCCCCAGACATCAAATATATCCACTTGCAAGTTATACTAGTGAGGCATAGCAATGTGACAATTTGTATTTTCAACTTGTTGGCATTGAGGGCAAGTTGCAACGTACCGTTTAGCATCTTCGTGCATGGAAGGCAATGAAGTCCACTTGCCCAAACCTTAGCCTGTGTTTGGAAATGTCCATTGTGTCCTTCATATTCCGAAGAGTGTCACTTATCAAGGATACTATATCTTTCATTACGAGGAACATATCTTCGAGCAGCTCCATCTTCATAATAACAGTATAAGTAAGGGTCATCCTAGATTAATTTTTGCATTTCACTGCGTACCGATGTTTAGCATTCCTTGTGAGATGGTCCATGTGTCCTTGGAATCCTAGTACGATGTCATTCATCCAATTGTCCCTTTTGTCATACAGAGCATATAAATGCTCCTGCTTAATTTCATTAGTAATATATGTTTCCTCTTCCTTAATCATAAGACGTGATAAATGATCGGCAACAGAGTTTTCTATCCCTTTTTTATCCTTAATTTCTGAATCAAATTCTAGCAACATCAAGACCAATCGAAGCAATCTTGGCTTAGACTCCTTTTTGGAAATATGATATCTGATAGCAGCATGATCCGTATAGACAATGATATGAGAATTGATAATATAAGATCTAAGCATCTCAAAAGCGAATATCACTGCCAACATTTCCTGCTCTATAGTCATATAATTAATTTGTGCTTCATTTAGAGCCTTACTAACATAGCAGATGGCATGAACTTTACCTTCTTTACACTGTCCCAAAACTGCTCCCACTGAATAATCAATCGCATCGCGCATCGCACATAATTTCAAAGGGCAGATTCCAATCAGGTGGTTACATAATAGGAGCAGAACATAAAGCTTCTTTTAATTTCCTGAAAGCACATAATACTTCATCGTCCATCTCAAAAAGTATGTCCTCGTGCTATAACTCTGTCAATGGTTTAGCAATCTTGGAGTAATCTTTAGCAAATCCTCGATAGAAATTTGCATCTCCAAGAAAACTCCATAATGTCTTGAGATCTATTGGTGGTGGAAACCTTTCGATAGTCGATATTTTGGCTTTATCTACTTCGATTCCTCTATTAGAAATAACATGCCACAACACAATCGCCTCTGTTACCATGAAGTGACACTTCTCCCAATTAAGTACCAGATCTATTTCAACACGCCTCGTCAAAACTTTCTCTAAGCTGGGCAAAAAATTGTCAAAATTGGTTCTAGGAACAAAGAAATCATCCATAAACACCTCCATGGTGTCTTCAACGAACTCTATGAAGATTGCATTCATGCATCTCGGGAAAATCGCTGGTGCGTTGCAAAGTCCAAATGACATTCTTTGATAAGCATAAGTTCGTTCATTGGGGCAAGTGAATGTGGTCTTATGTTGGTCTTCTGGTCGAACAGGTATTTGAAAGAAACCACTCTATCCATTCAGATAACAAAAATAAGAGTTTTTTGCTAACCTTTCCAGCATCTCATCGATGAATGGTAAGGGATAATGGTCCTTCTTCGTGACCATGTTGAGTTTTCTGTAATCAATGCACACTCTCCAACCTATGACCATTCTATGAGGAATTAATTTCATTTTTCTCATTTGGCACTACTGTCAGGCCTGTCTTTTTAGGTACACAATGTACTGGGCTAACCCACTCATTGTCAGGTACTGGATATATCATTCTAGCATTTGAGGCTTAAAAACTTCCTTCATCACCACTTCTTTCATACCTCCCTTCAATCTTCTGGCTCCTTCAACCACTGACCTAGCAGAATCCTCAAGGTTGATCTTGTGCGTACAGAATGCTAGGTTAATCCCTTTGATATCATCCAAGCAATATCCAATAGCTTTCTTATACTTTTTCAAAACTGTCAAAAGCCTTGATATATCGTCCTTGTTTAAAGCACTGTTTACTATAACAGGATAAGTTTTGTTTCTTCCCTGATATTCGTACCTCAAAGCATCAAGAAGTGGATTTTGCTCAACATCAGGTGCTTCTCCAGGGTCCAAATCGCCCAATGGCTTGAATCCCTTTAGTTCATGTCTGAGCCGATTAGCACCAAACCTGTGTCGATCGACACCTGACCCATTTTGATGTTTGTCTTCTTTATCTACTTCCTCGAATCACCTATCCAGAGGATCTTTCAGGGCGGCACGGTCATTCTAAAATTCAAAAGAACTTCTCCTCCTAATGTAAATTTGAGATTCCCTTGCCCTGCATCCAACACTGTTTGTCCCAATTTTAAGAAAGGTCTTCCCAAGATGAGGTCTTGTACTCCCACTTCCTCTTTGTCAAGAACGAATATATAAACTAGTACAGTGTGCTTACCGATTGCTACCCTCGTGTTCTTGATAACTCCTAGTGGTTTGGTTCGACTCCCATCTGCCATAATTAATTCCAAATTAGTACCAACCAGACGTCCTTTAACATTGTGTGGTGTCCTTACAAATGCTTGATAGGTCATAAGGCTAATATGAGAACCGAAATCACATAAACTTTTAGGAAACTTGGTGCCTTCTATTTTGCATTGTATGTGGGGAGCTTCTTCCGTTTCCTGAGTAACATCAATTGCATAAACACCGGAAAGTCCTTCATACGGTGAGGGGTAAAAACAACAATCAAGCAATCTATTTGCTTGCCTCATGTCTGAATCCTTTACTATAGAATCCTCATCATATAATTTCCCTAATACTTCTCCAATTAATATCTCATCCAAAATTCCGGACATCTTGGTATTGGCAGGAAAATTATATACGATACCCAGCGTAGAGGCATACTTCAGATCGAATGACCTTCTCATACTCAAGAGATTTTCAGTGAAATCAATGGGAATCCAATCCAATGGTTCAAATTCACTTAGTGGTTTTGCATCTTCTAAGGATCTGAATTTATCTCCTGTTGGCTTAGGAAAACTTTCTAAAAATTTCCAGTGATGCTCATCTTTAATAGATGCTTCGATCTTGGAGAAATCTCTGCCAAGTATATCCGTGCCGGTCGGTACCATGGTGGTGCCGATCAGCACACCTCCAGATTCTAGCATCATCTCATGAGTGTTCTTCCCTGGGCCATCCTTCACATTGACCTTCAGCACATTAATCTCTTCCACCGCAGGCATATTAGCTTGTGATTGCTCCTGCAAAAAGCCTGAATCTTCTTCAAACTCATCCCAATGTTTGTGTAGTGCTTTCGTTCTAGCTATCTTGATTAAAAGGTCTGTCCATGCCTTTGCTATCAAAGACATATAAAACATTTGCACTACTAGATTATTATCCACTCCCAAATCAGGTCCTTCTTTTAACAAAGATTCAAAATGCGACCATGCTTGGGCGAGGCTCTCTCCTGTCCATTGCTCAAAGTTCAAAATGTGTATTGGTAATCTTTAACGAATGCAGAGAGTCCGCAAGCGCACGAAGAATACTGTTGTAGCATTTCACTCGAAAGTATTTAGGGTGTCGTATTTGTTTTATCCCAAAGGAAGGCATATGATTGATCAAAGTAATTACCATGTTTCTGGACATTGCACATTTGATTATAAGAGAAACTACTCACATGGGTAAAGATAATGATAAACATAGCAGTGGACACACAGATAGCACACTCAAGTTAGATAACTATTAGTTTAGTCGAGAATTACAAAGAAAGAGCTAAGTTCCTATTTTGCTTTTAGATAGTTACATAGTCTATATCATGTACTATTACATAGATACAATGACAATTGTAACGACCAAAGGCGTACCGAGCGGGGGAGGGGGTGTGAATCGGTAAGCCGCTCATGAATCCAAATACTTGAATTTACACTACTGGAGCCTAGCAATCATTGCAACCTAACAAGTCTAGTAGGCCTACACCCTACACATGCTAGTGTTCATGATGATAGCAATCACGGAAGCTAAATACACTAGCCTATGCAAGCCACAATTCAACCTAGTTACTAGAGCACACAAATGCAGAATAGTAAAGAGGGGGTCAAGAAATGCTCATGATTTTTTCCCGAGGTCTCGAAAGAATGGCGCCTTCCCCTACTCCTTGTTGGACCACTCCCGCTGAAGTCCCGGTCCCTCCCACCACCAATGTGGAGTTCTCGCCCATGAGTCCGCAATGACTCTCGGAGTGAAGACACGGTGCGCATCACCGCTGCCACCAAGGCACAAGCTCACCTCCCTCGAGAACTTGCCGGACTCCTCGAGCCGACACAGGCGCTCACTAGCGATGCCGCTTTCACCGGCGGGCTCAAACCGTGTACAAACGTGTGAAGGCCTTCACAACCAATCATGATAGACTCGATCACCGACACCTAACTGGTCTAGGTCTCACCATAGACCAAGAGTAACTACCTAGATCACACCCTCAAGGACACCTAGCCTTAGATGTGCAAGATCACTCCTTGTTACTCCCACTAACACTCTCAAGATATGCAATATCTTCTCATAGTGCTCTCCTCTTTGCCTCTTGGCTCTCACCAAATACTCCAAGCAATTCCACTGGCCAAGGGTAGTCTCCAAGACCCCAGCAACGAAGTTATATAGGCTTCCAACCTCCAACTAGCCGTTGCTCCATGAGATCAGCTTCCTGGGCATACTGACCGGACAGTCCGGTCACTGTAGTCTTCAGCTCCAACGACTCCGCCCCTCTGCTGACTCCTACTGACCGAACCGTCTAGTCAGATTTTCTCTCTCCATTCCAGAGAGCTCCCATTTTGCGTGTTCTCTATCTCGGCGCGTCTTCATACAGACCGGACCATCCGGTCTGCTTACTGGATCGTCCGGTCACTATTGATCGTTACACAGACAAACTCCTTGCAAACTGCTCTCTGTCCACTTAGTCACCATACAGTCCGGTCTCCACTGACCCCTCTGTCAGGTCACTTCGTCGAGAAGCTGAAACTCCTCGTCCTCGTTTGACTTCGTTTCTCGGCTTCTCTAAGCAGATCCTTGGCTTCTCTATTGTCACCTAGTGCCTGTGATTTCACTGAGCATCCATGTACATCACCGACTAGACATGACCTAAGAGAAATGACCTAGACCCCTTGATAGTTCAGTTTTTCCTATTGACTCAAAGCCCTAGCAACTAGACAAATGTTCCCAACACTTGCTCCATAGCTTGTCCTCAGCTTTGATCTATCTCCATCATCCCTTGGACTCCATCAAGCTCACAAGCTTCTATCCTTGTGGTCATTGTCATCAACCGTCAAGGTAACCATCATCCATATGATTTGTAGTAGAGTTTAGAGATGATTCATATATAGACAACACTCGTGTAGATATTAGCCCATAATTGCATAGTTGTCATCTATCACCAAAACATTCATACCTTGGGGATCCCATCATCAATGGTCATGAAGCTTACAACAATGCAATACAATCAGATCATCACACCCTGTGCATCCGATTTTCCCCTGCATCCACAGTACGATTCCGGCCAAGAGTCTACTGCATAGCCAAACATGGGGGATTTCAAAGGACAGATAGGACTATCACCACCTACTAACTACCCCTAGCAATTCGTGGACTACGCGATAAATTATGCATTCTATTGGTCTAAGCACCACGCTTACATCTCTAGAACAATACTCCTAATCTCTAAAGCGATGGATCAGAAAAGGAGTAATCACATTTAAGTGAACACTAAGCACATGGAAATGATCTAAGTCACATATTAGTCATGCATCATTATAATGACATAAAGAAAGACTATAGTAAGGGCTTATGTCCAACATGGTAATATAGTATCACTACATTACTAACATGCAAGCATAATAACCACATACATGAGTGGATCATATAATCAAAAAGGAAACAGATGACCCAAATATAACCATATAGATAGACTAAATATATTAAATAGAATGAAGTCTTGCAAAAGGAGAAAGATACAAGAGCCATATCACAACTCCAAGGAAGACTTGGGAACTGAAGAAGACTCTATTCTAAGCCTAACTCCACTGAAACTAAAGGGAATCATGAAATGGTAAAGAGAGTAATGCTTCTTGGTGTGTGCTTTGGAGTGAGGCCTCTCCCTTCTATTTATACTTCCCAAAGTCAGTTTCCGGAGTCGGTAACCGCCGCCAAACGTGCACAACCGCCATTAGGGAGCCACATGGAGCCAACACGTGGAGGCCTTGAATGAGGGGACCCACTCCCTGTTCGGCCAAACAGGGGTGTTCGGCCGAACAGGGGGGATTCCCCATGTGCTCGACCGCCTCCGGTGCTCTGACATGTGGTCCCCTTGGTCCAGTGACACTGTAAGGTCAGTTGTTGACGTGGTTCGCTTCTATATGTGGGCCAGTAAATCCATGGGAGTCCCAGTTGGCGCATTCTGATTGGTCGGCGTTGTGTTTCTTTGCCAACTATGTGTGTTTCCTCCTCCATTTCATTATTTCTCCTGCATGTCAGTGATTCTCCAAGCAATAGGGGATACTTATTAATTCTTACTAACATGCATGGTGGGAATATTGGATCCTCTTTAATTTTGAGTAATATTGATGGTCGGAAATGGTATTTAATGACGGTCAACAAACTCCCCCAAGCTGAACCTTTGCTCGTCCCAATGCAAAGATAGAACTTTAGGTTTTTGATCTGAAGTTGCTATAATGTTTTATATTCCCTCATAGTTCCAAGTGCACAACAAAGTACTCTATCTTTTTTATTGAATAAGTTGGCATTTGGTAACTAATCCTTTTTTACCTTAGTCCCTATGGGGCTTTTGGCTTCTTTTCTTCTTGGGTGGTTGAGAGACAGAACGGTCTTTTGTAGGACACCATTCTCTCATCCCTGTGTTCCACTTTTGATCCGGAGTTTTTCAAAAGATTTTTGGCAAATAAAATTAAGTTCCTCCAATGATTCACTCGGTCGCTCAAAGTGTATAATTCCTTACCAAGGCATTGAAGTTGCCTCTTTTTGTTCCTACCTCTAAATAAGGCTTATGTGGAGCTCTGGGTAGGAAAAATTGAGACATACTTGTAACACATATATTGCTAAACCAAAAGAGTGAACCCAAGGAGAAACAAGTCATACAAGCTGATCAAGATGTGCATGTGTGTGGAATGTGGTGGAATGATGATGGAATGGTGAATACTCCTTTTGTGTAAACTCTCTTTTTCTTTACTAAGCATTTGGGCATGGCTATTTCTTTTCTTCTTTTCCCCTTTTTTTCACCATGCTCAAGATTGAGAGAAAGCATTTATTCTATTTTAGGTAGCCATGCCTTCCATGCATCAAATTAAGAAAGAGTCATTAGATGATATTCATGGAGTATTTATTTTGCTAACTTCTAGAATAGAAGTTTAAGCATATGATGGTGGATGCGATGGAATGGTATTGCTATCTCCCGGTGTAGGAGCATTAGCAAATGATGGTGGATGCGTATGTGACTCTTGGTCATAAAAGCATGAAATGGATCTCATATAGGTCGCAAGCATTTTGATAAAGCTCAATGTGAATATAAGCAGCATATGTGGAAGGTTTTGCAATGAAGTATAACATATGGCTGTGGTAGGAATTTTCATCATTGAGGAACTTTTCAATTTTATCATTTTGAAAAACAAAATCTCCGGATGTTAAGCTTCACTTTGGGACAAAGATCATAGCAGCCCTGTTCTAACCATATCATGCCTCAGAACAACCAAGACTTAGATCAAGCATTTTGCAATCTACAAGTATTCAAGTTCAAGGAAAGCATGTTTAGCCAACAAACTTAAAAAATTGGGAGAGTACTAAGTTATATACGAGGGACTATAAAAAGATATAAAACAAAACAACTATTCATCATCTCAACATGAAGGCATGAACATCCCTAGCATGCATGACAACCTATTATTTTTGTTCTTTTTAGCTTTTGAAAATTTTTATTTTGTTTTATGAGGGTAAGTCCGACAATGAAAAAAAGAAAGGAAATATACAAGTCACGTTGGTGGGGTGCTCCCCCAAGCTTGCTCTTGCTCACAGCTATTGGTTAGGATCAAATCCTCTCCAACGATAGTATGCTGCCGTATAGTCGTGGTGTGCTCGAAGCTGCTCCTAGAGGTGACAAAACTAGTCGTCATTGTGCTGCTGCCACTCTCGAGTGGTCTGGGAGTGAGTAGCAAGGGTGTTTTGCATTTCCCCTGTTCTTACATCCAGGTTGTCCATCCTCTGTGTAAGATCCCTGAATTCCGAACCATAGTCATGATAACTATAGACAGAAAAGGAGCGGCATCCATCATAGTGCGGAGGTGTCTTGATCGCCTCAAGGCCTCGTCCCCATTGCGCACTACTAGATTGCTGCCAAGACAACCCTCCGGTCTTATACTACTGCGGCGTGAACATCCAGGCGGGATCACCAACATATTCTGAGCCCGTAGTGTAATCCTGGACTGGTGGTGTCTGGCTGTGCTTGTTGTGGCATGCCTCGCATTTTGTCAGGTGCAGCGATCGGCGGATCTGTTAGGCATTCCTTCTCTCTGCAGCTCTATGGTTTGTTCCCAACAACTACACAAATGATATCCCGGTTTAGGAAGTCGGATTTCATTTATATAGCCGGGGTAATAGAAGATGATAGAACCATCAGGACCCTTCTTCAATGTGTGACCCTGCTCAAGAAATTTGTAATCTATCATGGGATGGGGCTCAAAAATATAATCAAATCTAGTGTTGGATAAAGCCCCGACCCCCAGCAGCAATACGGGACACTAAAGAAGTGCATTCAATGGGTCCCGATCCTTTGATATAATCTAACCATTGACTAAGCATAGCTTCAATAGGAGCAATAGAAATTTTAGCAATAGCAGCAAACAAGACACACAATTCATCATTACGGACAGGTCTAGTGTCTTGTCTAGGAAAACAAGTCATAGCAAGCCACCTATGCCATAGTTGTAGAGTTGGGTTGTGAATGTTACTCATCCTAAGACGTTCACAAGAAAACTCCCCCGAAATCCTTTGCATAAAGATCCCTTTTCAAAACCCGTGGTTGCACCTTCTAAGTTACTGTTGCAACAACTTCTAAACTTAAGAATGATGCTAAGTTCTTTCTAGGTGAGACAATATTCCTTCCTGAACACATGGAAAAGTACCACGTCAATTATCTTTTAGCAAGGTGCACAAAAATTGGTTAGTGAGGAGGCGTGAACCTCCCTCAGTGATGTGTGCAAATTCAGTCCAACCTAAAGCTTTCCAAATAGAAAGGAACTCAGAGTCCATACCTATATTGGAGAGTAGGTCGTCGTCATACATCTTGGTGTGGATGATATTGTGATTGCGTAGCCGATGGTAAACTCTTCTCTCCTGTTCATCCAGCAGCTCGAGGTCGGTATCGACGAGAAGAACGTGTGGCTCATCCTCCTCCATGTTGTCCTCAATGGGTGTGTGCCTCATTGATTCATCCTCAATGGAGAAGTTTGTGCTCGAGCTGCCGTGTGGACGACGTGAAATCGAATGCGTCACCCGCAGCATCAATGCCTTAGCCTTCTTCATCTACACCACTTAAGCAAACACACAAGAACAACTCGAACACACGTTATAGGTTAGCAAATAAAATCTGTCGGCCGTGTTGATCTTGCCAAGCTTTGCAAAGCACTTGAACAATCCAAAAACAAAGAAAACTAAAAAGGGGAAATATTTTTGCTGGTTTTTGGAGGAACAACTTTGGAGAAACAAAGTGAGAGCTCAAGAGCAAAAGAGTGAAGGGGGGAGTGAAATTAGAAGTGAACTTGGAATGGTAAAACACTCTCCCTGGGCACTCAATTTATAGAAAAAATTTGAAACGGTAAAAAACGACTAGTGGGGAGCCAAATTCAACCGTTGGCAAAAGGCCAAGATTAGTGGGGCCCACACCCCTTTGGCCAAACATGGGTGTTCGGCTGAGCAGTGGTAGGCCCCATTGGTCCCCCACTTTGGCCCGTATCTCCCTAACAGTTATATTTTCTGAGCTGCAGGGGTTAGGTCCAAAGTTTCAACAGAATGTTTCTCAGAAAAATATTTTGTCAAAGTTGGAAGCCAAAAACTAAATTTTGTATTTTTATCAAACTGAAGAAAGGGTTGGAATAGATTTTAACATTCGTGTGTGAAATCCAAATATCCAAACGCAGAGGCAAATTTGAAAGAATCCAAAAGTTTCAAAAAAATTCAAAAGTGCAAAAATTAAAGAAATCAAATATGAGAGAAATACCAATTTACCCTTGCCAAGGGCTCACCAATTTTTAAAGTCCGATGAGCGGGAATTTCCTCCATCGCGTTCAGCTTGATGTCGTGGCGTCCGGTCTTGAAGGAGTGGACACAGATGGCTATACTTCCTTCACCCGCAACACCTTCTTTACCTTCGGTGCGGTCGGTGGCTTCTTGGTGGAAGGATTCATTTTCACCGACTGCTTCTTTTTCCAGTGCCTAGGTGTGCTTATTTCCTTCTTCTTTTGGGTGATAAGAGTGTGATTCTTTTGTGCCTAGAGGTTTAGCATGGAATCCTCTATGCTTTACCTCCTTGGTTCTGCCTCCAGTGTCTTGATGTCCTATAGGTTTGGCCAGCTTTTGACTCCATCTATGATGAAAGCCTAAACTCAAAATCCTATTCCTGGCAGTTGTGGTGGATATCTTCAGCCCCTATATCAATCTGTGCGAATGTGGTGCTCAGAAATGGCCGCCCAAGGATGAGCGGTGTAGTCTTATCGACTTCTATGTTGAGCACCACAAAATCCACAGGGACGACACATCCGCGGATCTCAACCAGAACTTCCTCGACCATTCCTGTGGGGGATCACAGTGTCGACTCGGCCAGCTGAATCACCATCTGAGTTGGGGCAAGGCCTGAGAGATTCAACCAATTGAAGATAGTTCTTGGCATGATGCTGACACTAGCTACAAGGTCGCATAACGCTTGTTCAAAGAACTCTATTCCAATTGTACACGAGATCATCGGGCTTCTTGGATCACCTTGGATTACTGGGAGGATGTTCAATTCATCCTCCTTGTCATTTCCTACATAGTTAGAATAGGGTGAGTTGCGGGTATGGTTCCCCACAAGCATCACCGCATTTATAGTTTCTATGGTAGATTCTGGTTGCCTCGGAATTTTCCCATAGTTTGAAGCAGGCAAAGCGACAGCTAACTGAGCTAGTTGGGTTTCTAGCATTTTGTTAAAGCTAAGATGATTTTTAAAGGAACAAGCAAGATCTTCCAACTTTCTAAAGTCTTGTCATTGGCGGAACGCTTTTTAGTGAAGGTTTCATTGATTTTAAATTGGCCTAAGACAAGATCTTGAAAGGAGGGTTGAGAATTGGAAGAGTTCAAATTGTTACCTCCTTGATAGTACGAGTGTGGTTGATTCCACCTGTTGCCTCCTTGTGGACGACAATCGTTGTTGTTGTTGTTTATGTACAACATGTTCTCACGAGTCTCAGGACAGTCATTGCCTGAGTGACCCGTGTTGCCATAGACCTCGCACGTCATGCGAGCGTCCAAGGCGTTGACGGTGCCGACTTCATATCCTTTTGGCTTGTTCATCCATCTTCTTCATGAGGATGTCCGTTTTAGCGGCTAGCATGTCCACCTCCTTAAGGGTGTGCATGCCCCACTGGAACGAGTGAAGACGATCTTCACTCCATCCTTGGTTGGAAACCATCTTCTGAATAAGTTATTTATCCTTTTTAATTGTTATTGCGAAGAAGGCTCCTCCCACAGTAGCATCAATATGATCATGAGCTGACGGAGTCAGCCCGTCGTAGAAGTTCTGGATGATAAGCCATTCATCCATCTCATTATGAGGACAGGCAACAATGTATTCTTGCAACCTCTCCCAAGCATCGGAGATTGACTACTTGGACTCCTGATGGAAGCTTGAAATTCATCCACGGAACACGGCTGAACACTTTTCCCATGTGCCCACAACATTCTTGTTCACATAGAACCACTGTTTTGTCCTCCCTAAAATGGAGAACAGAAACAGGTGAAGGCGATTGGCGTCTTGAGAGACGTCCTTCATCTTGAAGATGCTGCAAATCTCGAGAAATTGTTGAAGATGAGCGCTGGCGTCCTCCTTGGCATTCTCATAGAATGGGCTGGCATGCACCATAATAATGAGACCTGTCTTGATCTCGAAATTTGCATCTCACGTGATGTTGGGTGCAACAGGAATGTTGGACGCCCAGGGAGCGAAGAAATCATGAAGACTCTTCTGGGCCATGACCTTGAAGCTTGATGTTGCAGAGATGACTGACTCACTTGCAGACACGAACTTTTGAGGAGGGACGGGACGAGATGTGCCCGCACCCTTCTCAAGGGTTCGGGATCTTCAATACAATTTTTAGGCAAGATGAAGTCGATCATGCACTAACCTGTTTTCACACAAAAGGAGAAAACAGACAACTTTAGCCTTTGGTCGAATGCCAAATAATCTCATATGCAAGAATAGAACATTGGGTAATTATTCTGAGCATTTTGCCTTCCTCGGCAACGATGCCAGAAATGCTTGTTGACACTTCCAACGTTGCACCAGGAATATTGCTATCCCGCAACAGTGCCAGAAATGCTTGTTGACATCTCTAAACGTCGTCACTAACTTGCCTTAACAACGAAGCTTAGAGATGTGTATTGGTAATCTTTAATGAATGCAGAGAGTCCGCAAGCGCACGGAGAATACCGTTGTAGCATTTCACCCGGAAGTATGCAGGGTATCATATTTGTTTTATCCCAAAGGAAGGCATATAATTGATGAAAGTAATTACCATGTTTCTAGACATTGCACATTTGATTATAAGACAAAGTCCTAACAGGGGTAAAGATAATGGTAAACATGGTAGTGGACACACAGATAGCACACTCAAGTTAGATAAATATTAGTTTAGTAAAGAAAGACAAAGAAAGAGCTAAGTTCCTATGTTGCTTTTAGATAGTTACATAGTCTACATTATGTACTATTATATATATACAATGACAATGCAAAACAATCAGATCATCACATCGATGGCGTTCGGGCGAAGGAAAAAGAGTTGGACGGTTTTGCCCCTGGTGGCAGGTGGCAATGAGTTATAGGTCAAGGGTAGAGTTGTCTTAGACCCTTGGCCTATATACGGAGAGGTGTGTCTGGTGGAGAGGTGCCTCTGATATGGTGTCTATCGAGGATGATGACATTGAATGAGCACCTCGCAAGGCCTAAACTCATCGACGTAATACCTTGTCTTGATTGATTGGACTCGCCTGAAATATACTTTGTTGGTTCTAGCCAGCCATACAGTGGTCATCAAGGAGAACGACATTAGAATAGCCATTATGCGATGATATGATGTATCACGGTAGCTCCATTCCTTGCCCATACTCGATAGTTGTCGCTATTGACATGGTGTCTATCGAGCATGATGACATTGAGTAAGCATCTCATAGGGCCTTATCTCATCGACATAATAGTTTGTCCCGATTTATTGGACTCGCCTTGTCTATTCTTCATTGGTTCTAGCCGGTGATACAGTGCCATCAAGGCGAACTACATTGCACGACCCATTAGACGATGATATGATGTCTCACGGTAGCTCCATTTCTTGTCCAAACTCGATAGTTCTCGCGGGTGATATGGTGTCTATCGAGGATGATGACATTGAATGAGCATCTCGTAGGGCCTAAACTCATCGATGTAATAGTTTGTCCTGATTAATTGGACTCGCCTAGAATATACTTCATTAGTTCTAGCCAGTCATACTATGGCCATCAAGGAGAACGACATTAGAAGAGACATTATGAGATGATATGATGTCTCATAGTACCTCCATTCCTTGTCCATACTCGATAGTTCACGCTTGTGATATAGTGTCTATCGAGGATGATGACATTGAATAAGCAACTCGCAAGACCTAAACTCCTCGACGTAACACCTTATCTTGATTGATTGGACTCACCTGAAATACACTTCATTGGTTCTAGCCAACCATACGGTAGCCATCGAGGATAACGACATTAGAAGAGCCATTATGCAATGATATGATGTCTCACGGTAGCTCCATTCCTTGTCCATAACCGATAGTTGTCGCTATTGACATGGTGTCTATCAAGCATGATGACATAGAATGAGCATCTCATAAGACCCTATCTCGTCGACATAATAGTTTGTCCCGATTCATTGGACTTGCCTCGTCTATTCTTCATTGGTTCTAGCCGGTGATACGGTGCCATCGAGGCGAACAACATTGCACGACCCATTAGGTGACGATATGATGTCTCACGGTAGCTCCATTCCTTGTCCAAACTCGATGGTTCTCGCGGGTGATATGGTGTCTATCGAGGATGATGACATTTAATGAGCATCTCGCGGAGCCTAAACTCATCGACGTAATGGTTTGTCCCGATTAATTGGACTCGCCTGGAATATACTTCATTGTTTTTAGCTGGTCATATGGTGACCATCGAGGAGAACGACATTGGAAGAGCCATTATCCGATGATATGATGTCCCACGGTACCTCCATTCCTTGTCCATACTTGATAGTTCACGCTGGTGATATAGTGTCTGTCGAGGATGATGACATTGAATGAGCATCTTACAAGGCCTTATCTCATCAACATAATAGTTTCTCCCGATTGATTGGACTCGCCTTGTATATATTTCATTGGTTCTAACCGGTGATACAGTGGCCATCCAATAGAACAACATTGGATAAGCCTTTAGGCGACAATTTGAGGCCTCTTGGGAGCTCGATTCCTTGTCCATACTTGATAGGTCTCGCTGGTGATACGATGTTTATCAAGCATGATGAGATTGAATGAGCAGCTTGTTCTGATCATCATCATATTTGGCCCCCGATTGATTTTACTCGCCTGTTATATACTTCCTTGGTTCTAGCCGGTGATACAATGGCCATTGAGTATACAACAATGGACGAGCCATTAGGCGACTATAGGATGTCTCATGGTAGCTCCATGCCTTGTCCAAACTCCATAATTCTCACTGGTGATATGGTGTCTATTGAGGATGATGACATTCAATGAGCATCTCGCAAGACCTAAACTCATCGACGTAATACCTTGTCTTGATTGATTGGACTCACCTGAAATATACTTCATTGGTTCTAGCCAACCATACAGTGGCCATCGAGGATAACGACATTAGAAGAGCCATTAAGCAATGATATGATGTCTCACGGTAGCTCCATTCCTTGTCCATAATCGATAGTTGTCGCTATTGACATGGTGTCTATCAAGCATGATGACTTGGAATGAGTATCTCATAAGGCCCTATCTCATCGACATAATAGTTTGTCCCGATTCAATGGACTTGCCTTGTCTATTCTTCATTGGTTCTAGCCGGTGATACGATGCCATCGAGGCGAACAACATTGCACGACCCATTAGGTGACGATATGATGTCTCACGGTAGCTCCATTCCTTGTCCAAACTCGATAGTTCTCGCGGGTGATATGGTGTCTATCGAGGATGATGACATTTAATGAGCATCTCTCGGGGCCTAAACTCATCGACGTAATAGTTTGTCCTGAATAATTGGACTCGCCTTGTATATATTTCGTTGGTTCTAGCCGGTGATACGGTAGCCATCCAGCAGTTCGACATTGGACGAGCCTTTATGCGACGATATGATGCCTCTCGGGAGCTCCATTCCTTGTCCATACTTGATAGGTCTCGCTGGTGATACGGAGTCTATCAAGCATGATGACATTGAATAAGCAGCTTGTTCTGATCATCATCATATTTGGCCCCTGATTGATCTGACTCGCCTTGTATATACTTCGTTGGTTCTTACCGGTGATACAATGGCCATAGAGTATGTAACATTGGATGAGCCATTAGGCAATGATATGATGCCTCTCAGGAGCTCCATTCCTTGTCCATAAACGATAGTTCCCGCTAGTGACATGGTGTCTATCGAGCATGAAGACATTGAAGAAGCTTCTCGTTAGGCCTTATCTCATCGACTTAATAGTTTCTCCCAACCGATTGGACTGGCCATGTCTATACTTCCTTGGTTCTAGCCGGTTACACGGTGGCCATCGAGTACAACAACATTGGACAAGCCATTAGGCGATGTTATGATGTCTCACGGTAGCTGATGAGGACATCACTCCTATGGATACACACAACACTCCTCCAAATCTGGACTTGCAAGGTCCAATGACTAGAGCGCGTGCACGACGACTAAATTTAGAGGTGAGCTCGTTCCTACGTTCTTCGCTATATGTTACTTTTGAGAATGGTTTGCTACCTAATGATTATTTTATGATTAGAAACCATGGAGAAGACCAGGAGATGATGGGAGAAGGAGCTGGGAACATGGAGGACCAGCAAGGGCTTGGAAGCCAAAGTGGAGGCCCAATCAAAACCGACTTCGAGTCTGTTTCGGGGCCCAGGACCAGTCTGTACTAAAACAGTCGCCCAGGACGCATACGGACTCGGATTTGGACGTTCTACATATGCACGGAAAGATAAGGAGAGGACCTTTCCAATGCCGCCGGCCTCATGTCAAAATTCATCCGGAGTCATCGGGAATCGTCAAAACAAGACAGAGTCCAGAATCTGTGTCGGTGCTGCGTCGCCTATTTTTGGCCTTTGGGCTTTGTATCTAGTTGAGCCCAATTAGGGGCGCGTCCAGAGGGTCTTGCACGACCCTAGGGTCTTTATATACAGCCGCCGCCGCACCATTAGGGTTCGGGTTTTACTTAGATCAATTCTGTTCATAAACAGTTTTGCCGTTCATCGGTTTGTGAGACCCCAACTTCGAGAGTTTAATCATACATCTGCAATTGTGTTGCAATCTTCGTTGTTCTTGCTTGTGTTCTTGATTCGCAGGCTGGGATCAGCCTTCTCGACGAGGTCAATCGTCTTTTAGACGGTTGATAACCAGAGGAGACGTCGTGCTGCGATTGCGGGGTTTAGAACGTGCTGTTCTGAAGCCGGATCGATTTGTGTGTCGCCTCCGACCAAATCAACTTACCAAGAACCTTTCGGAAGATCAGGAACCCTTGTTCACATAAAATGGTAATCAGAGCTTCAGGTGCACCGTCAGGTTCACACTACCCTTTAGTTTTGTTTTCGTGTTCTTCCTATCGTCCACTGAAAATACCAAAAAAAAAAATTTCCCCCGCCCATAACCACGTGTTTAGCCTTTGCATATTTCAATTTCAGAGTCCGTAGTGTTGAGTTTGTGCCCTAGTTCTTGTTTAGTTGCTGGTTTAGTTTGTGTTTTTGTCGTCAGTAGTGTTTCCCTTGCAACCCTAGCCGCCATCCCCTTCACCATCCTCGGTTTTGTCGGCTTTGTGTGCTAGGGTTGATTGTTCAACACGCCCACCCTAAACCCACCCTCACCACCGCGGACCAATTTTCACAAATTCCACTTTCCGCTGCATCCACCTTGCCAAAAAAAAAAACAAAATCCCTACCCGACCCCAAGCCCGATTCGGATTTCACTCAAACCCCCGGGTTCTTCATAACCGATTCCGACACCCCTTCGGTAAAACAGCCATAACTTTTCGCTCGGTTGTCCGTTTTGGCTGAAATTTTTACAGGAGATTCTTGACAAAAAGTTGAGCATACCCACACTGTGTGCCCTTGTCAAAAAATTCAAAAAAAATCGGGAAGATAAAGAAAAAATTCATTCAAGTTGAAACCCGACGTTTTCTGAAACTTCAAGATTTTCTGTAGGCCACGTCCTATCTCGGTTTGAGCTGAAATGTTTTGTGGTTTCTTCCTGTTTGCTAGTGAGTTGGAAAAAAATATCAAAAAAATAAAATAAAAAAAAAAGAAATTTGGGATTCCTACTAGTGCTCCATCTAGCCCCCTGGAAATTCTGAGTTTGGCTGTTTTACACTAAGCCCCCTGTTATCGACTGTGTCCCTTTGTCTCTTTGTTTCTTCTTTGCTATCACTACTGTTCTAGGACATAGTTAGACCAGCAACTAGGGATAAGTTATTTGGGCACTTATTCAGCTTTACTATCTGTTTTTGATTTGTGTGCCACTCATATATATATATTTGGCCTTCCTAGCTCTACATACTTCTTCTGGACAGCACATAGGTTATTTGGTAACCCTTGCAATCGTGGAACACTTCTCTCTGGTATCCTTCGCTTGGTTGTTTTCAGAACTTTGTAAGAGCTTTGCAAGAAGCTTACTTTTGCTGTGTTGAGAGGCACCACTGCTTAGTAGTTTTGTAGGGATAACCTTCACTTTTTGTTTCCTGTTTTGGTGTTTCTGATGTCAGGAAGCGATGGAGAGGGTGCTTCGCCCTCAAAATTTGATGAGTGCGTGAGCCAAGATCAGTTACAGAAGGCTTTGCAGGAGGTTCAGAGTGATTTGGCAGAGACGATCACCAGGGCCGTCACCGACGCCGTCACCAAGCTTCACCTGGGAGAAAGCATTGAGCGGTTGGATAAGAGAGTCTCTAAGCTAACCGATCAGGTTGTCGAATTGGAGACCGCTCACAAGACCAACAACAACAACAAGAACAACAACAACAACAACAACAACAACACCAACACCAACACCAACAACGACACCAACAACGACGTTGAAGACAATCATGATGAAGCAACGGTGTATAAGGCTGATGGCACCGTCGATAGGTCAGCTACAAGGACCGCAAGGTTACGACGCCGTTTGCAACGTAACCCTCAAGGTATGGGTGGTTTCCACAACCACAACCGTCGCACACAAGGTAACCATGCTCCAGATGATCAGTATGCTAAAATTAAGTTTTCAATTCCTTTGTTTTCGGGTCAGTACGATGGTGATGCTTACCTTGATTGGGAAATGATGGTAGAACAAAAATTTAATGCCCACCTTGTTCCTGAACAACATAGAGTTAGACAAGCCACTAGTGAGTTTAAGGACTTTGCTATTGTTTGGTGGAGTGGTCTAGCTGCTGAAACCGATTTGCCTACTACTTGGGAAGAACTTAAGGTAGAAATGCGTGATCGTTTTGTTCCTCCTTCTTTTTATAGAGAAATTCGTAATAAACTGCAGCGTTTAGATCAAGGAGATAAAACTGTTCAGGAGTATTTTAGTGAGCTTCAGAAGGGTTTGATTCGTTGTGCTGTGGTTGAAAAAGTAGAGGATCAGATTTGCCGCTTTTATTCTGGTTTGAGAAAAGAAATTTAGGACATCCTTGATTACAAAGAATTTTATACCCTCAACCAGTGTTTCCAGTATGCTATGCTTGCAGAGAAAGAATCACAGGGACTTTTCCAGGCTTTTGAGGAGTACAGCAAGTCCAGGAATTTCTACCCACCACGGCCGACGGGGACTTCGGGGCTGCCCAAGCCATCTTTCCGGCCGCCCCCACCAGCTAGTGTGGTTTCTGTAGCACCAAGATCAGCCCCTGCCCCTTCTACGTGCTCAGGTAAAAATTCTGTGCAGGTACCGGCTAGTACTGCCTCCTCTGTTGCTTCGACGGGACGCACTACAGGGATTCAGTGCCACCGCTGCCATGGTCTTGGCCATGTGCAGAAAGATTGCCCAAGTCGGCGGGCATATGTGGCGACAGATGATGGCGGTTACATGAGCACCTCCGATGTGGAGGATGAGGAGGAGGATGTCGCTGCCACCAGCGGTGACCTCGTCCTTGGAGGCGGAGATACCACGGGCTATATGAATATTATTGTGCAGCGTGTGCTTAGCACACAAGTCCAGCAGCCCGAGATGATGCAGCGACATAACTTGTTCCAGATTTTCTTCGTCATCAAGAACCGTCGGGCACGTGTCATCATTGATGGAGGAAGCTGCAACAATTTGGTGAGTTCTGATGTGGTTAAGAAGCTTGATTTGACCACACGCCCACATCCACATCCATACTACATTCAGTGGTTAAATGACTCTGGAAAAGCTAAGGTAACACAAACTTGCAGAGTTCCTTTTTCCATTGGTTCCTATGTGGATTCTGTTGATTGTGATGTTGTACCCATGCAAGCTTGTTCACTTTTATTGGGTAGACCTTGGGAATTTGATAATGATGCTGTACACCATGGTAAAAGTAATAAGTACACTTTTATGCATAAAGGAACTAAAATTACTTTGTTACCAATGACCCCTGCTGAAATTGTACAAGCTGATTTAGAACGAGCTGCTAGTTTGAAAAATAAAAGCCCTGAAATTCAGCAACCTATTAATTCTGCTTCTACACCAAGTAATGTTAATGATTCTTCAAGTTCTAAGGGTGCTGCAATTAAATTACAAGGTCGTTCATGTCTTGCCACAAAATCTGAGCTTGCTGAAATTTTTACTGATGATATTTGCTATGCTTTGATATGCAAACAAGCCTTGTTTTTGCTTGGTGATATTGCTTCTAGTGCTTTGCCTCCTGCTGTCACTAACCTTTTGCAGGAGTATGAGGATGTTTTCCCAGCTGAGATACCCCCGGGATTGCCACCTTTGAGAGGGATTGAGCATCAAATTGATTTGATTCCTGGTGCTATTTTGCCAAACCGTGCTGCTTATAGGACCAACCCTGAGGAGACTAAGGAGATACAACGACAAGTCCAAGACCTTTTGAATCGTGGGTATGTTCGTCAATCACTTAGTCCTTGTGCTGTTCCTGTACTTTTGGTTCCTAAGAAAGATGGTTCTTGGCGTATGTGTGTAGATTGTAGAGCCATTAATAACATTACTATTAGGTATCGTCATCCTATTCCTAGGCTAGACGACATGCTTGATGAGTTATGTGGTGCTATAATTTTCACTAAAATTGATTTGCGTAGTGGCTACCATCAAATTAGAATGAAACTTGGAGATGAATGGAAAACAGCTTTCAAAACCAAATTCGGGTTGTATGAGTGGTTAGTAATGCCTTTTGGGTTAACTAATGCACCCAGTACTTTCATGCGTTTGATGAATGAGGTTTTAAGACCTTTTATTGGCAAATTTGTGGTTGTTTACTTTGATGATATCTTGATTTATAGCAAATCCATGGATGATCATATGATTCATTTGCGTGCTGTTTTTGATGCTTTGCGAGTTGCACGTTTATTTGGTAACCTTGAGAAGTGCACCTTTTTCACGGATCGAGTCTCTTTTCTTGGCTATGTTGTGACTCCATAGGGAATTGAGGTGGATGAGGCAAAGATTGAAGCCAAAAAGAACTGGCCTGTACCAAAAACTATCACACAGGTGAGGAGTTTTCTTGGTCTTGCAGGTTTCTACCGCCGCTTTGTCAAAGATTTCAGCACCATTGCTGCACCATTGCATGAGTTGACAAAGAAGGGCGTTGACTTCCATTTTGGTAAGGTATTGGTGGTGTTTTGATGCACCATTGCTACAATTACCCAATTTTGATAAGACTTTTGAGCTTGAATGTGATGCTAGTGGTATAGGCATTGGTGGTGTTTTGATGCAACATGGTAAACCTGTTGCATACTTTAGTGAGAAAATTACTGGGCCTGTTTTGAATTATTCCACGTATGATAAGGAACTATATGCACTTGTACGTTCTTTAGAGACGTGGCGTCATTATTTGTTGCCCAAAGAATTTGTTATTCATTCTGATCATGAATCACTTAAGTATATTCGTTCTCAATGCAATTTGAACCGTAGACATGCTAAATGGGTTGAGTTTATTGAGTCTTTTCCTTATATTATTAAACATAAGAAAGGGAAGGATAATGTGATTGCTGATGCTTTATCTAGGCGATATACTTTGTTGTCTCAACTTAATTGTAGAATTTTTGGACTTGAGGCAATTAAAGAACAATATGTTGCTGATGTTGATTTTAAAGATGTATTGCTGCACTGTAAAGAAGGTCGTGCTTGGCACAAATTTGTGTTGAATGATGGATTCTTGTTTAGAGCTAACCGCCTATGCATTCCAGTTGGTTCCGTTCGTCTTTTGTTGTTGCAGGAGGCGCATGGAGGTGGATTGATGGGTCATTTTGGTGCTAAGAAGACAGAGGATATTTTGGCCACACACTTCTTTTGGCCAAGGATGAGGAAAGATGTTGAGCGTTTTGTTGCTCGCTGCACTACATGTCAAAAAGCTAAGTCTCGATTGAATCCACATGGTTTATACATGCCACTTCCTGTTCCTTCTATTCCTTGGGCGGATATTTCTATGGACTTTATTTTAGGACTGCCTAGGACTAAGAGGGGGAGCGATAGCATTTTTGTTGTTGTGGATCGTTTTTCCAAGATGGCACACTTTATACCATGTCATAAAACTGATGATCCTAGTTACATTGCTGATCTTTTTTTCAAAGAAATTGTACGTTTGCATGGTATGCCTTCTACTATTGTTTCAGATCGTGATGCAAAATTCTTGAGTCATTTTTGGCGCACGCTTTGGAATAAGTTGGGTACAAAGTTGTTATTTTCTACAACTTGTCATCCACAAACTGATGGACAAACTGAGGTTGTGAACCGCACTTTGGGTACTATGTTGCGAGCTATTTTGAAGAAAAATTTGAAGCAATGGGAAGAATGCTTACCTCATGTTGAGTTTGCTTATAATCGGGCAACACATTCTACTACCAAGGTAAGTCCATTCAAGGTAGTGTATGGTTTTGATCCCCGTACTCCACTTGATATACTTCCTCTACCTATTAATGAGAGAGTTCATGTTGATGCTAAGGAGCGTGCTGAATTTATTTTGCAAATGCATGAGACCACTAGACTTAGCATTGAAAAGATGAATGAAAAGTATAAAATTGCTGGCAGTAAGGGTAGAAAGGAAGTAAAGCTTGATGTAGGAGATTTCGTGTGGTTACACTTAAGGAAGGATAGATTTCCAGAATTGAGAAAGTCTAAACTAATGCCTAGAGCTGATGGTCCATTCAAAATAATAGAGAAGATTAATGATAATGCATACAAATTTGAGTTGCCTCCCGAGTTCGGGGTTAGTCCTACTTTTAACATTTCAGATTTAAAACCATACTTGGGAGAAGAGGATGAGCTCGAGTCGAGGACGACTCCACTTCAAGAGGGGGAGGATGATGAGGACATCACTCCTATGGATACACACAACACTCCTCCAAATCTGGACTTGTAAGGTCCAATGACTAGAGCTCGTGCACGACGACTAAATTTAGAGGTGAGCTCGTTCCTACGTTCTTCGCTATATGTTAATTTTGAGAATGGTTTGCTACCTAATGATTATTTTATGATTAGAAACCATGGAGAAGACCAGGAGATGATGGGAGAAGGAGCTGGGAACGTGGAGGACCAGCAAGAGCTTGGAAGCCAAAGTGGAGGCCCAATCAAAATCGACTTCGAGTCTGTTTCGGGGCCCAGGACCAGTCTGTACTAAAACAGTTGCCCAGGACGCATACGGACTCGGATTTGGACGTTCTACATATGCACGGAAAGATAAGGAGAAGACCTTTCCAATGCCGCCAGCCTCATGTCAAAATTCATCCGGAGTCATCGGGAATCGTCAAAACAAGACAGAGTCCAGAATCTGTGTCGGTGCTGCGTCGCCTATTTTTGGCCTTTGGGCTTTGTATCTAGTTGAGCCCAATTAGGGGCGCGTCCAGAGGGTCTTGCACGACCCTAGGGTCTTTACATACAGCCGCCGCCGCACCATTAGGGTTCGGGTTTTGCTTAGATCAATTCTGTTCATAAACAGTTTCGCCGTTCATCGGTTTGTGAGACCCCAACTTCGAGAGTTTAATCATACATCTGCAATTGTGTTGCAATCTTCGTTGTTCTTGCTTGTGTTCTTGATTCGCAGGCAGGGATCAGCCTTCTCGGCGAGGTCAATCGTCTTTTGGACGGTTGATAACCAGAGGAGACGTCGTGCTGCGATTGCGGGGTTTAGAACGTGCTGTTCTGAAGCCGGATCGATTTGTGTGTCGCCTCCGACCAAATCAACTTACCAAGAACCTTTCGGAAGATCGGGAACCCTTGTCCACATAAGTAGCTACATGCCTTGACCATACTCAAAACTTCTCTCTGTTGATATGGTTTCTATCGAGGATGATGACATTGAATGAGCATCTCGCAAGGCCTAAACTCATCAACGTAATACCTTGTCCCGATTGATTGGACTCGCCTGAAATATAGTTAGTTGGTTCTAGCCAGACATATGGTGGCCATCGAGGAGAACGACATTAGAAGAGCCATTATGCCATGATATGATGTCTGATGGTACATGCGTTCCTTGTCCATACTTGATAGTTGTCGCTACTGACCTGTTGTCTATCGAGCATGATGACATTGGATGAGCATCTCATAAGACCTTATCTCATTGACATAGTAGTTTGTCCTGATTCATTGGACTCGCCTTGTATATACTTCCTTAGTTCTAGCCGGTGATACAATGGCCATTGAGTATACAACATTGGACGAGCCATTAGGCGATGATATGATGTCTCTCGGTAGCTCCATTCCTTGTCAATAATCAATAGTTCTCTCTAGTGACATAGTCTATCGAGCATGATGACATTGAATGAGCATCTCATAAGACCTTATCTCGTCGACATAGTAGTTTGTCCCGATTCATTGGACTCGCCTTGTATATACTTCCTTGGTTCTAGCCGGTGATACTATGGCCATTGAGTATACAACATTGGACGAGCCATTAGGCGACGATATGATGTCTCACGGTAGCTCCATTCCTTGTCCATAATCGATAGTTCTCGCTAGTGACATGGTGTCTATCGAGCATGAAGACATTGAATAAGCATCTCGTAAGGCCTTATCTCATCGCTTTAACAGTTTGTCCCGACCAATTGGACTAGCCATGTCTATATTTCCTTGGTTCTAGCCAGTGACATGATGGCCATCGAGTAGAACAACATTGGACATGCCATTAGACGATGTTATGATGTCTCATGGTAGCTCCATGCCTTGTCCGTACTCGATAGTTCTCGCTGGTGATATGGTGTCTATCGAGGATGATGACATTGAATGAGCATCTCGCATGGCCTAAACTCATCAACATAATACCTTGTCCCGATTGATTGGACCCGCCTGAAATATACTTAGTTGGTTCTAGCCGGTCATACGGTGGCCATCGAGTAGAAAGACATTAGAAGAGCCATTATGCCATGATATGATGTCTCAAGGTACATGCATTCCTTGTTCATACTCGATAGTTGTCGCTATTGACCTGGTGTCTATCGAGCATGATGACATTGAATGAGCATCTCGTAAGACCTTATCTCATCGACATAATAGTTTGTTCTGATTCATTGGACTCGCCTTGTCAATACAATATTGGTTCTAGCCGATGATACGGTGCCATCGAGTCAAACAACATTGGATGACCCATTAGGTGACGATATGGGGTCTCACGATAGCTCCATTCCTTGTCCAAACTCGATAGTTCTCACTGGTGATATGGTGTCTATCGAGGATGATGACATTGAATGAGCATCTCATAAGGGCTAAACTCATCGACATAATAGTTTGTCCCGATTGATTGGACTCGCCTAGAATATACTTCATTGGTTCTAGCCGGTCATGCGGTGGCCATCAAGGAGAACGACATTGGAAGAGCCATTATGCGATGATATAATGTATCATGGTACCTCCATTCCTTGTCGATACTCGATAGTTCACGCTGGTGATATAGTGTCTATCGAGGATGATGACATTGAATGAGCATCTTGCAAGGCCTTATCTCATCGATGTAATAGTTTGACCCGATTAATTGGACTCGCCTTGTATATATTTCGTTGGTTGTAGCCGGTGATACGGTGGCCATCCAGTAGAACGACATTGGACGAGCCTTTAGGCGATGATATGATGCCTCTCGGGAGCTCCATTCCTTGTCCATAACCGATAGTTCTAGCTAGTGACATGGTGTCTATCGAGCATGAAGACATTGAATGAGCATCTCGTAAGGCCTTATCTCATCGACATAATAGTTTGTCCCGACCGATTGGACTGGCCATGTCTATACTTCCTTGGTTCTGGCCGATGACACGGGTGCCATCGAGTAGAACGACATTGGACGAGCCATTAGGCAAAGTTATGATGTCTCATGGTAGCTCCATGCCTTGTGCATACTCGATAGTTCTCGCTGGTGATATGGTGTCTATCGTGGATGATGACATTCAATGAGCATCTCGTAAGGCCTAAACTCATCGACGTAATATCTTCTCCCAATTGATTGGACTCCCTGAAATATACTTAGTTGGTTCTAGCCAGTCATACAGTGGCTATCGAGGAGAACGACATTAGAAGAGCCATTATGCGATGATATGATGTCTCGCGGTACATGCATTCCTTGTCCATACTCGATAGTTGTCTCTATTGACATGGTCTCTATCGAGCATGATGACATTGAATGCGCATCTTGTAAGGCCTTATCTCATTGACATAATAGTTTCTCCCAATTCATTGGACTCGTCTTGTCTATTCTTCATTAGTTCTAGCCGATGATACGATGCCATCAAGTCGAACAACATTGGACGACCCATTAGGCGATGATATGATGTCTCACGGTAGCTCCATTCCTTGTCCAAACTCGATAATTCTAACTGGTGATATGGTGTCTATCGAGGATGATGACATTGATTGAGCATCTCATAAGGGCAAAACTCATCGACATAATAGTTTGTCCTGAATGATTGGACTCACCTCGAATATACTTCATTGGTTCTAGCCGGTCATACGGTGGCCATCGAGGAGAACGATATTGGAAGGGCCATTGTGCAATGATATGATGTCTATTGATGGTCCTTAAGTGCTAAATATGACCGTCATTTGCTTGCATAAAAACTACAAAATAAATAACCAACTAGTGGTACGAGTTTATTACTAACAAATTCCACAAGTGTTGGTGATTATGTGTATGCAGGTGATTTGCCACGGAGTATTAATAAAACACAAGTAATTAAGGGAGAAAACACACCTTTAGCCAATCAGGAGAGAGAACATGGATTGAAGGGCCCATTTTGAATACTACACCGAAGAAACACACAAAACGATCCCAACATCTGGGATGAGGACCCACCTGGCAGCCACCCTGAGGAAGCACAAGCCAGAAGGGCCCAGCCATAGGTCAGCCGACCCAGGCCTGCGCCCTTTTCTCCTAGGCTTGCACGTGGAGGCTCCTGGTTGATCCCTAAAGGCGGTGGGCAGGGTCTTTCATTGCGGTTACTCCTCTTTGCCGACTTATAGAGGTTATAAATAGGAGGGTGTGGATTCACACTCACACACACAAGAAGAGAAACACTTGAGCTCCACTCCAAAAAGTGAAGCACTACCACCTTAGTGCTTAGAGAATAGTGAGAGAGTGAGGGGTAGTTCGAGGAAGTGCCGGCCTGTCGGCACTCTTCCCTAATTTTGTACCTTAACGGAGTCTTCCCGTTTCAAGTAAGTGTTCTGGATTCTTCTATGGTATTGTTCCTTTGATTCAATAAGATCTGCTCTTTACATACTTATGGGTTCATCATTTGTAACTGAATGCTTTAGTCTTTGATCAAGATTAGAGTAGTAATACACAGAATAGGCATGGTGTCTAGGCCATATATTACCTTTGATTGCCGTGTGCTCCACAGATTGAAGAGGTAGACGGCAGGTGGTGACAGCTCTGTCCGTCCTTAGTAACCCTTCACGTTCGGGTACGTCATAGAGATGTAGGCCAGAACATCCTGGCAGACCAGGGGGAAGTCGGCGCCCGAAGTAAGCATTAGAGTTCGACCTTACCTTGTCCTTGGTCCAATCCATCCTGAATCCTCTCTACCCTCGCCTACCATATTGTTGTTGTCCCTGGACGAGCCCAATTCTTTGATAGTCCACACACGTTCCCCGTGGATTTTGATACCCTTGGAATATTCCTGGGTGAAAGCTACTTCGACAGTCGTACGCTTGCGGTTTATTACCATGAGTGACCGCTGGAGTCAACAAGCTTTCTGGCGCCGTTGCCGGGGAACGGTTGCTGAATTATCTTTGAACCTAGTTCGTCCTTGTATGTCGTTTTTATTTTATTTTATTTTGTTCCTATTTCCAACTTCTACGAAGGAGCCACAACCTTTGTACCAATTCTCTGCTCCGAAGGGCATGTTTTGTGAGCCACCTCCCTCTGCGAACCCAATTCGGGAGCAATCCTACTCCGGGCTTGACCATGAAAATCCATACCACCATCTGCGGGAGTTTGAGCTATTGAGCTTGTTTCTAATGATTTCGGGCATGACACAAGAAACCTTAAAGTGGAAATTGTTTCCTTTTTATCTCACAGCGAAAGCGAAACAATGGTACAGTCATACCATAGGAAGTGTGAACGGTGATTGGATAGAAGTAAGAGACAAATTTTGTCATGCTTTCTTTCCTTTATCCCGTATCGCATCTCTACGAAGGGAAATCCTCTGCTTTCAGGAGCATGAGAAGGAATCCATAGGTGCAGCCTGGGCCCGATTTTTTATCTTAATTCAGTTCGGCCCGGAATTGTCTATACCCAACCACGCGTTTTACAACACTTTTGTCTGGGTCTTAACAAGGAGTCTGCCCTATATCTTGATATCTCCGCTGCCCTATATCTTGATATCTCCGCTGGAGGTTCGTTTGCACACAACACCACGATAGAATGTAAGGACCTTCTAGATCGTATTCTAGAAAACACTTCCTTCATTGAGGACCTTTCTGAACCACCAAAGGATGACGTCAAGACTAGCTGCGACGAAACCTCTTTAGCCGAACCCAAGCCTTCACCTTGTTTATCCCAAGCTTCAGCTATTGAGCCCTTGCCCGAACCACGAACACCAAGGGAGGATGAAATTCCGCCTTTGGAGTTCACTTTTGAATTTGAGGATAATCTATTTGATGACTATGGGAATACCTCGAATTACTGCTGTGAGAAGAAGCCTTCGGTACCTTCTTCCCTCCCCGATCCCCTCGACGAACACTTCCTAAAGGAGAGCGTGAAGGAGTTAACCTCCATTCTAAGTGATGAATGGTTGAGGGAAGTTGAGAATTCTCCTAATATACTTCGGATTAGTTCATCGCCTTCTACTATTCCCTTCCTTTCGCCCATGGTAGATTCTCTTTATAATCCCATGGTCAGAGCAAACATAATGTCCGATTCCCTTGCTTTCGCCCTGCTAGGCGATGAACCTTTAGCCCCGACCAATAAATGCTTCAAGAGCCAGTCTGGTGCTATCCTACAAGGATATGGGATTATACGAAATGTGACCGTTAGGCACGGAGATGTCGAGGCCATCCTAGATTTCCATGTTTACGAAGTCTATGACTTTGATCTTTTGATCGGACATCCTTTAGAGAAACTTCTCTTAGATGTTCCTCCACTAGGAAACCACAACATAAAACTCGGGAGAAACACCCTTTCAATTCCATTTTTTCAAGCGAAAAATTCTTTAACGGAACCTCATCTTGAGTGTGAGCCAGTTGAAGAAGTCATGGACATTCTCCCCTTTGACTCTCGTGATTCTTTCCATGAGCAAGGCGCGGAGAATTTTGTAGAGGAGGAGGATGAAATGCAAGAAATCTTTGAACTCCCCAACAAAAGCTTAACATCACGGCCTGCAATTGAGCTTAAACCTTTGCCCCTAGGCCTACGCTATGCTTTCCTAAATGACGACGTAGAGCCCCTGTTATCATAAGTGACAAACTGTCTGATGAAGAAACCAATAGACTCATAGCCGTCTTAGAAAAGCATCGCTCTGTCCTTGGCTACTCACTCCAAGACCTTAAAGGGATTAGTCCCGCTCTTTGCACCCATCCCATTCCCCTTGACCCTGAATGCTTGCCTTCTAGGGAGCCCCAAAGGAGGCTAAACAACGCAATGCGAGAGGTAGTAAAGAAGGAGGTCTTGAAACTCCTTCATGCCAGGATTATTTATCCTGTGCCATATAGTGAGTGGGTTAGCCCTGTTCAGGTAGTGCCTAAGAAGGGAGGCATGATGGTAGTTAGGAACAACAAAAATGAGTTGATTCCACAACGAAGCGTCACAGGATGGAGGATGTGCATTGATTATAGGAAACTCAACAAGGCAACAAAGAAGGATCATTTTCCGCTCCCCTTCATTGATGAAATGTTGGAGCGGCTTGCTAATCATTCCTTCTTTTGTTTCCTTGATGGGTATTCTGGCTATCATCAAATACCCATCCATCTTGATGATCAAAGTAAGACCACCTCTACGTGTCCTTATGGAACTTACGTGTATCGGCGTATGTCTTTCGGGTTATGCAATGCACCCGCATCGTTCCAAAGGTGCATGATGTCCATTTTCTCTGACATGATCGAGGAAATTATGGAAGTTTTCATGGATGGCTTTTCTGTCTATGGTAAAACTTTTGATCACTGTCTCGAGAATTTGGACAAGGTCTTAAAAAGGTGCCAAGAGAAGGAACTAGTGCTTAACTGGGAGAAGTGCCACTTCATGTTCTGAGAGGGCATCATTCTAGGACACCTTGTGTTCGAGAGGGGGATAGAGGTGGATAAGTCAAAGATAGAAGTTATAGAACAGTTGCCACCTCCAGCTAATATTAAGGGGATCCGAAGCTTTCTAGGTCATGCAGGGTTCTATAGGCGCATTATAAAAGATTTTTCTCAAATCTCTATACCCCTCATGAGCCTAGTAGCTAAGGATGTTCCCTTTGATTTCAATGATGAGTTCCTTAAATCTTTTAATACCCTTAAGAAGGCGCTCATCTCGGCTCCAATCATCCAACCCCCCGATTGGACGCTGCCATTCAAAATCATGTGTGATGCTAGTGATTATGCCGTTGGGGCCGTCCTGGGCCAAACCAAGGATAAGAAGCATCACGCAATAGCCTACGCTAGCAAAACCTTGTCAGGAGCTCAACTTAATTATGCAACAACTGAAAAAGAGCTCCTTGCTATTGTTTTTGATATCGATAAGATCAGATCTTATTTAGTTGGAGCAAAGGTTATTGTTTACTCTGGCCATACTGCATTAAAATACTTGCTCACTAAAAAGGATGCTAAACCAAGACTAATTAGATGGATTCTTCTACTACAAGAATTTGACCTTGAGATCAAAGATAAGAAAGGAGTAGAAAATTCTTTAGCAGATCATTTGTCTCGTATGCAAGTCACTAACATGGAGGAGTTACCCATAAACGACTTCCTACGAGATGACATGCTGCTGAAAGTGACGGACTCCAACCCCTGGTATGCAAACATTGTGAACTTCATGGTTTCAGGGTATGTACCACCAGGGGAGAACAAGAAGAAGCTCATCTACGAGAGTAGATTGCATTTGTGGGATGATTCGTACCTCTATAGTGTCCGTGCAGACGAACTATTAAGAAGATGTGTGCCAACAACTGAAGCAGCCAAGATCATAGAAAAGTTTCATGCAGCTCCATATGGCGGGCACTATGATGCATTCCGTACACAGGCAAAAATCTAGCAGAGTGGGTTCTTTTGGCCAACCATGTATGAATACACAAGAGAATTCATTCGAAGATGCTGGAGATGCTAGAAGCATGGAGGCATCACTGCTCGAGATGCAATGCCACTGACATACAACCTTCAAGTGGAACTATTTGATGTCTGGGGCATTGACTTCATGGGACCCTTCCCAAAGTCCTACGATAATGAGTACATCTTGGTGGCTGTTGACTATGTGTCCAAATGGGTAGAAGCTATGCCTTGTCGAGCTGCCAACGCCAAGCACGCCCGCAAGATGTTCCATGAGGTTATCTTCCCTCGTTTTGGAACACCTAGGATGGGGATAAGTGATGGAGAGTCTCATTTTATTGATAAGACCTTTCGAAGCTTTTTGAAGGAGCTTGGAGCCCAGCACAATATTGCAACACCATACCATCCTCAGACAAGTGGCCAAGCAGAAATGTCCAACAAGCAAATCAAGAATATTCTATAAAAGATGATCCAAGAGATGGGGAAAGGATAGAAGTTGAAGTTACCTGACGCACTTTGGGCATATAGGACTGCATATAAAACTCCAATTGGCATGTCACCTTATCAACTTGTCTATGGGAAAACATGCCACTTGCCAGTTGAGTTGGAGCATCGAGCACACTGGGCCATCCGAAAGTGGAAAATGAACCTAGATGAAGCCGGATGGCACAAAAAAATGCAGATATCTAAGCTAGAAGAATGGAGAAGCAAAGCCTATCATAGTGCCAAGACATATAAAGAAAAGACTAAGAGATGGCACGACAAGAAGATCAAGATAAAAGAATTCAAGCAAGGTGATAAGGTGTTGCTCTTCAATTCTAGAGTGAAGCTTTTCGGGCATGGGAAGCTTAGAAGTAAATGGGAAGGGCCTTTCACCGTCGTTGACGCCGCCTCACACAGAGGAGTCACAATCAAGAACGATGATGGCAACCACTTTAAGGTAAATGGCCAACGCCTAAAAGTTTTCTTAGAACCCGATAAAATTCTAGATGAAGACGTAGATATTATTGAATTAATTGACCTCAATGCATTACCATAACTCTACTTGCTTCATCTTCAAACTTCCTTAGATATGTGACTCTCCGGCAGTCATACCGGTAGAGTTTTTGCTTCCACTTGTTTGTCTGTTTTGAATAAAGATCCAGGTCAAGGAACAAGTATGGGGGAGGCTTTCAAGAACATCGATGCACAAACAGAGAAAAGCACCTCAACAACGTGCAACAAGACGCAACAAAGACCGAGACGTCAAAGAGCGATACCATTTCGCCTAGAAGCAAGTCGACCGACCCCATGGTCGGGCGACCTAATCCTGGCACCTCTCGGCCTCCCCTTTCTTTAGAGCGCTGGTTTGCACGTCCTATCCCTCATCCTCCCTGATTTTTGAGTTGAATTTACGTTAGCATTATTATTAAAATCAACTCAAAATAAAAAAAATTGAATCTTGTGTATCTCCATGATCATGCTTCAATTTGGTTGACTTGCATGCTCCTTATTCCTAATTCATATACCTGTTGTTCATGAAAAATATATTAGGAAAGCATGTCACCTAGGTTATTGACTTATGAGATATGGTTTGACAAATGAAATCTTGCTCTTATGCTTATGTACTTGGGAATTTTGTAAAAAGATGCCTACTCCTCAATGACGTGATTTTCCTACCAAAACCATCTGATGATTTTCTTGAGAAACCTTCTACATATGCTGCTTGTAGTTTCATTGAAGTTTGTCAAATTGTTGTGACCCCAGTATAAAACTAGTTATGTTTTATTGATTAAGATCATGTGCACACCCACCATCATATTGCTAAACTTCCACAATGGGAGATAGCACTATCATCTTCCACTGCCATTTCATAAACCACTCTATTTTTTTTATGATCTCTCTAAATATTTATGCAAAAGAGACATGGCCTAAAAAAAGGGAAAGAAGAAAGAAAGAGAAAAAGACATAGCCTTGTTCTCTACAATGAATCAACCAAGAGAGAGAGAGGTCATTTCAAATAGGAGTATCCTTTATCCATCATCCATTCCATCCATAGGTGTGTGCACATGTTTGGTCATAATTCATAACATGATTTCTCTGTGGATCCGGTCTTTGACTTAGTAATATATGAGACTCCGGTATGCCTTCTTTTATCCCTTACCCTGAGCTCCACATAAGCCAAAATAAATTAGAGGTAGGATGAAAAAGGCAAAGTCGAATGCCTTGGTCAGGAAAATACACATTGAGTGCCTTGAGAGAATCATTTGAGGTGTATGGCTATGCTTTATTTGAAAAAAAAAAATCTTTTCAAAAACCCAAGTTACATAGCAGAAGGAGGCAAGTAATCTGAAGTCAAGACTGTTCCATTCGTCAATCCGCCAAGGTAACATGATAGACACCTACATATTCATGGATACAGGTATGATATGGAATAATTTGCATGCAAGTATTGTACCATGGGAAGTAATGATCATACTTAGTCTTTTGTTCTTCACTCGAGGACGAGCAAAGGCTAAGTGTGGGGGAGCTTGTTGACAGTCCTTAAGTGCTAAATATGACCGTCATTTCCTTGCATAAAAACTACAAAATAAATAACCAACTAGTGGTAGGAGTTTATTACTAACAAATTCCACAAGTTTTGGTGATTATGTGTATGCAGGTGATTTACCATAGAGTATTAATAAAACACAAGTAATTAAGGGAGAAAACACACCTTCAGCCAATCAGGAGAGAGCACATAGATTGAAGGGCCCATTTTTAGTACTACACCGAAGAAACACACAAAACGACTCCGACATCTTGGATGAGGACCCACCTGGCAGCCACCTAGAGGAAGCACAAGCCAGGAGGGCCCAGCCACAGGTCGGCCGACCCCCCTAGGTCGGCTGAACCAGGCCTGCGCCCTTTTATCCTAGGCTTGCACGTGGAGGCTCCTGGTTGATCCCTGAAGGCGGTGGGCAGTGTCTTTCTTGACGGTTACTCCCCTTTGCCGAATTATAGAGGTTATAAATAGGAGGGTGTGGCTTCACACTCACACACACAAGAACAGAAACACTTGAGCTCCACTCCAAAAGGCGAAGCACTACCTCCTTAGTGCTTAGAGAATAGGGAGAGAGTGAGGGGTAGTTCAGGGAAGTGTCGGCCTGTTGGCACTCTTCCCTAATCTTGTACCTCAACGGAGTCTTGCCATTTCAAGTAAGTCTTCAGGATTCTTCCATGGTATTGTTCATTTGATTCAATAAGATCTGCTCTTTACATGCTTACGGGTTCATCGTTCGTAATTGAATGCTTTAGCCTTTGATCAAGATTAGAGTAGTAATTCGTAGCATAGGTTTGGTGTCTAGGCTATATATTACCTTTGATTGTCGCGTGATCCATGGATTGAAGAGGTATACGGCAGGTGGTGATAGCCCTATCCGTCTTTAGTAACCCTCCATGTCCAGGTACGTTGTAGAGCTGTAGGCCGGAATGTCCTGGCAGACCAGAGGGAAGCCGGCACCCGAAGTAAGCATTAGAGTTCAACCTTACCTTGTGCTTGGTCCAATCCATCCTAGAATCCTCTCTACCCTCGCCTACCATATTCTTATTGTCCCTAGACGAGCCCGATTCTTTGATAGTTCACACACGTTCCCCATGGATTTTGATACCCTTGGTATACTCCTGGGTGAAAGTTACTTCGACAGCCGTACGCTTGCGATTTATTACCCTGAGTGACCGCTGGAGTCAACTGATGTGAACAAGGGTTCACGATCTTCCGAAAGGTTCTTGGTAAGTTGATTTGGTCGGAAGCGACACACAAATCGATCCGGCTGTAGAACAGCACGTTCTAAACCCCGCAATCGCAGCACGACGTCTCCTCTGGTTATCAACCGTCCAAAGACGATTGACCTCACCGAGAAGGCTAATCTCTGCCTACGAATCAAGAACACAAGCAAGAACAGCGAAGAATGCAACACAATTGCAGATGTATGATTAAACTCTCGAAGTTGGGGTCTCACAAACCGATGAACGCCGACACTGTTTATGAACAGAATTGATCTAAGAAAAACCCGAACCCTAATGGTGCAGTGGCGGCTGTATATAAATACCCTAGGGTCGTGCAATACCCTCTGAACGCGCCCCTAATTGGGCTCATTTAGATACAAAGCCCAAAGGCCAAAAATAGGCGACATAGCACCGACACAGATTCTGGACTCTCTCTTGTTTTGACGATTCCCGATGACTCCGGATGAATTTTGATATGAGGCCGGCAGCATTGGAAAGGACTTCTCCTTATCTTTCCGTGCATATGTAGAACGTCTGAATCCGAGTCCGTATGTGTCCTGGGCGACTGTTTTCGTGCAGACTAGTCCTAGGCCCCGAAACAGACTCGAAGTCAGTTTTGATTGGGCCTCCACTTTGGCTTCCAAGCCCTTGCTGGTCCTCCACGTTTCTAACTCCTTCTCCCATCATCTCCTGGTCCTCTCCATGGTTTCTAATCATAAAATAATCATTAGGTAGCAAACCATTTTCAAAAGTAACATATAGCGAAGAACGTAGGAACGAGCTCACCTCTAAATTTAGTCGTCGTGTACGAGCTCTAGTCATTGGACCTTGCAAGTCCAGAATTGGAGGAGTGTTGTGTGTATCCATAGGAGTGATGTCCTCATCATCCTCCCCCTCTTGAAGTGGAGTCGTCCTCCACTCAAGCTCATCCTCTTCTCCCAAGTATGGTTTCAAATCTGAAATGTTAAAAGTAGGACTAACCCCGAACTCGGGAGGCAACTCAAGTTTGTATGCATTATCATTAATCTTCTCCATTATTTTGAATGGACCATCAGCTCTAGGCATTAGTTTAGACTTTCTTAATTATGGAAATCTATCCTTCCTTAAGTGTAACCACATTAAATCTCCTACATCAAGCTTTACTTCCTTTCTACCTTTACTACCAGCAATTTTATACTTTTCATTCATCTTTTCAATGCTAAGTCTAGTGGTCTCATGCATTTGCAAAATAAATTCAGCACGCTCCTTAGCATCAACATGAACTCTCTCATTAATAGGTAGAGGAAGTATATCAAGTGGAGTACAGGGATCAAAACCACACACTACCTTAAATGGACTTACCTTGGTAGTAGAATGTGTTGCCCGATTATAAGCAAACTCAACATGAGGCAAGCCTTCTTCCCATTGCTTCAAATTTTTCTTCAAAATAGCTTGCAACATTGTACCCAAAGTGCGGTTCACAACCTCAGTTTGTCCATCTGTTTGTGGATGATAAGTTGTAGAAAATAGCAACTTTGTACCCAACTTATTCCAAAGCGTGCGCCAAAAATGACTCAAGAATTTTGCATCATGATCTGAAACAATAGTAGAAGACATACCATGCAAATGTACAATTTCTTTGAAAAAAAGGTCAGCAATATAACTAGCATCATCAGTTTTATGACATGGTATAAAGTGTGCCATCTTGGAAAAACGATCCACAACAACAAAAATGCTATCGCTCCCCCTCTTAGTCCTAGGCAGTCCTAAAACAAAGTCCATAGAAATATCCGCCCAAGGAATAGAAGGACCAGAAAGTGGCATGTATAAACCATGTGGATTCAATCGAGACTTAGCTTTTTGACATGTAGTGCAGCGAGCAACAAAACGCTCAACATCTTTCCTCATCCTTGGCCAAAAGAAGTGTGTGGCCAAAATATCCTCTGTCTTCGTAGCACCAATATGACCCATCAATCCACCTCCATGCGGCTCCTGCAACAACAAAAGACGAACGGAACCAACTGGAATGCATAGGCGGTTAGCTCTAAACAAGAAACCATCATTCAACACAAATTTGTTCCAAGCATGACCTTCTTTACAGTGCAGCAATACATCTTTAAAATCAACATCAGCAACATATTGTTCTTTAATTGCCTCAAGTCCAAAAATTCTACAATCAAGTTGAGACAACAAAGTATATCGCCTAGATAAAGCATCAGCAATCACATTATCCTTCCCTTTCTTATGTTTAATAATATAAGGAAAAGACTCAATAAACTCAACCCATTTAGCATGTCTACGGTTCAAATTGCATTGAGAACGAATATACATAAGTGATTCATGATCAGAATGAATAACAAATTCTTTGGGCAACAAATAATGACGCCACGTCTCTAAAGAACGTACAAGTGTATATAGTTCCTTATCATACGTGGAATAATTCAAAACAGGCTCAGTAATTTTCTGACTAAAGTATGCAACAGGTTTACCATCTTGCATCAAAACACCACCAATGCCTATACCACTAGCATCACATTCAAGCTCAAAAGTCTTATCAAAATTGGGTAATTGTAGCAATGGTGCATGTGTAAGTTTGTCCTTCAAAGCATCAAAAGACTCATGATGTACCTTACCAAAATGGAAGTCAACGCCCTTCTTTGTCAACTCATGCAATGGTGCAGCAATGGTGCTGAAATCTTTGACAAAGCGGCGGTAGAAACCTGCAAGACCAAGAAAACTCCTCACCTGTGTGATAGTTTTTGGTACAGGCCAGCTCTTTATGGCTTCAATCTTTGCCTCATCCACCTCAATTCCTTGTGGAGTCACAACATAGCCAAGAAAAGAGACTCGATCCGTGCAAAAGGTGCACTTCTCAAGGTTACCAAATAAACGTGCAACTCGCAAAGCATCAAAACCAGCACGCAAATGAATCATATGATCATCCATGGATTTGCTATAAATCAAGATATCATCAAAGTAAACAACCACAAATTTGCCAATAAAAGGTCTTAAAACCTCATTCATCAAACGCATGAAAGTACTAGGTGCATTGGTTAACCCAAAAGGCATTACTAACCACTCATACAACCCAAATTTGGTTTTGAAAGCTGTTTTCCATTCATCTCCAAGTTTCATTCTAATTTGATGGTAGCCACTACGCAAATCAATTTTAGTGAAAACTATAGCACCACATAACTCATCAAGCATGTCGTCTAGCCTAGGAATAGGATGATGATACCTAATAGTATTGTTATTAATGGCTCTACAATCTACACACATACGCCAAGAACCATCTTTCTTAGGAACCAAAAGTACAGGAATAGCACAAGGACTAAGTGATTGACGAACATACCCACGATCCAACAGGTCTTGGACTTGTCGTTGTATCTCCTTAGTCTCCTCAGGGTTGGTCCTATAAGCAGCACGGTTTGGCAAAGTAGCACCAGAAATTAAATCAATTTGATGCTCAATCCCTCTCAAAGGTGGCAATCCCGGGGGTATCTCAGCTGGGAAAACATCCTCATACTCCTGCAAATGGTTAGTGACAGCAGGAGGCAAAGCACTAGAAGCAATATCACCAAGCGAAAACAAGGCTTGTTTGCATATCAAAGCATAGCAAATATCATCAGCAGAAATTGCAGCAAGCTCAGATTTTGTGGCAAGACATGAACGACCTTGTAATTTAATTCCAGCACCATTAGAACTTGAAGAATCATTAACATTACTTGGTGTAGAATCAGAATTAATATGTTGCTGAATTTCAGGGCCTTTATTTTTCAAACTAGCAGCTCGTTCTAAATCAGCTTGTACAATTTCAGCAGGGGTCATTGGTAACAAAGTAATTTTAGTTCCTTTATGCATCAAAAGTGTACTTATTACTTTTATCATGGTGTACAACATCATTATCAAATTTCCAAGGTCTACCCAATAAAAGTGAACAAGCTTGCATGGGTACAACATCACAATCAACAGAATCCACATAGGAACCAATGGAAAAAGGAACTCTGCAAGTTTGGATTACCTTAGCTTTTCCAGAGTCATTTAACCACTGAATGTAATATGGATGTGGATGTGGGCGTGTGGTTAAATCAAACTTCTTAACCACATCAGAACTCACCAAATTGTTGCAGCTTCCTCCATCAATGATGACACGTGCTCGACGGTTCTTGATGACGAAGAAAACCTGGAACAAGTTATGTCGCTGCATCATCTTGGGCTGCTGAATTTGTGTGCTAAGCACACGCTGCACAATAATATTCATGTATCCCGTGGTATCTCCGCCTCCAAGGACAAGATCACCGCTGGTGGCAGCGACATCCTCCTCCTCATCCTCCACATCGGAGGTGCTTATGTAACCACCATCATCTGTCGCCACATATGCCCGCCTACTTGGACAATCTTTCTGCACATGGCCAAGACCATGGCAGCGGTGGCACTGAATCCCTGTAGTGCGTCCCGTCGAAGCAACAGAGGAGGCACTACTAGCCGGTACCTGCACATAATTTTTACCTGAGCTTGTAGAAGGGGCAGGGGCTGATCTTGGTGCTGCAGAAACAACACTAGCTGGTGGGGGCGGCCGGAAAGATGGCTTGGGCAGCCTCGAAGTCCCCGTCGGCCGTGGTGGGTAGAAATTCCTAGACTTGCTATACTCCTCAAAAGCCTGGAAAAGTCCCTGTGATTCTTTCTCTGCAAGCATAGCATACTAGAAACACTTGTTGAGGGTATAAAATTCTTTATAATCAAGGATGTCCTGAATCTCTTTTCTCAAACCAGAATAAAAGCGGCAAATCTGATCCTCTACTTTTTCAACCACAGCACAATGAATCAAACCCTTCTGAAGCTCACTAAAATACTCCTGAACAGTTTTATCTCCTTGATCTAAACGCTGCAGTTTATTATGAATTTCTCTATAAAAAGAAGGAGAAACAAAACGATCACGCATTTCTACCTTAAGTTCTTCCCAAGTAGTAGGCAAATCAGTTTCAGCAGCTAGACCACTCCACCAAACAATAGCAAAGTCCTTAAACTCACTAGTGGCTTGTCTAACTCTATGTTGTTCAGGAACAAGGTGGGCATTAAATTTTTGTTCTACCGTCATTTTTCAATCAAGGTAAGCATCACCATCGTACTGACCCAAAAACGAAGGAATTGAAAACATAATTTTAGCATACGGGTCATCTAGAGCATGGTTACCTTGAGCCCGACGGTTCTGGTTGTGGAAACCACCCATACCTTGAGGGTTACGTTGCAAATGACGTCGTAACCTTGCGGTCCTTGTAGCTGACCTATCGACGGTGCCATCAGCCTTATACACCATTGCTTCATCATGATCGTCTTCATCGTGATCGTTGTTGGTGTTGTTGTTGGTATTGGTGTTGGTGTTCCACGATTGTTGGTGTTGGTGTTGGTCTGTACAGAAGAAGTTTGTAGAGCTAGAAAGGCCAAATATATATATGTGAGTGGCACACAAATCAAAAACAGATAGTAAAGCTGAATAAGTGCCCAAGTAACTTGTCCCTAGTTGCTGGTCTAACTATGTCCTAGAACAGTATTGATAGCAAAGAAGAAACAAGGAGACCAAGGCACACAGTCGAAAACAGGGGGCTAAGTGTAAAACAGCCAAACTCAGAAATTCCAGGGGGCTAGATGGAGCACTAGTAGGAATCCCAAATTTTTTTATTATACTTTTTTGATATTTTTTCCAACTCACTAGCAAATGGGGAGAAACCACAAAAAATTTCAGCTCAAACAGAGCTAGGACGTGGCCTACAGAAAATCTTGAAATTTCAGAAAACGTCGGGTTTCAACTTGAATGAATTTTTTCTTTATCTTCCCGAATGTTTTTGAATTTTTTGACGAGGGCACACAGTGTGGGTATGCTCAACGTTTTGTCAAGAATCTCCTATAAAAAGTTCAGCCAAAACGGACAACCGAGCGAAAAGTTATGGCTGTTTTACCGAAGGGGTGTCAGAATCGGTTATGAAGAAACCGGGGGTTTGAGTGAAATCCGAGTCGGGCTTGGGGTCGGGTAGGGATTTTTTTTTGGCGAGGTGGATGCAGTGGAAAGTGGAATTTATGAAAATTGGTCCGAGGTGTTGAGGGTGGGTTTAGGGTGGGATTAGGGTGGGCGTGTTGATCAATCAACCCTAGCACACAAAGCCGACAAAACCGAGGGTGGTCGAAGGGATGGCAGCTAGGGTTGCAAGGAAAACACTACTGATAACAAAAACACAAACTAAACTAGTGACTAAACAAGAACTAGGGCACAAACTCAATGCTACGGACTCTGAAATTGAAATATGCAAAGGCTAAACACGTGGTTATGGACGGGGAAATTTTTTATTTTTTTTTGGCTTTTCTGTGGACGATAGGAAGAACACGAAAACAAAACTAAAGGGTAGTGCGAACCTGACGGTGCACCTGAAGCTCTGATTACCACTTGATGTGAACAAAGGTTCCCGATCTTCCGAAAGGTTCTTGGTAAGTTGATTTGGTCGGACGCGACACACAAATCGATCCGGCTTTAGAACAGCACGTTCTAAACCCCGTAATCGCAGCACGACGTCTCCTCTGGTTATCAACCGTCCAAAGACGATTGACCTCACCGAGAAGGCTAATCCCTGCCTGCGAATCAAGAACACAAGCAAGAACAGCGAAGAATGCAACACAATTGCAGATGTATGATTAAACTCTCGAAGTTGGGGTCTCACAAACCGATGAACGGCGACGCTGTTTATGAACAGAATTGATCTAAGAAAAACCCGAACCCTAATAGTGCAGCGGCGGCTGTATATAAAGACCCTAGGGTCATGCAATACCCTCTGGACGCGCTCCTAATTGGGCTCATTTAGATACAAAGCCCAAAGGCCAAAAATAGGCGACATAGCACCGACACAGATTCTGGACTCTCTCTTGTTTTGATGATTCCCGATGACTCCGGATGAATTTTGATATGAGGCCGGCGGCATTGGAAAGGACTTCTCCTTATCTTTCCGTGCATATGTAGAACGTCTGAATCCGAGTCCATATGCGTCCTGGGCGACTGTTTTCGTGCAGACTGGGCCTGGGCTTTGTATCCAGTTGAGCCCAATTAGGGGCACGTCCAGACGGTCTTGCACGACCTTGGGGTCTTCAGATACAGCCACCCCCACATCATTAGGGTTCGGGTTTTACTTAGATTAATTCTGTTAATAAATAGTATCGTCGTTCATCGGTTTGTGAGACCTCAACTTCGTGAGCTTAACCATTCATCTGCAATTGTGTTGCATTATTCATTGTTTTTTCTTGTGTCCTTGATTCACAGATAGGGATTAGCCTACTTGGTGAGGTCAATCATTCTTAAACGGTTGATAACCAGAGGAGACGTTGTGCTATGATTGCGGGGTTCTGAACGTGTTGTTTAGAAGCCGGATCTATTTGTGTTTCGCCTCTGCCCAAATCAAGATTACTAGAACCTTTCAGAAGATCGGGAATCCTTATTTGCACCAAGTGGTAACCAGAGCTTCAAGTGCACCGTCATGTTCGCACTACCCTTTAGTTTTGTTTTCGTGTTCTTCCTATCGTCCACAGAAAACCTCAAAAATTTTTCCCCCGCCCATAACCACGTGTTAGCCTTTTGCATATTTCAATTTTAGAGTCCGTAGTGTTGAGTTTGTGCCCTAGTTCTTGTTTAGTCGCTAGTTTAGTTTGTGTTTTTGTCGTCAGTAGTGTTTCCCTGGCAACCCTAGCCGCCACCCCCCCCCCCCTCCACCATCCTCTGTTTTGTTCGGCTTTGTGTGGTAGGATTGATTGATCGACACCCTAATCCCACCCTCAACATTTCAGACCAACTCTCATAGTTTCCACTTTCCGCTGCATCCATCCCAACAAAAATTTCCTACCCGATTCCAAACCCGAACCCAAACCCGACTCGGGTTTCACTCAAACCCCAGGTTTCTTCAAAAATGGTTTCGAGGTACCTTCAGTAAAACGGCCATAACTTTTCTCTCGGTTGTCCGTTTCAGCTGAAATTTTTACAGGAGCTTCTTGACTCGAAAAGAGGTCATCCCAAACCTCCATAGGCCGTTTTCCCTTCTCAAAAAATTAACCAAAATCGGGAAGATAAAGAAAAAATATATTCAAGTTGTAACCCGATGTATTCTGAAACTTGCAGAATTTCTGTAGGCCACATCCTACCTCTATTGGAGCTGAATTTTCTATGGTTCTCTCCCATTTCCACTGAGTTGGAGAAAAACGTCAAAAAAAATAAAATCAACCAAAAGAAATTTGGGATTTCTACTAGTGCTACATCTAGGTCCCTGGATTTTGGAGATTTGGTTGTTTTACACATCGCCCCCTGCTGTGCTCTTTTCTCCTTTCACCCTTGTTTCTACCATTGCTATCGCTACTGTTCGAGGACATAGTTACACTAGCAACTAAGGACAAGTTACTTGGGGCACTTATTCAGTTTTACTCTCTGTTTTTTATTTGTGTGCCACTCACATATATATTTGGCCTTCCTAGCTCTTCATATTTCTTCTAGACAGCACACAGGTTATTTTGTGACCCTTGCAATCGTGGAGCACACCTCCCTGGTATCCTTTGCTTTGCTTTTCAGAACTTTGTAAGAGCTTTGTAAGGAGCTTCCTTTTCCTGTGTTGAGAGGCAACACTACTTAGTAGTTTTGTAGGGATAACTTTCACTGTTTGTTTCCTATTTTGGTGGTTATGATGTTAAGAAGTGATGGAGAGGGTGCTTCTCCCTCAAAATTTGATGAGTGCGTGAGCCAAGATCAGCTACAGAAGGCTTTGCAGGCGGTTCAGAGTGATTTGGCAGAGACGATCACCGGGGTTGTCACTGACACGGTTACCAAGCTTCACCTAGGAGAAAGCACTGCGCTGTTGGATAAGAGAGTCTTTAAGTTAACCGATCATGTTATCGAGTTGGAGACCCCTCACAAGACCATCAACACCAACATCAAGACCAACGACATTGAAGACGACCATGATGAAGACACGATGTATAAGGCTGATGGCACCATGGATAGGGCTGCTACAAGGACCGTGAGATTACGACGTTGTTTGCAACATAACATTCAGCCTGAGACAATGTAGCGATATAACTTGTTCTAGATTTTCTTCGTCATCAAGAACCGCCGAGCACGTGTCATCATTGGTGGAGGAAGCAACAACAATTTGGTGAGTTCTGAGGTGGTCAAGAAGCTTGATTTGACCTCACACCCACATCCACATCCATACTACATTCAGTGGTTAAATGACTATGGAAAAGCTAAGGTAACACAAACTTGTAGAGTTCCTTATTTCATTGGTTGTTTTATGGATTCTGTTGATTGTGATGTTGTACCCATGCAAGCATGTGCACTTCTATTGGGTAGACCTTGGGAATTTGATAATGATGTTGTACATCATGGTAAAAGTAATAAGTACACTGTCATGCATAAAGAAACTACAATTACTTTGTTACCAATGACCCCTGAGAAATTATGCAAGCTGATTTAGAAAGAGCTGCTAGTATGAATAATAAAGGTCCTGAAATTCGGCAACCTATAAATTCTGATTCTACACCTAGTAATGTTAGTGATTCTTCAAGTTCTATAGGTGCTGGAATTAAATTACAAGGTCATTCATTTCTTGCAACAAAATCTGAGCTTGCTGAAATTTCTGCTGATGATATATGTTATGCTTTGATATGCAAACAATCTTTGTTTTCGCTAGATGATATTTCTTTTAGTGCGTTGTCTCTTGCTGTCACCAATCCTTTGCAGGAGTATGAGGATGTTTTCCCACCTGAGATACCCCCGGGATTGCCACCTATGAGAGGGATTGAGCATCAAATTGATTTGATTCCGGGTGCTACTTTGCCAAACTGTGCTGCTTATAGAACCAACCCTGAGGAAACTAAGGGAGATACAACGACAAGTCCAAGACCTTTTGGATCGTTGGTATGTTCGTCAATCACTTCGTCCTTGTGTTGTTCCTGTACTTTTGGTTCCTAAGAAAGATGGTACTTGGCGTATGTGTGTAGATTCTAGAGCCATTAATAACATTGCTATTAGGTATCGTCATCCTATTCCTAGGCTAGACGACATGCTTGATGAGTTATGTGGTGCTATAATTTTCACTAAAATTGATTTGTGTAGTGGCTACCATCAAATTAGAATGAAACTTGGACATGAATGGAAAACAGCTTTCAAAACCAAATTCAGGTTGTATGAGTGGTTAGTAATGCCTTTAGGTTTAACAAATGCACCTAGTACTTTCATGCGTTTGATGAATGAGGTTTTAAGAGCTTTTATTGGCAAATTTGTGGAAGTTTACTTTGATGATATCTTCATTTATAGCAAATCCATGGATGAACATATGAATCATTTGCGTGTTGTTTTTGATGCTTTGCAAGATGCACGTTTATTTGGTAACCTTGAGAAGTGCACCTTTTGCACAGGTCGAGTCTCTTTTCTTGGCTATGTTGTGACTCCATAGGAAATTGAGGTGGATCAGGTGAAGATTGAAGCCATAAAGAGCTGGCCTATACCAAAAACTATCATACAGGTGAGGAGTTTTCTTGGTCTTGCAGGTTTCTACCGCTGCTTTGTCAAAGATTTCAGCACTATCGCTGCACCATTACATGAGTTTACAAAGAAGGACGTTGAGTTCCATTGGGGTAAGGTACATCATGAGTCCTTTGATGCTTTGAAGGACAAAATTACACATGCACCATTGCTGCAACTACCCAGTCTTGACTAGACTTTTGAGCTTGAATGTGATGCTAGTGGTATAGACATTGTTGGTGTTTTGATGCAAGATGGTAAACCTATTGCATACTTTAGCGAGAAAATTACTGGACCTGTTTTGAATTACTCCACTTATGAAAAGGAATTAGATGCTCTTGTACATTCCATAGTGACATGGCGTCATTATTTGTTGCTCAGAGAATTTGTTATTCGTTCTAATCATGAATCGTTTAAGTATATTCGCTCACAATGCAATTTGAACCGTCGGCATGCTAAATGGGTTGAGTTTATTGAGTCTTTTCCTTATATTATTAAACATAAGAAAGGGAAGGATAATGTGATTTCTGATGCTTTATCGAGGCGCTATACTTTGTTGTCTCAACTTGATTATAGAATTTTTGGACTGGAGGCAATTAAAGAACAATATGCTAATGATGCTGCAATGTAAAGAAGGTCGTGCTTGGAACAAATTTGTGTTGAATGATAGATTCTTGTTTCGAGCTAACCGTCTATGCATTCCAATTGGTTCCGTTCGTCTTTTGTTGTTGCAGGAGGCACATGGAGGTGTATTGATGGGTCATTTCAGTGCTAAGAAGATAGAGGATATTTTGGCCACACACTTCTTTCGGCCTAGGATGAGGAATTTGTTGAGCATTTTGTTGCTTGCTACACTACATGTCGAAAAGCTAAGTCTCGCTTGAATCCACATGGTTTATACATGCCACTTCCTATTCCTTCTATTCCTTGGGCAGATATTTCTATGGACTTTGTTTTAGGACTACCTAGGACCAGGGGGGGGTGATATCATTTTTGTTGATGTGGATCGTATTTCTAAGATGGCACACTTTATACCATGTCATAAGACCGATGATGCTAGTCATATTGCTGACCACTTTTTCAAAGAAATTATATGTTTGCATGGTATGGCTTTTACTATTGTTTCAGATCGTGATGCAAAATTCTTGAGTCATTTTTGGCGTACACTTTGGAATAAGTTGGGTACCAAGTTGTTGTTTTCTACAACTTGTCACACACAAATGGATGGACAAACTGAGGTTATGAACCGCACTTTGGGCATTATGATGAGAGCTATTTTGAAGAAAAATTTGAAGCAATGGGAAGAATGTTTGCCTCATGTTGAGTTTGCTTATAATCGGGCAACACATTCTACTACCAAGGTAAGTCCCTTCATGGTAGAGTTCATGTTGATGCTAAAGAGTGTGCTGAATTTTTTTTGCAAATGCAAGAGACTACTAGACTTAGCATTGAAAAGATGAATGAAATTGTTGGTAGTAAAGGCAAAAACGAAGTAAAGTTTTATGTAGGAGATTTAGTATGGCATGAGACCACTAGACTTAGCATTCAAAATAATTGAGAAGATCAATGATAATGCATAAAAACTTGAGTTGCCTCCCGAGTTTGGGGTTAGTCCTACTTTTAACATTTCAGGTTTCAAACCATACTTGGGAGAAGAGGATGAGCTTGAGTCGAGGACGACTCCACCTCAAGAGGGGGATGATGATGAGGACATCACTCCTATGGTGTTGAGACTTATTCTCGGCAATATATTTATAGGGCTACGTCGGGATTAAGAACTACAATGGTAACACAAGATTCCGAGATATACAGCTTCGGGCCCTGTCGATGAGAGTAAAAACCCTACGTCCTGTGTTCTATGGTTTGTATTGCAATGTAAAATTTTGGTGCCCTCGATGGGGAGGTCCCTACCGCCTTATATATCCGGTCGGTAGGGGGGTGCATGAACAGTCCTAATCATAGTCTACAAGGATTTACATAGAAAGTCTATCTCCAATTGCCTTGTGCTCCAAGCCGACTCGGTCGGTTCCCTTTTGGTGGGCCACCTGGTTATCTACCAACTTAAGCCCAGCTATGGATACCCGAAAGGTATATATTCCATAGCAGCCCCCGAGTGCTTTCTGATTTTAAGTTGTGACTCGTTGAGTGACCTTCCATGTCTATGTGAACAGGTAACAAATTAGGAAGACCTCTGAATTGATGTCCTTAATAGATCTGGTGCATGGGACATCAATCGAATTACTGTGGTGCGTGGGACATCAATCGAATCTGGTGCGTGGGACATCAATGGTCTATATAAAATTTTATGACATCAATCAGAATACAGTACTATGCTAAAATGACATTGATCATAAAGTAGCTTTTCCTTAATAAATCATCACTCGAATTATAATAGGCTCATTTTTTATATTACTGACATCAATCAGTAACATAATCATGAACTCATAACGATCATCAAGTCCTATGCTACATGATCATCAAATCATATAGATACGGAGATATTATTAGTGGATTTGCCACTGCTTCTCATCAAAGAAGCCCCCGAGATTAACTCTCAAGGTTTTTAGCAATAATTTTGTTTAAAGAATATCACCTATCTTTATTTTAGTGAACAAAAATAAACGGCCTATTAGTGTGCAGCCCACGCCAGCCCAAATGGACCCCCCCCCTGCAACTAGGTCAAAAAACCAAGGTATAAAGGGCAAGGGAAGGATGACGCCAAGTCTACGCCGTCATTTCTCTCTAGCGCTTCATCTTCCTCTTGCTTCCTCTTCCAATCTTGATGCTGGTCTGTAGTATTGTCATACGGCGCTCGGAAGGCTCTGGACTACATCCATGCAAAGCAAGTGGAGCACACCGGGCATTCTATTGAATACTTGCTGGAGCAACTGAGGTCAGGAGTCAAGTGTTGGCTTTTTGCCAATCTTGGTCTACGGAACTGCCATTGGACAAGATCAAGGAGGGCTTCAACCCATCGATGTCTGTCAACCAATGTCAGTTGTTGATGGATTCGATGATAGAAACCTCCCAAGCCCTGGTTGAAAACATTAACGTCGATCCAGTTGTATCGACTCCTCCTGGCTCTCTAGAAATAGAAGATAATGCCTCTTCTCCTTCGGTAGAGCTATAATTTATGTAATTAGATACATTAGTAGTATTTGACAAGGAAAATAGTTTGTTTCTTTGGTAATAATGATTGTTATTTTTCTTGCTTAATTACTAAACAAGTTAAAAAACTCGACTGAGTAGTCAATAGAGCAATCTCCTGTAACTTATAGCAATTCAAGCAGTACTTAGCTGCGTTAATCGTGCTTTATTATTTAAACACTTTCATTATAAGGTCTTAAAGATAAAACAGAAGACTCAATGGTCTGCATAACATTCAGAATCGACCAATCGACATATGACCTTTTGCGCTTTGGCTTCGGGTTTAGTGTAGTGGCAATCTGTTGTGCAGTACGAATTTAATGACTGTCATTGTATGACATTGGACCAAAAAACATAGGACCATGTCAAAATATGAGGAATCAGTCTGTAAAAATCCAAAACCAGAATTTATCCAGGTTAAGGAGTGGGACATTATTATTAGCCCCCCTGTCTCGATTGTTTAATGTAATTAAGAAATCGAGACAAATAAGAATAAAAATCATCAAAAAGATTGAAGTTCCAATAATAATGTATAGGAATACAAAAATAACTAAGTATAAAAGTGATGTAGCTGATTTATATTTCATGAATTTGGTATGTCATCGCCGTCTTCATACATCAGTCAATAAGCCCCCGGCCGAGTGACTACTTTGACCACATATGGTCCTTCCCATTTAGGAGATAACTTGTGCTGATCCTTGGTTGATTGCACTCGATGCAGTACTAGGTCTCTAACATGGAACTGATGACTTCGGACGTTCTTGTCGTAATAATGTTGTAAGCCCTGCTGGTGCATTGCCCACCGAAACAGAGCGCGATCACGCATCTCCTCTGCCGCAATCAACTCGATTTCTCAGTTATCTTCAGAAAGCTTCTCGTCATATCCCTTGACTCGCGGTGAAATGAGTTTTACCTCGGTCGGCAGCATAGCCTCAGAGCCATAGACCAATGAGAATGTGTCTGACCAGTAGCCCGACTGACATTTGTGTGGCAAACGGCTTAAGTCTATCAAAAATCCAGGGCTTTAACCCCTGGAAAATCATACTGTTGACCCGTTCGACCTGCCCATTGCTTTGAGGATGGGCCACCAAAGAAAAGTGAATTTTTATTCCTATCTCATCGGCATAGTCACAGAATTCCTCAGATTTAAACTGAGTACAATTGTCGGTGATGATATCGTAAGGAACACCAAACCGAGTGAAGATCTCTCTGACAAATTCGACTGCCTTCATCGAAGTTATCTTGCCGACCGGCTTTGCTTCCATCCACTTGGTGACCTTGTCAATAGCAACAAACATATGAGTAGACCCGCCTGATGCTTTCTTGAAAGGACCGACAATATCAAGCCCCCAAACTGCAAATGGCCAAGTCATAGGTATCATCTAATGTTGCTACGAAGGTACATGCGTTTGCTGTGCAAAGAATTGACATCATTCACACTTTCGAACGACTTGATGTGCATCTTCGGCCACCGTGGGCCAATAGAACCCTTGCCAGAAAGCCTTGCCGACCAAAGTATTGGAAGCTGCATGATTGCCACATGCTCCTGCATGGATTTCCTCCATTAGCTCGTTGCCTTCTAGAATTGAGATGCATCGCATTAAAATATTCGATCCTCCTCTATGATAGAGAAGGTCATCCACCATTAAATATCCCGAGATCGAACCTTTAGCCTCTGTTGCTCTTTAGAATCCACAGGCAGTGTACCCTTAACCAAAAATTGAATAATCGGGTTGAGCCAATCGGTCTCCATGTCAACATCTTCCACAGGATTGGCAACAGCAGTTATTAAGACGTTCGACCGAGGAGAAATAGTGGGAGAATCAAGGGTGTTTAAGAAAACGCCGGATGGGACAATCGATCGTGATGATCCCATTTTGGCTAGCTCATCAACAGCCTGGTTATTATCACGGAGAACATGTGTGAACTTAAGTCCATCGAACTTGTTTTCCAGCTTCTGTATTTCTTGGCAATAGGCTGCCATGTTGTCATCCACACAGTTCCAATCCTTTGTGACCTGGTTGATGACTAGAGCCGAGTCACCAAAGACATCGAGACGCTGAATGCCGAGCGATATCGCAACTCGTAGGCCGTGTAGAAGAGCTTCATACTCTACAGCGTTATTGGATGCGTGAAAGTGAATCTGAAGGGCATATTGAAGTTTCTCTCCTGTTGGAGAGATGAGTACAATTCCTGCCCCTGCCCCTGACAACTGGAGTGAACTGTCAAAGTACATCTTCTAGTACTCAATATTCTGCGGTGTCGGCGGCATCTGAATCTCTGTCCACTCGGAAACAAAATCAGCTAGTGCTTGTCCTTTGATCGCCAATTGTGGAACAAACATGATGGTATATTGATCGAGTTTGACCGTGTAAGCACCAAAGGCGTATCGAGTGGGGGGGGGGGGTGAATCGGTAGCCGAACACAAATCCAAATTCTTCAATTTGTACCAGTAGAACCTAACAATTGTTTGCAATCTAAGCAATTCTATTAGGCCAAGACCCTACACATGCTAGTGTTTATGATGAGTACACAATGCGGAAGCTAAACACACTAGCCTATGCAAGCCACAAGTCACCCTATCAACTATAGCACACAAATGCGGATTAGTAAAGAGGGGTCAAGGAATGCTCATGATTTTTTCCCGAGGTCTCGGAAGGATGGCGCCTTCCCCTAGTCCTCGTTGGACGACTCCAGCCAGAGTTCCGGTCCCTCCCGCCACCAATGTGGAGTTCTCGCCCACGAGCCCGCAATAACTCCTGGAGTGAAGACACGGTGTGCGTCACCGATGCCACCAAGGCACAAGCTCACCTCCCTCGAGAACTTGCTGGACTCCCCGAGCTGACACAGACGCTCTCTAGCGATGCCCCTTTCACCAGCGGGCTCAAACCGTGTACAAACGTGTGATGGCCTTCACAACCAATCACGATAGGCTCGATCACCGACACCTAACCGGTCTAGCCCCCACCATAGACCAAGAGTAACAGCCTAGATCACACCCTCAATGTCGCAACCCTATACCGAAGTATAGAGTGTGCCGTACAGGATCGCCTCGGGAGATGGTTAACGAAGTAACCATACATAGCGTTCACACAGGAACATCCATCATTTACAGAGATACATCATTAAGTGTATAATATTACAAGTTCAAGAGTCATAGCGGAAGCAAATTTAGTTACATTATCATACATATGTTCTTGGTTCATATTACATAAGTATGCGGCGGCGGAAGATACGACAAACACTACGGGGAACCTAAGTAAGCCATGCCGGCCCTAGGGAAATGGCTCACTCATCTTGATTAGGGGAGCTAGGGACCCATTCAATGGTCCAGTTCTGGGGCTCCTCACCTTTCCACACAACTTTGTTACAGCAATCACAATAAGTCGCTTGAGGCAAACCTGAAAAAACCACATAATCGCAAAGCCTGAGTATCTAGCATACTCCGCAAGACTTACCCATCCAAAAGGTTTGCTAAAACCGACTCCTAAAATGCAGGGGGCTGACCGGGTTTATTTGATATTTGCATAAAAGCACCTATTACTTCTATGCGGCGATGCTTATTCCTTAACCAAGATTTTAATTGCTTGTTGCAGAAAAGGAACTGTAGTTGAACCTAGCTAGCTTCTAAGACTGTAAAAATATAAAGAACAATACAACATAGCAATATGTATCCATAGAGTAAATAAATTTCCGCATCATAACCAAACTTCTCTACTTAAATTATCATTGCCACTGCTCGAAACAAGAGGTACTCATAACCGCGAGGGATGGCAATTTGAATTGATTTACATCCTGCAGGAGAATAACCCAAATGCACGACATACGCATCATTTAAGAACATGTATGGCCACCGTTCACGAGGTTGCGATAAAGTTGATCTGGGGCCATCGATCCCGAGTACACGTCCTCCCCGTGATACAGTACTTCGTACCCGAGGCTTAACCCGTGCACTCTCTAGCGGTCCTCGACCCGTGCATCCACCGTGCCATTCACATCACCTCTGGATCGATGAGTAATACCGTCCAACAATACGGCGCCCAAGTTACTAGGTTTAGCGATTCCCATATAGAGGTATGCACTTGGTACTGTTCAATACTTGTCCGCGGTGTTGCAACGATAGGTTCTCCAATTTTAACCCATTTCATTCTTCATGGGAATCATGATTGAGTCAAGTGATCCCATAGCCTACCGTTGACTCCACCAATTTAAGCCTAGCAGTTGCTAACAAAAAGGCTTACTAACGTAAACTAAGTATAGGTCATAGTTTGTTTATGCAAGTGGGTTTCCATCCAAGCCCTATACCTAATGCACAATACAATATCCCTCTATGGTGACAAATTAAAAAGGACTCATAAATCAGTAGGTGTGCACCGGGGCTTGCCTTGGGAGTGATCGTAGTTAGAGTTCTCGACAGGGTTTAGCTCAACTTCGGGCTCCTCAGGATTGCTTGCCACGTCCTTGCTCCTGGTCTCGCTTCCTAGTCAATGCAGTGCAATGCACAGTAAGGAATTGGATGATGATTCATGGCACTTCCTCAATAAATAGAGTTTGAAGCAATGATGCTCATGCATGAGATGACATGCTTGCACACACTCTGACAATTACTGCTTTTAAGGGGACAAACTTCTAATTAGGGAAGTGGGAGGCATGACAATCAATAAGCATATCAACTACATCCCAAATACAAGTATACCTTTGGTGCTAAGGAATTAACAGGGTATTTTTCCTCGGTGTGCCAAGGCCTACTTAGCAATTATGCGAAACCTCTTAACTAAAAGCCTACCCGGGGTTCATTTACCAATTATGATGATCAGGTAAGGGAACATAGAAACTCTATACTGCAAAGTGAAACACCAGCATGTGCCTCTTTCCTTAACCTCCTAGAAGTTGACCCGCTCACACTTAAATATAACCCTAAACCAATCTAGGTATATAAGCAATTTATGAAACATGAGCATATAATGGGAATTAATAACCTTTATTGTAAGTCAAGATTTGCATGTTGCATGAACAGTCCCAAAGCTGGATTTACCCCTAATAATAACTATATGCATATGCAAGGCACTATTTATATTGGAATTCCTTCAAGCTAATTATTAATGAGCCATTTAACAACAAGAGCATGCTGATAGTGCCCTAAATTTTTCATGGGAATTTATAGGCATATAGGAATGCCCAAAGAGCAGGAATACTAAATTTCATGATTAAAATCCTACCCAAGAATTTATATAAATTTATTTACTGAAAATGGAGATTAAGCAATAACACTAAAATTTGCATAAAAGATGGGAATGTGCTTTAGTAGAAAGTTTAGGAATGACATGAAATGCTTACTGACCAAATCCCATGATTTTACCAGCTATAAATTTTGAATTATGAATTTAATACTCTTAGCAAGGTTCTAACTTTAGTGATTTAATTTTATTAATATACTGCATAACTCTGGCTCTCATGTTGTTTTTCTCGTAGAGGATGATTTTATGAATCCAACAAAATTGGTTTCATGCTCATTGGACTTTTATTTCTCGAGTTATGAATTTTTGAAGAATTTAACAAAGTTGGGGCTAAATTACAGAAATGCCACTCGGCATTTTTCAAACGCCAGAGGGCGCGCGCGCGGTGGCCGGCGCCGGCGAGCCCGGGTCAGCGGCCAATCAGCAGCGCGGCTAGGCCAACGCCGCTTGCCCACGTGCTCAGCATCCCACGGTGACCTCGTGGGCTCGGTTGGTGACCAACGGAAGGCGCCGGAGATGGCCGGCGACGAGCGGCGGAGCAGGGGAAGGGTACGACGACGTCGCGCTGCGAGCACAGCGAGCGAGAGGGATCGGGGAGTGGAGGGAGAGCATCACCTTGGTGCGGAGATTGACGGCATGGAGGAGCTAGGCGACGGGGAGGGCCGGAGAAGGGGTCTCGTCGGCGAGGTTGGGAGGGACCCGACGGTGACGGCTCCTCTCTTCGTCAATTCCGGTCAGGTCTCTGCGGCAGAGGGGGAACGGGTCAGGGGCACGCTAGGGGAGATACTCACGCACCGATTTGAGGAGACAGGAGTGAACGGGGGGGCTGCCTAGGTGGAGCTCGACGCGACGGCGGCCATGGCGGAGGGAAACAGGGGCGACGTTCGATTCTTGCGGAAGAGGAGAAAGGAGGCGAGGGCCGGGGCACCTGGTCTTGCCGAGAGGCCTGGGAATCATGTGGCATGCGTGCGAGAGCAGAGAGGAAAGGAGGAGGGGGGGGGGGTCTCGGCGGCTGCGGCCTTAAGTACCGAGCGGCAGCGAGAGAGCAGAGAGAGCGAGGACGCGAGCTGGCCGCCGGGGATTGGCTCGTTGGTGTGGCTTCAATGTGGGTCGGTGACATAGTGGGGGGCAGACGGAGCAGTGGCCGGGATGGGGGAGAGGGAGGAGGCGACCGTGGTCGACGAGGGGGGGGGGGTACGGCGGTGTCGATCGAGGAGTGGCCTAAGGACAGAGAAGCTGTTGACCCCGCTTGACTAGAATAGTGATCGGTACTTTGCTAAATCCTCCAAGCTTCGTTGCTCCAAACTTCGTGCAAATTTTTGTGTAAGTTCAGCAAAACCTACTTGCCAAATTTGTTTTCGGGGCCACGTCAAAATTCCTGCTGGCAAATTAACTAAAATTCGTGGAACAGAGGTGCTGTTCTCTGCACTTAGGGAATTTTTAGGGGTATTAAACCTTTATTAAAATTTCTAATAAAATTTCCAAAATTCCTTCTTGACATGATCCACTGGAATATGCAAAAATATTGGCACACTTCCATTGAGTTTTATAAAGTTTTTGAAAAGCTACTAATTGGACAATTGGTGGAATTAACTAATTAAATTTATTCCCCTTTTTCTTTGGCATGTTAATTATTTGAAATTTTTGATCAGTCAGCAACTTAACATTGGTGTTAGCTTAATCAACTTTTTATGACTTGGGATGTCACACTCAAGGACACCTAGCCTTAGATGTGCAAGATCACTCCATGTTATTCTCACTACCACTCTCAAGATATGCAATATCTCCTCCTATGAGGCGTCCCTTCCCAGAGGATCGAGGTCACAATGGTCCAAATTTAACTTGAATTATTATATCATTAAAGTGATTGAGGTGCAGTAGAATGATACAAGTTCATGTTTGTTTTGAAAAGCAGCAGAATCAAATAATGATAAGAAACTACGAGCTCGACGATACAACATAGTGATGATTCATGCCCGAAGAACCATCACCCTAGCAGCACACATACAATCACTACGGCGGCAGGTCAGACTCCCAATGGGCAGTCCAACCCTCAGGGACTTGCATGTCCCAAGGCATCACATCTACAGGCAATTCTCTATGTTCATTACCTGAAAAGCAACAATGGCACAAAGCCAGAGTACTAATTACTCAGCAAAACTTACCCGTCGAAATACCTAGACATGCATTGGCTCTAATAGGATGGCTATTTAAAAATACTTGCACTAAGCATCCTATTAGTTCTACCAAATTTTATTTAGCCAAGTTAATTGGGTAGGTCAGAAATATACTTTAGTGATAGCATGAGATAATAACATAGTACATAAAGTAAGTACAACATAATAGCAACAATAATAATAATCCACAATAACCAACATAATCCATTTTCATAGTATCTTGTGCAACCATGTGATGACCCAGTGACCAAGCGGTACTCATTACTACGAGTGACAGCAATTACAATCGATTTACACCAGCTAGAAAAACCTGAGATACACGACACATACGCGCCAATTAAGGTCGTATATGGCAACCTTTCCCAATAAAAGAACTTACACCTTAGACTGGGTGTGGTGACATCGAGTGGGCATGCCGTTCTGCCAATAGTACTTCATGGTATGAACCGCCCACTCCAGCAGCAGAAGGGTCAATAACCAATGCACCTTAACTGATCCTATTGCAAGTAATTTTTAATGCTACATCGGTTTATTACTGCCTATAAACTAGTATGCATTCGGTACTGTTCAAAACTTGATCAAGGGGCCGACCATGGACGGGTCCTAGGGTGGGCAAGGCAGGGCTACCGCAGCCAACACCCATGTGTTGCTGCAAACCTACACATGCATAATCCCTGCCCGGTCATACATCAAAAGTAAACTTCTTTTATAAGTTCAATATTAATGATCACGTCATCTCTTAGTAATAATATCTACCGAGACTATTATTTACTAAACATAGCATTACAGTATCGAACCTAACAGGGTTCTAATCACAGTAGTATAGGTCATTTGGGGTAACATGCAAGGTGAGTTTCAAACAACTCCTATAACCTAGTGCAACAATAAACTTAGACACTAGTAATATTATAAACTAGCAAAACTTTAAAAGGCGGATGCAAACCAGGGCTTGCCTTGGTCAACACTAGTGTTAGCAACCTCTACTTCTTGCTCAATATCCTTCTGAAAACCCTCTTCTTGCTCCTGGTTATCGTTACCTATATGATGAAAAATATGTTAACGGTATTGTCGTAACACCGTTACATGCAAAGATATGATGGATGTATAATGCAGTAGTGTTTTAGTGCCAACATTCTTATTAATATGTTCTCGAAGACATATGCTTCAGAGCAGTGAAGTTGTTATTAAGATTTTATGTGTAGATATTTTTTATGCACTTAAATAGGGTGAATATGGTGATATGAGCAATTAATTTATTTAGTATAGTAAATATGTGTTTCTGGACATGGGTGATTTACTGTGGATAGAGACACACTTGAGTGATTTTTACAATCAATTTCCTAAGCAGGAACACTAAATAAATTCTAGAGCTCAAAATAATTGTTATTTTGCTAAACCAAATTTCATGGTGATATCTAATCATGAGTTCACTAAGCATGCCAAGAATCATGATTTAATTATATCCCTAGAATTTCTGGTGATTTATTTGGTGTTATGCCAAGTAAATGCACTATTAAAAATACAAGTACAAAGACAACTAGTTATCATTTTTCTAAAATAGAGCATATTTTTTTGAAACTAAGAAAATTAGTTTGAGGTCCATTGGGTTTACAATGAATTTACTATGCTTTTATCAAAGTTTAGCAGCCTTTTTCTGTTATTTTCATGGTTTTCTGATTTATTCACTAACACGTGGGCGCCACATGATGCTATGTCATCTAGACGTCTGCGACATGTTGACGCCACATGGGCTACGTAGGCGCCAGCTCAGCTGCTAGTCTAGCATCGCCGGAGCGCAGCGGCACTTGGCCGGAGGGATCGGTGTCGGTATCTTCGGGCGGGGAAAGCTCGCCGCGAGCGCTCGGAAGTGGTGAGCATGCCGAGGCGCGTCGGTTGATGCTGATCGTGAGGAGTGGTGCTAACCGAAGGGTGGTCAGTGTCGACAAGTGGCGGAGGGGAGAACTTCGACGGCGTCGCCCTTTCGGTAGAGGGCACCAAATCGGGTGCCGGTTGCTTCAACAGATTCATGAAGGCGGGGAGAAGACAGGCAACATGGCCAACCACACTGCGAATGGCTGGAGCACCAAGCTCACAGCAGAGCTGACGGAAAACCGAGGTCGCCATCGGGGAAGAACGGGAACTGCTCTAATCTCTGGCCAGGAACTAGAGCGGAATTAGTCCAAATGGATTCGCGCATGAGTTGCAAGCTCGGGACGGTGGTGACTGCCGAGGCAAAAATCCAGAATTTCATGCAGCTCAGAGCGTCATCGGTATTGAGGCTTGCTCGGAAAAGGGAAGTGGAGTACAACGCGTGTGCAAAGGGGATTATTCCGGCTGCAAAGGCGCTGGCAGGCTTGGGCTCGAGCTCAAGATGGAGCTCGGTAATGGCGAAAATGGCATGGGCGGGGGAGAAACGAATAATTGCCAAGGTTTAAAGGGTTGGGGAACGCCGCGGTGGCCGAGCGGTGCAGCAAGGTCACGTCGACGTGGGCAGTGAGGAAAATTGACTCGAGATGGCGTCGTTTGTGGCTTGTCTTGGTCGGGAAATGGGATAAAGGGGGGTGGCGGATGGGACGCGTCGACGTTGACCTCCTGTAGCAGCTCCGAGTCTCGGAGTCGAGCTGGGCAGGCGGTGGCGTGAGCGCCGGTGAAGCCTCTGTGCAATGGAGGAAGAACAACAGACATTTTGCACTGCACCGTAGATTTTCTTCTGATATTGCAAATCAGTCCTTGGTTCTATTTTAGTTAATTCAAAATAGCTACAAGACTCCAAATGAATTGGGATTTTTCACATAGGTCCTTCATGATGTATGGAATACTGTGGTGGGGTCCAATTGGTCAGAACTGGTATAGTTTTTGTATAATTAAATATTAAATGTAAAAGGTTCCTAGGCTTAAGTTAATTCTTTGGGGCACTTCCAAATCTGATAAAATTCTCATTTTTGGACTAAAATTATATTTTTATATTCCCATAATATTGATGTAATTACTTGGCATATGTTTCATAAAAAAATTTAAATTACTTCACATCTTAGTTTGCGGGGCTTTTATTTGATTTAAAGGAAATTTCTATTTCCAAAAGGCTCTGTTATTTTATGCTACACTTAGCTATAATTCATGCTCTGCATACTTGTTAAGCAGAAAAGAGACACCTAGGTATCACAACCCTCCCTCCTTAAAGAAATCTCGTCCCGAGATTATGAACAAGGCAATCTAGAGGGAAGTACGGAGGTCCAAATATACCTGCGAATGACGACCAAAACTCCGGGTAATGAGTACTAAAAAATTCTTCAGATTCCCAAGTGGATTCATCTTCTGAGTGATTACTCAATTGTATTTTATGAAATTTGATTGTTCAGTTGCGGGTTACGCGTTCCTTTTCATCAAGGACTTTTATTAGTTGTTTGGAGTATGTGAGGTCCGGTTGAAGGTGATCATACTCTTCCAAGACAACATCTGTTGGAGGTTTGAGACACTGTTTCAGTTGGGAGACATGAAAGGTGTTATGAACTCCAGACAAATTAGCAGGTAGCTCTAGCTTGTACACTACGTTTCCACAACGTTCGAAAATTTTGAATGGGCCAATATAGCGGGGAGCTAATTTTCCTTTGACTCCAAAATGTTGGATGCCTTTCATAAGCGACACTCGGAGATAGACGTAGTCATCCATGTTGAAATATAGTGGTCTACATCGTCGGTTTGCATACTTTTCTTGATGGTATTTTGCAGCTTTAAGATTTGCCTGAATGGTACAAACTTTTTCCTCGGCATCCTTTACAAGGTTGGGACCAAATGTTACTCTTTCTCCAGGTTCGGACCAGTTCAGAGGGGTTCTACAACTTCGACCATAGAGTGCTTCAAATGACAACATTTTTACGCTCTCTTGGTAACTGTTGTTATACAAAAATTCAGCATAAGGCAGGAACTCATCCTAGTTACCACTATGTGCTAAGACAAATGCTCCAAGCATATCTTCCAATATCTGGTTGACACGCTCAGTTTGTCCATCGGTAGCGGGATAGTAAGCAGAACTGTGAATCAAATTTGTACCCAAAGATGCATGAAACTGTTCCCAGAAACGAGCAACGAACTGCGAGCCTCTATCCAAAATAATAGTCTTAGGTACTCCATGAAGGCATAATATTCTTGATATATATAATTCTACATATTGTTTCATCTTGTATGTATTGTTGACTGGTAAGAAATGAGCAGATTTTGTGAGTCTATCCACAATGACCCAAATCGAATCATGCTTACGCGAAGTGAGAGGGAGCCCAACAATAAAGTCCATGCTGATGTCTTCCCACTTCCAGGTAGGAATGCTTAATGGTTGAAGTAATCCGGCTTGTTTAAAATGGTCAGCCTTAACTCTCTAACAAGTATCACATTCTGCAACATACCGAGCAACTTCTCGCTTCATTCATGTCCACCAAAATTTCTTTTTCAGATCTTGGTACATTTTATTACTACCCGGGTGAATACACTATTTGGAGTGATGTGCTTCATCTAGAATTTTCTGTCAAAGGTCAAAGTCTTTCGGTACTACTAAACGGTTATTAAACCACAGAGTATCGTCTGAGTCTTGTGTGAAACATTTTGCTTTACCATTTTTAATGTTTTGACAGATATAACTCATACCAATGTCTTTCTCCTGTGCGGCAATGATTCCTTCACAAATGGTGGAATGTATACTAAGGTTGTTGATCACTAGAGCAGGCAAAATGTGAATACTGGGTTCTGAAATAATTTTGTTGTTGCTGCTGCCCTGAAATTCCAGCACCAAGTTATTGCAGTGGATTTTTCTGCTTAGCGCGTTGGTGACTACATTAGCCTTGCCTGGATGATAATGAATCTCCAAATTGTAGTCCTTGATTAACTCTAGCCACCGACATTGCTTCATGTTCAGCTCGGTCTGAGTAAAGATGTATTTTAAGCTCTTTTGATCCGTGTAGATGTGCACTAAGTTTCCGAGCAAAGAATGCCTCCAGATTTTTTGTGTAAGCACAACTGCAGCTAGTTCCAAATCGTGAGTTGGATAATGTTCTTCATGCTTTTGTAGTTGCCGAAATACATAGGCAATGACACGACCACGTTGCATGAGCACACATCCGATTCCTGTCCTAGATGCATCACAATACACGTCAAACGGCTTGGTGATGTCTGGCTGAGCCAACACTAGGGCAGTAGTTAATAATTCTTTCAACTTCTAAAAAGCTTCTTCACACTTATCACTCCATTTGAACTTCACATCTTTTTTTAGTAGCCTTGTGATGGGTTTGGACAATAGGGAAAAATTAGGAATGAATCTACGGTAATAACCAGGTAATCCGAGGAAACTGTGAACTTGATGGACAGAAGTAGGCACTTTCCAATCTACCACATCTTGAACCATGCCAGGGTCTACAAAGATAACTTCCGCTGAAACTATGTGACCAAGAAATGGCACACGGTCCAACCAAAATTCGCACTTGCTGAATTTAGCGAATAACTTGTGGTCTCGTAGACGTTGGAGAACAATACGACGGTGTTCAACATGCTCTTCCTTGGACTTAGAGTAGATGAGGATGTCAACAATGAATACTACCAAAAATTTGTCCAGCTCTGGCATGAATATAGAATTCATGAGGTACATGAAATAGGTAGGGTCATTTGTCAATCCAAATGACATCACTAGATACTCGAATAATATGTATCTAGTAGAGAAAAGCGGTCTTCGGAATATCTTCTACTCCGATCTTTATCTGATGGTAGCCCGAGCGAAGTTCAATTTTTTAAAAGACCTTAGCACCAACCAATTGATCAAAAAGAATATCAATTCGGGGCAGCGGGAATTTATTCTTGATTGTGACTTCATTTAGTGGCTGATAATTAATGACAAGGCGCAGAGACTTGTGCTTCTTCTTCACAAAAATAGCAGAGCAGCCCCAAGGTGAAGTGCTTGGGCAGATGAATCCTTTTTCCAGCAATTCATTCAACTGCTTCGTCAACTCAGCTAACTCATTCGGAGCCATCTTATACGGACGACGTGACATTGGGGAAGTTCCCGGCTGTAGCTCTATCTTAAATTCCACATCACGGTCAGGTGGGAGGCTAGAGATATCTTCAGAAAACACGTCCAGATACTCACAAATGATGGGAATATCTTCGAGTGATTGCCCTTCCAAATGATTGACAACTAGATTTTTTGATGTATCGGTATTTAAGGAAAGTGTCTCTCGGCCATGCACGGAAGAGTTTAAGTGAACGATACGGGGCTCGATGTCTAGCATGGCTCTATGGGTTTTCATCCAGATCATGCCTATGATCAGATTGATTTCCTGATTTTTGAGCATGATGAAATCGGTGGGGTAAATCTTTTGATTTATTTCAAGTGGAGCTTTACATAACACTTCATTAGCAAGAATTTGTCCAGCAGGAGAGTGGACGGTGTAGCATTTATTTATGGTGGTGGTATGGAGATTATGTTTTTGCACACAAGCTTGGCTAATAAAATTATGCGTAGCACCAGAATCAAAAAGTGCAAGAATAGGCTGACGATAGAGTGAGAGCGTACCGGTTAGCACGGGTTTGCCCTGAGGAATGTCTTCAGCACTGGAGTAATTCACTTGAGCACCACGAGACGGTGCATTCTTAGACTTGTCCTGGTTTTGGCGCTGATTGTTATTGTTGTTGCGCCTAGGTGCAGTACAGTTCTTAGCAAAGTGGCCGGTACGACCATAATCGTAGCACCGATAGTTTCTTCCACGGTTAGCGGGCTGTGGGGTGCGAGCATTCTGATGTCCTTACTGCGGATGTGGTGCATGATACTGATTGTTTTGCTTCTGGTATGGTGCAGAGGGTGGAAAGTTTTGCTGGTGTGGGGGCCTTGAGTAATTCTGAGCGTAAGGGCGCTGAAGTTGCTATTGTGGTGACGCTCGGAAACGCTGTCCAGTGGGTGAAGTATATATCAGATGGTGCTTAGCCTGTGGGGCAGTAGAGGCACTAGCAGGGGCCTTCTTTTACGATCTTCTTCTTCAACTTGGCACATAGCACCTTCCTGAACAATAGCAGCATTGACTAGGTTGTTGTATGTGCAAGTCGTCTGCCAAGTCAGACGCTCCTTCAGCGTGGCATTCATTCCACGCAAGAATGCATATATTTTCATTTCCTCAGTGTTAACATACTCAGTAGCATACTGAGTGAGGTGGTTGAAAGCTTCAGAATATTGGAGGACATTCCTCCCTCCTTGTTTCAGATCCATGAACTCGTGGAACTTCCTCTGCATGACGCCAGCTGGAATGAAATGAGCATGAAATGGAGTCTTGAACTTATTCCACTCAAGGCGGCGTCTAGCAGGCAAAGAAGCTTCATAATTTGCCTACCAGGCACTAGCAGAGCCCTTGAGTTGTTGGGCGGCAAATAGCACCTTCTGGTGCTCAGTGCAGTCCGACTCGATCTGACGCAACTAGTGATCAGCATCCAGAGGCTCTCTAGCACGCTCGAATGTCGGCGGATGGGTACCCAGAAAGTCTGAGTACGTGCACTGATGAGGCTGATTGCATAATGGTTAAAAAGGTAACGTCACACTAACTCCTACACAATTGTGCCAACGCTTAGCTACGGTACTGCGGACGCACTATGCAAGACACACGATCCTACATCCGAACTCGAGATACTTATATTATAGGAACACAACACGGTGTAGCAACTCATCTACTCCTGGTCTAATTCTTCCAGCTCTTCTGGTTCTTCTAGTTCCATACGCTCTTTCGGTTCTTCCAGATCCATCATTTCTACGTGAACATTATCTGCCAGTTCCATTCCTTCATCTACTTGTTCTCCATACTCCATAGGGATCTCATCCCAGTTATCTATAATCGGAAGATGGGCGGCTTTGAAGGCATCAAATTCAGCTTGTAGCTCCTCCATTTCGGATTTCATTAAATCTGCTTCTCTGATAGCTTGGTCACGTGCCTCACTGATCAAATCCATCTCTTCATTCTTTGCTTGGATTTGTTGGTTCAGTTCTGAAATTTCCACATCCTTAGCTTGCTTTTCCACTTCTGAAAGCCAGAGGGCAGAATGGTACATGTCCAGCCATCAGCACAAGTTTGTGCATAAAGCAAATGTGGAAAGACCATAATACTCTATTATGGGCAGCATCGGATCATGGTGGCGGTGGTTTGGATCAAAGATGAAGTCCACACGCCTAATCCACTCAAAATCTGTCACATCATTGATGGGCAGCAAGGTGATGGGTGTTCCAGCAACATCATGCTTGCGGTCTTCGCAGAATCGAGTGAGTGCCTTGAAAGCAGCAATATTCCAAGTGGCGAGTAAATCTGTCCCTGTGACGCTAACGGTCCAAGACTCCCATGCTGGAGTAAGCGAATAGTTGGTGGGAACCGCCACATGGACGACACAAGAGGTGACTCCATGCTCCTGAAATTCCTTGCCAATATAAGTGGGTGGGATGCCATAACCAAAGCCACGGAGAACATTCCAAAATTGACGTGTCATCATAGTGAACTCCAAGCCGTCGGTGATCTCCCAACCCGGTGGGGTCTGGTCATTGTTTTCAGCCATCTACAAGGAAAGTATTTTTGATTGAGTCAAAACATCCTTACAATAAAATACATTTCATGTAAAGTTCTATAAAACACAGAGGCAAAGTTTTAGTTTACATTTTTTCAGCTTCAAGGGGCAATAATATGGAAACGGGTTTTAAAATAGATTCTGTCTTGACTGTACAGCAGTCAGAAAAGTGAGTATTTCAAACAGCAAATGAAACCTTCAGAACTGGTTCTTGGCACCAAGTTATAGTATACTTTCATAGCTTTCCATACTATATTTATACTCCCCAAAATTTCAAGTAAAACTGGACTTATGAATTTTACAAGTTTAGGTTGGCAGATTCTAATTCTGGATGACACGGTCTTAGTGGTTCGGCTCTACTGGACAGAGGAAAACTAATTAATTCGTAAAACCTATTGGAGATGAAAGTGGACTTCTAAGGCTTTCCATATTGGGTTTAAACACTTAAAAAATCGAAGTACAACTCTAGTTATGAAATTTTTAAGTTCAGAGTTATGCTGAAAACAGTGTGTTGGCAGATTGCACTTGCTCTCTGTTTTGGGATTGTTTCTGTTATGATCGAAATTTAACTTAAACTTCAGGTGACAGAGAGTGTTGAGACCCTTCTAAAAAGTATTTATATGCCTTATTTGGTGGGGTAATTTAATAACTATGAATTTTTACAGTTAACAGCTAAAAACAGGATAGATTCTTGTTAACTTAACAATTGGACTTGTATTTCAAAATTTTTCACTCAACATGCTTAGAAAGTTTTTAATCAGAGGTTGATGAGCAAGAGGAGAACAAAATTTTAGTTCAGTTATATAGGGATGCATGATGCAAAATTTTTAATGTATTATCCTATCATTCCTCACAACACGACACATATCTTGCCGGTACTTAGCGGCACGAAAGTTTGGTGACGACCCGCTCTCATCACGCAAGTCAATCTAAGTGTTGTACTAACAGTGTTAGTGTACCTGCAAAAAACTCATTGCAGAAATAGTAAAAGAAACTACGACAAGAAGCATAATCCTACTTGGCAACGGTTCATGAAACGAACCGCCTTGCAAAGCCACGGTCCTCACAAGCAGACCCATGCTCATAAAGCTACCATGATGAGCATCACTAAGAGAAGTTGGCACGGTTTATGGAAGAAACCGTCCCGCAAAACCATAGCCCTTGCGAGTGAACTCTACGCTCCAATACTTGTTCATGGAGCCAAAAATAAAATATGTCGGCGACGATTAGCATAAATGATAAACCAACTCAAGCATAACCCATTAGCTTGTCACCAAACCTAACTTCTAATAGGGGTAATACTAATGTTTCCTTATGTTGACGGCTGTTAAGTACCATTTTCAACCGTCAACTATACTCAAATAAAGGAGAATTTGGCATTTCATACACGCATGCTTTATCATAATAATATAGTTCCACTTGTACTTGGAGAACTTTGTGCATGCAGGAGGAAATGTGAAGGAAACACCTCAAAAGGCAAGAAAACACACTTTTGACCAATCAGAGAGTGCCACATGGACGTCACACGGATTGAAGGGCCCATTTTCAGCACTTAACCGACGTAACTCCCTGTAATACCGCGCAAACCGATGTCAGGGCCCACAGGACAGCCACCTGGAGAAAGCACAGGCCAGGAGGGGCCACCCCCAGGTCGGTGACCTGGTCTGGCGCCCTCTCCGCCTGGCCTTCCACGTGTAGGCTCCAGACGACTCCCTGATGGCGGTTTGGGGGGATTCCGTGGCGGTTACTCCTCTGAAACCGACGTTAGGAGGCTATAAATAGGAGGGTGTGCCTTCACACTCAACACACACCACAAGAAGCATTTCTCTCTTGCTAGTAGTAGTTCTTGGAGTTTTAGTGGAGTTAGGCTGAGTCTAGAGCTCTCTAGTCCCAAGTCTTCACTTGGAATTGGTATGGCTCTTGTATCTTTTCCCTTTTGTAAGACTTTGCTCTTATCAATATATATATTTTTTCTATATAGTTGTGCTTGGGTCATGAGTTTCTTGTTTGATATTGTGATCCATATATGTGATAGTATAGTCTACTTGTGTGATAGTAGTTTATATTTATTATACTACTATTGTCATGCTAGTTATATACCGTCACTATAGTCTAGTTTATATGTTATAGTCTCTATGCTTAGTTTTAGCTGATAAAGTATAGCATGGGTTTGGTGATCGTATTCGTACGGTAGCTCTGCCTCGTTAATAGTAATCGCGGAGGGGCAGAGTGCTCTTTGGTCATGCAAGTATGGTACTTGGGTGACTGATTTGCATCAATTATTCGTTAGTCTACTGGTTCGTTGAGGTAGGCGGCAGGTGGTGACAGCCCTGTCCGTCCTTTGAAATCCTCCCCGCTAGTCTAGTGCGTAGGCTCTTGGCGGAAGTCGCCTGTGGATGCAGGGGTAAGTCCGTGCCTGAAGTGCTATACTATTGACTGCTGAACCTGAGTGTGGGTCTGTATGTATTCTACTTAGGCTATGCAACTGTATAGGAATGTATAGTAGGAGTAGCTTAGCCTAGTCTTTCCTCCACTAGACTTTATTTATTTAGTAGGAATCTTCTGTGTGTGTCACACTACCCGGTTATTATCATGTACCCGCCTGTCTTGGTTAGATATCCTTGCTAATTGTTAACATGATCTTATATGTTAGTAACGCTTCTTGATCATAACCTTCCTTTAGGATAAACAAATACGATACCCTGAATACTTCCGGGTGAAATGCTACAGCGGTATTCTCCGTGCGCTTGCGGATTTTACCTACTTGACTCTGGGACATATTAGTGAACCGTTTTTGGCCCCGTGCCGGGAATGATTTATTAATATGGCTTAGCAAAAGTCAACAAGCATTTCTGGCGCCGTTGCCGGGGAAGGCGTATGATTTAAGAAAAATTACTAATGTATATAGTAGTGTTGCAATTATTAAGGCTATCTCCTAGGCAGGCTAACCTTGCTTTGTTTTCTGCATTTTGTATGAAAACAGGGTAGTGTATGACTGGTTTCGACTTGCCGACAAACTTCACTGAAGATCCTGAGTCACTCCTGAGAAGGACACGAGCTAGGCTCACCCCTCCTCGTAAGGAGACTCAGCCAATCGAACCTGTCATTCCCGCACCATCAAGCTCTGAGCAAATGGCCGACAAGACCCTCCGCTGCCAACATCCCTACGGGACCAGCTGGCAATGTGGGAGATGCGAACTTCGAGATCAAGACCGGTCTCATCACCATGGTGCAGGCTAGCCCATTCTGTGGGAAAGCCAATGAGGACGCTAGTGCTCATCTCCAGCAATTCCTGGAGATTTGCAACACGTTCAAAATGAAGGACGTCACCCCCGACGCTGTTCGCCTTCGACTGTTCCCGTTCTCTCTCCTTGGGAGAGCGAGACAGTGGTTCTACGCAAACCCTGAAGCTGTGAACACTTGGGAGAAGTGTTCAGCTGCGTTCCTTGCAAAGTTCTTCCCGCTGGGCAAGACCAATGCCCTCCGCGGAAGGATCTCAAGCTTCCAGCAGGAGTCGAAGGAGTCGATTCCTGAGGCATGGGAGAGGCTCCAGGAGTACATCCTGGCATGTCCCCACCATGGGATGGATGATTGGCTGATCATCCAGAACTTCTACAACGGGCTTACTCCGTCGGCCCGCGACCACCTCGACGCTGCTGCTGGTGGAGCCTTCTTCTCGCTCACTGTGAGCAAGGCAAAAGATTTGATCGAGAAGATGGTGTCCAACCAAGGTTGGAATGAAGAGCGCCTCCAACCTCGCCAGCGAGGCATGCACTCCGTCAAGGAGGTTGACATGCTCGCCGCCAAGATTGACCTTCTCATGAAGAAGATGGACGACCAAGCCAATGGAGAAGTGAAAGCCCTAGACGCTCGTATGACTTGCGAGGTCTGTGGCAACACGGGACACTCGGGCAATGACTGCCCTGAGACCCGTGAGGACGCAATGTTCATGGGCAACAACAACAACAACGGCTACCGTCCACAAGGAGGTCAAAGTTGGGGTCCACCACGTCCCAACTACCAAGGAGGTAACTCTGGCAACTTCTCTGGTTTTAATTCCGGTTATAATCAGCCCTCCTTGAAAGATCTTGTGCTTGGTCAAGCTAAGGTTAATGATAACATCAGTAAAAAGCTTGCCACCACTGATAGGACTCTTGAGAGCATCCACACTAAGATAGAGGGTGTTTCCTCTGCTCTCAAGAATCAGCTGAGCTTCAATAAAATGATAGAAACCCAATTAGCTCAGTTAGCTGCTGCTGTTCCTACTGCTGAGTCGGGATCCACGAGAGGAGGTAAGTCCACTCGGGATCCGCCATACCCTAACCATGCAGGAAAGGACACATCAGCTGAGAAGCCGGCAGAAGAAGAAGAACTGCCGCCCAGGAAAACGGCCCCACATGAGTTCTATGACACGAACCTCATGCCGTTTCCTGAAAGAAGAAGAAAGATCCGGGGTGTCCCATGATCACCTGCTCGATCGGGACACAGAACTTCGACCATGCCTCATGTGATCTTGGGGCAAGTGTGAGCGTCATGCCGAAGGATGTCTTCGACAAGCTCAACTACACCACACTATCCCCCACGCCGATGCAGCTGCAGCTGGCCGATTCAACGGTCCGCTATCCGGCGGGGATCGCCGAAGATATTCCGGTGAAAATCCGGGATTGCTTCATCCCCGTCGACTTCGTAGTGCTTGACATGGACGTCGGGAAGAGCACACCGCTCATCCTAGGACGCCCATTTCTCAGCACTGCGGATGCTCGCATCGATGTAGGAGCCGGAGAAATCCGCTTCCACATCAATGGCAAGGAGGAGAAGTTTGACTTTTGGCCACGGAAAGAATAGTGCAACATGATCCGTATCAAGTACGGGCCGAACCCAAGCAACATCAAGGAAGTGGAGGTCACTCCGCCAAAGAAGGACAGCCTCATCACATTCATGAAGAACTTCCTTGAGAAGGAAAAGGTTGCACAGCAACAACTGATGAAGGCAAGGAGGCAAAGGTCACACATTAAGCAACAGCCTCCGAAGTCCACAAGGCAGCAACCTCCGAGGTCTGCAAAGAAACAGGCTGTGAAGCCTGCAAAACCGCAGCCTCCGAAGCCCGAGAAGCCACCGACCGCAACAAAGACCAAGAAGGTGTGGCGAGTGAAACAAGAAGCATCATCCGTGTCTTCATCTCCGGGACCGGACAACGCTTCATCGAGCTGAACGCCGGAGAAAAGTCCCGCTCGTCGGACTTTAAAAGGTGAGTCCTCGTCGGGAGGTTAAACCGGTAGTTATCCATATTTGCTCTCTTAATTACATATTTGCTTTCCACCACATTTTGATTTTTCCCAACCACTGCATTTCTGCATTTTTTGAATTTTTCCAGCCACCTTGGAATTTTTCAAAACTCATTTGCATTTTTGAAAATTTAGAAAATAGGTTTTTGGGCTTTCCATTTTGAAAAGATTTTTTGTCGAGCGTTTTGAGAAAAAAGGCAGCAGGGGACAAATCCCCTAGCCGTTGGGGAACACATAGGAAAAAGGGGGCTGCCAGGAGGCCCACCTGCCAGGTCGGCCGACCTGGTGGGGTCGACCGACCCCCTGGCCCCACCTTTTCCTGTGCTCCTTTCTCCCAACGGCTATATGGCCGTTGCTCTATCCCTTTCTAACGGCCATCTTGCTTCCTTGGCTATAAAAACCGCCCAGGAGGAGGAGCTTCACCATTCCAAGCTCATCTTTCACTCCCCTCCTTTGCTCACTTGTTGCTCTCCCAAAATTTCGTGTTCTTCAACTTTACTACAGCCCCAAAAACCCAAAAAAAAATATTTCCCCTCTGTTTTAGTGCATTTGCAAGTTGTTGTGAGAAGAAAACCAATTTCGGAGAAGCTCGGGTTTGTCGTTTTCACTAACGCTCACCCGAACACTTGTTCGATCTTGTTTTTGTTCTTGTCTTGTGTTTGTTCTTGTGTGCAGCCATGTTCAACCGAATGAAGCAAGTCGCCGGAATCAAGCGGAGAAAAAGCACTCGTGCAAGCACGAGTCAAGCATCCTCCGTCGAGCTCACACCAAGTCCGGGGCATGGTGACCCCAAAGCTGAAATTCCGGAGGAAAGGCCGGCCTTGCTCATCACCGAGGAGCATCTCGACATCAAGGACGACTGCGAGGGCCAAGCCATCGCGCTCATGAGAGAACGGCCATTCGCCCACACCCGACGCTTCGATCTGGACTTCCTCGAGAAAATAGGTATGAGAGAAGAATTTGCCTCTATTTTTCGCACTATGGGTTGGCTAAATTTCGTAGAAGTAGATGAGCCGGGTTCTCGTTTGCTTACTATGCAGTTTTTATGCACCCTTAGAAAGTATGATGAAGGCATTTCTTTTCGCTTGTTTGGGCAAGAGCGCTTGGTCACATGGGGTGATCTTCATGCTATGCTAGGTCTAAATCCTAAATGTAGGCTAGACTTAGATAAAGCGCTAAAGGGGTTCCATAAAGAAAGTTTTTGGAAAAAGATTTCCGGAAACGAGTGGGGTCCCAAGCCTAGAACAAGTGCCATCCATAATCCTACACTTAGATTTATGCATGTGTGGTTGGCTATGACCTTGTTTCCTCGAGGTGACATTAGGGTTGTCCGGCAAGATGAATTGAAAATACTTTATGCCATGGTTAAGAAAATTAGGGTGTCACCCACGGAATGCATGATTGATCAACTGTTAGACAATATTAAGTTGACAGGACCAATTGAGTGCACCTCTTTAGTTACTCGCATTACGCAGAAGTGTGGTCTGCTTGAGAATGTTCATGTTGAATATTTGACGGTAGATAGAGAATTTCTAGGCGAGGACTATTTTGTGCAAGGACATACTTTGAAACATGGTCCAAATAATACCTTGATCTATCACTTTCCTGGGTATACAAATGAATTCCCGTTACCTAACCCGGGTCTTCGTTTGTATCACTGTCGGGCACTAACCCTCCCACTTGAGCCAGTGGGAGAAGTTCGCAGGCATAGTGTTTCAGGGCGACCGACACGTTCCCATAGGCATATGGAGCCTACACCGGAGTTTCACACTCCGACCGGAGATCCGGTATGGGAGCAGCCCCCGCCACAGGACGAGGCGGGTGCATCAACATGGCAGGCCGGAGCATGGGAATCTCAGTACGATTACCCCATGCAGACGTCATCAAGTTCAAGCGGACCGCCATCCTTTGCCACTCGGTCATTCTCATCCCGTGGGTTCCGTGAACTCAACTATGGGATGGCCGAGTTGACAAGGAGGGTGAACGACATTGATTTGCGCACCGAGAGCATGCAACAAACTCTCACGCAACATGTCGCCGACACCCAGCAATGGCAGAATTTCAGCGACAACCAATTCCGCCAGCTGAACGCGATGATGGCTCAGAATCAGAGCAATTGGGATGCCTTCTTCCGCTCCCAAGGCTACGACCCGAACCAGCAGATATGAGCATGAACAAGCTTGGGGGAGGACTCCCCTTCTCACGGTAACTTGTATCTTTCCCCTTCCCTTTATTTCTTGCATTTGCTAAATCTGAAAATCCATAAAAATTTGCAAAATATAAAAAGAACAAAAATATTTCCCTTTTTCATGCGCGGTATGAATGTGTATAATTTTCCTATGTTGAGATGATGAATAGTTGCTCTGTCCTTTATTCCTCTCTAATGCTAGTTTACAACTTAGTACTCTCTCAAGAGTTAGGTTTGTTGGTAAATCTTGCCTTGAACTTGAATCTTGTGGGTAGCATATGCATTCTCTAGTTCTAAGTTGTTGAGAGGTATGATATGATAGATAGGGCTGCTATGATCTTGCTCAACGTAAAGCTTGAATTCCGGAGTTTTATTTTTCAAAATGACAAATTGATAAGTTCCTCAATGATGAAATTCCCACCACAGCCATATGCAGTGTTTACGTTTGAAAACCTTTACACATATGCTGCTTGTTTCACATTGAGCTTAGTCAAAATTGTTGTGACCCTAGTAGAACTCTTTTCATGCTTTCTTGATCAAGATCATATACACACATCCACCGCCATGAGCTATCCTTCTAAATCAAGAAGATAGCATCCACCATATCCACCATATCCACCGTGAGCTATTCTTCTACACCGGAAGAAAGCCACTATCCATCCATCCATCCAAAGAAACACTCCATATATCCATTGCAAAATTCCTCTCTCAAAGTATTCATTGCAAACTAGGACTATGGCTATGCAAAAAGAAAAGAAAAAAAAAAAGAGCAAGCAAAAGATAGCCATAGCCTAGAAACTCCAAAAGAGAGAAGGAAAATTCAAAAAGGAGTTATTTCTTCCCATCCACCATTCCTCCGTTCTCCCACACACTTGCACATCTTGATCAAGTTTGTTTGAATTGATGTTTTTCTTGGATCCGGTCTTTTGACATAGCAATATTATGTGAACATGAGTGCCTCATATATCCCTACCTTGAGCTCCACATAAAGCCTGATTTAGAAGTAGGTGATTATAGGCAACACTTTGCCTTGGTGAGGAATCATACACATATTGAGTGATCCGAGAGAATCATTTGAGGAACTTGGTTTTTATTTTCAAAATCTTTTGAAAACCTCCGGAATAACATAGCGGAATCTAGAGCAAGTGATTGGTGCCCTGCAATTGTTCTATCTCTCAACCGCCCAAGACAATGAGGTGTAAAAGCCCCATGGATCGAGGTAAATGGGTAAGTTATGTGCCAACATATTTAATTCTAGGAAGAGTACTTTGTTGTGCGCATAGTATTATTGAGGAGTAGGACATTGTAGCAACTCCTGATCAACAACTTAAGTTTATCTTTGCTTCGGGACGAGCAAAGGGTAAGCTTGGGGGAGTTTGTTGACGGCTGTTATGTACCATTTTCAACCGTCAACTATACTCAAATAAAGGAGAATTTGGCATTTCATACACGCATGCTTTATCATAATAATATAGTTCCACTTGTACTTGGAGAACTTTGTGCATGCAGGAGGAAATGTGAAGGAAACACCTCAAAAGGCAAGAAAACACACTTTCGACCAATCAGAGAGTGCCACATGGACGTCACACGGATTGAAGGGCCCATTTTCAGCACTTAACCGACGTAACTCCCTGTAATACCGCGCAAACCGATGTCAGGGCCCACAGGACAGCCACCTGGAGAAAGCACAGGCCAGGAGGGGACACCCCCAGGTCGGCCGACCTGGTCAGGTCGGACGACCTGGTCTGGCGCCCTCTCCGCCTGGCCTTCCACGTGTAGGCTCCAGACGACTCCCTGATGGCGGTTTGGGGGGATTCCGTGGCGGTTACTCCTCTGAAACAGACGTTAGGAGGCTATAAATAGGAGGGTGTGCCTTCACACTCAACACACACCACAAGAAGCATTTCTCTCTTGCTAGTAGTAGTTCTTGGAGTTTTAGTGGAGTTAGGCTGAGTCTAGAGCTCTCTAGTCCCAAGTCTTCACTTGGAATTCGTATGGCTCTTGTATCTTTTCCCTTTTGTAAGACTTTGCTCTTATCAATATATATATTTTTTCTATATAGTTGTGCTTGGGTCATGAGTTTCTTGTTTGATATTGTGATCCATATATGTGATAGTATAGTCTACTTGTGTGATAGTAGTTTATATTTATTATACTACTATTGTCATGCTAGTTATATACCGTCACTATAGTCTAGTTTATATGTTATAGTCTCTATGCTTAGTTTTAGCTGATAAAGTATAGCATGGGTTTGGTGATCGTATTCGTACGGTAGCTCTGCCTCGTTAATAGTAATCGCGGAGGGGCAGAGTGCTCTGTGGTCATGCAAGTATGGTACTTGGGTGACTGATTTGCATCAATTATTCGTTAGTCTACTGGTTCGTTGAGGTAGGCGGCAGGTGGTGACAGCCCTGTCCGTCCTTTGAAATCCTCCCCGCTAGGCTAGTGCGTAGGCTCTTGGCGGAAGTCGCCTGTGGATGCAGGGGTAAGTCCGTGCCTGAAGTGCTATACTATTGACTGCTGAACCTGAGTGTGGGTCTGTATGTATTCTACTTAGGCTATGCAACTGTATAGGAATGTATAGTAGGAGTAGCTTAGCCTAGTCTTTCCTCCACTAGACTTTATTTATTTAGTAGGAATCTTCTGTGTGTGTCACACTACCCGGTTATTATCATGTACCCGCCTGTCTTGGTTAGATATCCTTGCTAATTGTTAACATGATCTTATATGTTAGTAACGCTTCTTGATCATAACCTTCCTTTGGGATAAACAAATACGATACCCTGAATACTTCCGGGTGAAATGCTACAGCGGTATTCTCTGTGCGCTTGCGGATTTTACCTACTTGACTCTGGGACATATTAGTGAATCGTTTCTGGCCCCGTGTCGGGAATGATTTATTAATATGGCTTAGCAAAAGTCAACACCTTACTTGTAATTGTCATAGTTTTTAAAAAAACATTTTAATTGTTGTATTATCATGGACCACGACTCTGATACCAGCTGAGGCGTCCCTTCCCAGAGGATCGAGGTTCCGAAGGTACTGATAACGCAGACACTTGATAATACAATAATGGTCCAAATTTAAGTTGAATTATTACATCATTAAGGTGATTGAGTTGCAGCGGAATGATACAAGTTCAAGTTTGTTTTGAAAAGCAACGGAATCAAATAACGATAAGAAACTACGAGCTCGACGATAAAGCATAGTGATGATTCATACCCGAAGAACCATCACCCTAGTAGCACACATACAGTCACTATGACGGCAGGTCAGACTCCCAGTGGGCAGTCCAACCCTCAGGGACTTGCTTGTTCTAAGGCATCACATCTACAGGCAATTCTCTATCTTCATTACCTGAAAAGCAACAATGGCACAAACCCTGAGTACTAATTACTCAGCAAGACTTACCCGTCGAAAGACCTAGACATGCATTGGCTCTAATAGGATGGCTATTTAAAAAGACTTGCTCTAAGCATCCTATTAGTTCTACCAAATTTTATTTAGCCAAGTTAATTGGGTAGGTCAGAAATATAACTTTAGTGATAGCATGAGATAATAACATAGTACATAAAGTAAGTACAACATAATAGCAGAAATAATAATAATCAATAATAACCATTGTATTTTGTGCAACTACGCGACGACTCAGTGACCAAGCGGTACTCATTATTGTGAGTGACAACAATTGCAATCGACTTACACCAGCTGGGAAAACCTGAGATACACGACACATACGCACCAATTAAGGTCGTATATGGCAACCTTTCGCAATAAAAGAACTTACACCTTAGACCGGGTGTGGTGACATCGAGTGGGCATGCCGTTCTGCCAACAGTACTTCGTGGTATGAACCGCCCCCTCTAGCAGCAGAAGGGTCAATAACCAATGCACCTTAACCGATCCTATTGCAAGTAATTTTTAATGCAACATTGGTTTACTAGTGCCCATAAACTAGCATGCATTCGGTACTGTTCAAAACTTGATCAAGGGGCTGACCATGGACGGGTCCTAGGGTGGGCAAGGTATGGCTACTGCAGCCAACAACCATGTGTTGCTGCAAACCTACACATGCATAATCCCTGCCCGGCCATACATCAAAAGTAAACTTCTTTTATAAGTTCAAATTTAATGATCAAGTCATCCCTTAGTAATAATATCTACCGAGACTATTATTTACTAAGCATACCATTACAGTACCGAGCCTACCAGGGTTCTAATCATAGTAGTATAGGTTTTTTGGGGTAACATGCAAGATGGATTTGAAACAACTCCTATAACCTAGTGCAACAATAAACTTAGACACTAGTAATATTATAAACTAGCAAAACTTTAAAAGGCGAATGCAAACCAGGGCTTGCCTTGGTCAACACTAGTGTTAGCAACCTCTACTTCTTGCTCAATATCCTTCTGAAAACCCTCTTCTTGCTCCTGGTTGTCGTTACTTATATGATAAAAAATGTGTTAACGGTATTGTCGTAACACCGTTACATGCAAAGATATGATGGATGTATAATGCAGTAATGTTTTAGTGCCAACAATCTTATTAATATGTTCTTGAAGACATATGCGGCAGAGAAGTGAAGTTGTTATTAAGATTTTATGTGTAGATATTCTTTATGTAGTTAAATAGGGTGAGTATGGGGATATGAGCAATTAATTTATTTAGTACAGTAAATATGTGTTTCTGGACATGGGTGATTTCCTGTGGATAGAGACACACATGAGTGATTTTTACACCAAGTTTGATGGGCATAACAATTATATTTCAATTACTATCATTTTCCTAAGCAGGATCACTAAATAAATTCTAGAGCACCGAATAATTATTATTTTGCTAAACCAAATTTCATGGTGATATCTAATCATGAGTTCACTAAGTATGCCAAAAATCATGATTTAATTATGTCCCTAGAATTTCTGGTGATTTATTTGGTGTTATGCCAAGTAAGTGCACTATTAAAAATACAAGTACACAGACAACTAGTTATCATTTTTCTAAAATAGAGCACATTTTTATGAAACTAAGAAAATTGGTTTGAGGTCCATTGGGTTTAGCAGCCTTTTTTTTTTGTTATTTTTAGGGTTTTCTGATTTATTCACTAACACGTGGGCGCCACGCGATGCTATGTCGTCGACACGTCTGTGACACGTCGATGCCACGTGGGCTACGTAGGCGCCAGCATAGCTGCTAGTCAGCATCGCCAGAGCGTAGCGGCACTTGGCCGGAGGGCTCGCTGTCAGCGTCTTCGGGTGGGGAAAGCTCGCCGCGAGCGCTCGGAAGTGGTGAGCACGCCGAGGCGCATCGGTTGATGGTGATCGCGAGGAGTGGTGCTCACTAGAGGGTGGTTGCCGTCGACGAGCGGCGGAGGGGAGAACTTCAGCGGCGTCGCCCTTTCGGTAGAGGGCACCAAATCGAGCGCCGGTTGCTTCTATAGATTCGTGAAGGCGGGGAGAAGACAGGCAACATAGCCAACCACGCTGCGAATGATCGGAGCACCAAGCTCACCGTAGAGCTGACGGAAAACCAAGGTCGCCGTCGGGGAAGAACAGGAACTGCTCCAATCTAAGGCCAAGAACTAGAGCAGAATTAGTCAAAATGGATTCGTGCATGGGTGTAGGTTCTGCATGTGCAGTTAATTAAAGAACGGCTCACCATGGGTGAAGAATTTGACGGAGTTGCGAGACGGGATGGTGGTGACTCCCGAGGCAAAAATCCAGAATTTCGTGCGGCTCAGAGTGTCATTGGTCTTGAAGCCTGCTCGGGAAAGGGAAGTGGAGTACAATGCGTGTGCAAAGGGGATTATTCCGGCTGCAGAGGCGCTGGCGAGCTTGGGCTCAAACTCGAGATGGAGCTCAGTAATGGCGGCAACGGCAGGGGCGGGGGAGAAATGAATAATTGCCGAGGTTTATAGGGTCGAGGAAGGCCGGGGTGGGGTGGCACGGGAGGACAGTTGTTTTGCATGCCGATTTGCGTGTTGTCAGAGCGATGGGAACGGTCAGGAGCAAGGTGTCCGAGCGGTGCGGCAAGATCACATCGGCGTGGGCAACAGGGAAAAAATTGTCTTGAGATGGCATCATTTGTGGCTTGTCTTGGCCGGGAAATGGGATAAAGGGGGGTGGCGGATGGGACGCGTCGTCGTTGACCTCTTGTAGCAGCTCCGAGTCCCGTAGTCGAGCTGGGCAGGTGGTGGAATGAGCGCTGGTGAAGCCTCTGCGCCAATGGAGGAAGAACAACGGAGATTTTGCACTACGCCCCAGATTTTCTTCTGATATTGCAAATCAGTCCCTGGTTCTATTTTAGTTAATTCAAAATAGCTACAAGACTCCAAATGATTTCGGATTTTTCACATAGGTCCTTCATGATGTATAGAATACTATGGTGGAGTCCAATTGGTCAGAACTGGTATTAGTTTTGTATAATTAAATGTTTAATGAAAAAGGTTCCTAGGCTTAAGTTAATTCTCTGGGGAACTTCCAAATATGATAAAATTCTCATTTTTGGACTAAAATTATATTTTTATATTCCCGTAATATTGATGTAATTACTTGGCATATGTTTCATAGAAAAGTTTAAATTACTTCGCATCTTAGTTTGTAGGGCTTTTATTTGATTTAAAGGAAATTTCAATTTCCAAAAGGCTCTATTATTTTATGCTACACTTCGCTATAATTCGTGCTCTGCATACTTGTTAAGCAGAAAAGAGACACCTGGGTGTCACATCCTAGTGCTCTCCTCTTTTCCTCTTGGCTCTCACCAAATGCTCCAAGCAATTTCACTGGCCAAGAGAGGTTTGCAAGAGCCCAACAATGAAGTTATATAGGCTTCCAACCTCCAACTACCCGTTGCTCCATGAAATTAGCTTTCTGGGCCTACTAAGCAGACTGTCCGGTCACTGCTTGACTGGACCGTCCGGTCACTGCAGACTTCAGCTCCAACGGCTCTACCCCCTCTGCTGACTTCCATTGACCAGACAGTCCGGTCAGTTGATCAGACCATCCGGTCTGTTTCTCTCTCCAGTCCAGAAACATTTCTAGTGCTGCTTCCTCGCTGCCCAAGTCTTAGACCTTCTGACCAAACCGCCCGGTCACTAGACCGGACTGTCCTGTCTCTAGGTCTTCCAGACTTGGCAATTGCCTCGCTACTCGCTGTAGGCTCCGGACAAAACCTCTTAGTCCAGAAGCTAAAACTCCTCGTCCTCACTTGACTCTCTTTCCCGTCTTCTCCGAACAGCTCATTCGCTTCTCCACTGTCACCTAGTGCGTGTGATTTCACCGAGCAACCTTGCACATCACCGACTAGACATTACCAAAGAGAAATGACCTAGACCCCCTTGATAGTCCGGTTTTTCCTATGGACTCAAAGCCCTAACAACTAGACAAGAGTTCTCAACACTTGCTCCATAGCTTGTCCTAAGCTTTGATCCATCTCCATCAACCCTTCGACTCCACCAAGTTCACAAGCCTCCATGCTTGCGGTCATTGTCATCAATCGCCAAGGCAACCATCATCCATATGATTTGTAATAGAGTTTAGAGATGATCCCTACATAGATAACACCCGTGTAGATATTAGCCCACAATTTCATAGTTGTCATGTATCACGAAAACATTCATACCTTGGGGATCCCATCAATGGTCATGAAGCTTACAATCATCCCTCTTTGGTGATTGATGACAACCACTACTTATCATAATCTTAACAAGAAACACAGGCTAAAAGACTACATAACGATCGAGAAGAACCACAAAAGCATAAGAAAGAAGGCACAAGGTCCTACTCAATCAATCAACATCAAGAGCTAAAAAGAAAAGTGAGAAAAGCACACTCTAGATGATATGCATGCATGTCATCTGAAGTTAATGATTAAAGCATAAAGACATGCAATGCAAGACATGATTGATGAGATGCAATATAGGCATGAATATGCAAGGAATTTAAGAACAAGCACTTATCATCTTGGTATCATACACAGGCAAACAGGATAAAGAAGAGAAACAAGCACTGCGTATGAAAATAAACCAAGTGAGATCAAGATGAGTCAAACACAAGCGAATGAAAAAACCATGAACCATCAAAATCCATGAACATCGAATAACTCTAGCAAAAAAAGATCCAAATATATCTAACTACAAAAACCAATGTACATGTATGCTCCTCCAAGATACAAGCTACTCTCAATCGCACAGAATCACACTCCAACTCCTCCTAGACCTATGACATACTTCTCCCCCTTTGGCAACAAGCACCAAAAAGTGGGAAAAGAGAACATCTACGTGCTCATGGTTGAAGGAAGTGGTGCAGCGATGTCCTCCGAAAGCTCTACTCCTAGCTGCTCATGTGCTGGATCCTGCTGTCCTCCCAGAGCCTATGCCACCTGAGCATCCATCTACTCGAAGAAGTCAAGGTCTACAGGCGACTCAGACACTCTATGGCTTTATAATTTTCGCAAATGCCAAATGAAGAAATCGAGCAAATAAGAACCAGGGTAGTAAAGAACCAAATGGGTATGTATGAGCCTTAGTCCATGAACCGTATTTTCACAAATGCCAAATGAAGGAATCGAGCAAATAAGAACCAGGGCAGTAAAGAACCAAATGGGTATGTATGAGCCTTAGTCCATGAACCGTGCGAGTAGATTTAACCTCGGAGTTCATAAGAGCTTGCTCAATGGGCATGAAGCACAATCCTTTTCTCTGGTCACACTTGTGGAGATGTAATCTCATATAGAGCATGAGGAACAAATATCTCCAAGTGAGACAACCCTCCTTTGTGTTTCCTATATGATGCATGCAACAAGCATTTTACATATGTAACAAAAGTAAACATGTCATATGAATGCAAGCAATATTAAAACAAGACACAAAGGAAACCTAACAATGTCAAGTTTGAACCCCTCTCAAGCTTACTCACTATAAGCCATACCCTTGCCTTGAGAGAAGCCAAACCACCATCTCAAGCACTCCCCCTTGCTTATAGCTATCTTAAGTGGGTTAGATATTGACTAATTTTTATGTGTTTTTCTTTTAGTTATATACACATGCATGGATGCAAAGCATACTAGTCACAAATGAGTCCTAATTACCATGCAATGCAAGAGGAGGAAAAACACACTACAACTACCAAGAACTAACACGATTACCTCCCTCATGAGTAGATATGACGTCGATGTCCATGTCACTTGTGGTGGACTTCACATGATCTTCATGAAAGCGCTCGGTCCACCACCACCACAATCTAGGTCTTGTTCTTGGGCACCCAATGTACGCGATCGACCTCTCAAGATCAACTATGCACTTAGGCATCCATATGCTCTTGATGTTTCTCTTTTTGTTTGGTGGTCCCAAAGCCTTTGCTTTCACCTTGCCATCGTTGTTCCTAAAAAGCTTGAAATGGATGTTCTGATGGAACAAGTTAGCATTAGAGAAAACAATGGAACTCCTCACCATAGGGCAATCCTTGATGGTGTGGCTATCCTTGCAACACCTCTCCCAATAGTAGTCATCAGTGAGTAGGGGTTTGACCCATTCCGGAATGGAGTCACTCGTCCCGATGATGTCGATGGCGGCGAGATATGAGCCAAGTCCCCGGTGGGAGACATTGTTCACAAGATTCTTCCCAAGAATCTCCTTGTGGATGCTCTACCATGTGCAAGTCTCTGAAACCCATCCATCACCATTTTCCTCTCTTCCTTGAGCTTGTGATATTCCTTCAAAACAAATGTCTCAAGAGAAGAAACCTCATTCGAGGTGGTTAGTTCATCACACATAGTAGAAGCATCGCTCATTGATGAACTAGAGGAGGGAGAGGCAAGGTTCTCAACATTCATGGCCTCATAAGTAATCTCAAGGGCCTTGTACTTCTCATGAAGCTCTACATGATCACCCTTGAGTTTGTCTTAACTCTTGTTTAGGTCCTCATGAGATGTGAGAAGGTCCTTGAGCTCACTCTCAAGGTCAACAACACGGTCCTTAGCCAACTTACACTCTTTTCTTACAACATCCAACATTTTGGATTTCTTGACGACGATTTCGTGGGCTTGCTCAAGCATGCTCCATAGCTCGGCATAGGAGAGCTCCTCATCATCGTTGTCATCGCTGCTCTCATCCTCACTCTCTCTAAGGTGGCTAGCGGCCATGAGGCCCATGGGAGGTGGAGGAAGAGCTTGTGGACGTGTGTTCTTGATCGGCTAGCCCAGCCACTTCTTCATCATCGCTTCAGGAAGAGAATATCTCACTGGAGTTGTCACTTATCCACTCTCGAACAAGGGCCTTGCGAGAAAACTTCTTCTTGTAGTGTTGAGCTTTGCCTTTGCCTTTGCTCTTGTCCTTGTTGAAGTACCTCTTCTTCTTCTGCTTGGCTTTGGGATCTTCTTCATCTTCATCATCACTTGACTCTTGGGACTTGAAAGCTTCCCTCTTGGGCTTCGGGCACTCTCTAACAAAGTGATTCTTTGAGGCACAATTGAAGCACTTACCCTTGGACTTGGAGGCAAATTTGTTCTTGAAGGTCTTCATTTGCTTCATCAGAAGAGCCAAGTCCTCAGTCAAAGTCACTTTCATCATCATCATCTTCATCCTCTTCAATGACTGCCCTCTTCTTGTTTTTCTTGCTCTTGCTTGATTCTTGCTTGTCAGCCTGAAGAGCAAGGGTGGATGGTTGTGGATCATCCATTCCCAACTGGTAGCTCTCGAAGGTAGTGATGTTGCCAAGTACATCCTTCATGGTCTTGGTCTTGAGGTCACCTTGCAAGATGACGGTGATGATGGACTCATACTTGGGGTCTTTGAAAAGCCTCAAGAATCTTCTAATGACCGCCACAGGCTTGAGCTTGAAACAATCCCCAAGTGCATTGATCTTCTCCACTAGCACATGAAAATGAGAATACACAGTGTTAGCTCTCTCATGTGGCAATCTAGTGAAGTTATAATATTTGTTCTTCAGCACATAGTATCTTTCCTCTTTGACATCACTAGTGCCCCCATGAAGGCCCTGAATCTTAGTCCAAATACCATGTGCTGTGGAACTAGCATCCAACCAAGCAAAGACATCCTTAGATTTTCATGCAAACAGAGCATTCTTGGCCTTAGCGTTGTTCTTAATGAAATCAGGCTCAAGAAGGTTCACATCCGTATCCGATTCATGGGTCACCATCCGTATCTCTAGATCAAGGGACTCCAGGTAGGCTTGTATACGAGCCTTCCAATACCCGTAGTCCTCCCCATTGAATATAGGAACACTCCCCACCTGTCCTAGCATCCTTACTCAAGGCGGTGAAACCTCAAAGAAGAGCACTTGGCTCTAATACCACTTGTAAGGACCGAAGGCGTACCAAGGGGGGGGGGGGTGAATCGGTAGCCGACCACAAATCCAAATACTCCAATTTATAGCACTAGAACCTAACAATCGTTGCAAACTAAGAAATTCTAGTAGGCGAAGACCCTACACATGCTAGTGTTCATGACGAGTACACAATGCGGAAGCTAAACACACTAGTCTATGCAAGCCACAAGTCACCCGATCAACTATAGTACACAAATGCAGAATTGTAAAGAGGGGTCAAGGAACGCTCATGATTTTTTGCCGAGGTCTCGGAAGGATGGCGCCTTCCCCTACTCCCCGTTGGACCACTCCCGTCGGAGTTCTGGACCCTCCCACCACCAATGTGGAGTTCTCGCCCATGAGGCCGCAATCACTCCCGGAGTGAAGACACGGTGCGCGTCACCGCTGCCACCAAGGCACAAGCTCGCGTCCCTCGAGAACTTGCCGGACTCCCCGAGCCGACACGGGTGCTCACTAGCAATGCCCCTTTTACCGGCGGGCTCAAACCATGTGCAAACGTGTGATGGACTTCACAACCAATCACGATAGGATCGATCACATACACCTAACCGGTCTAGGTCTCACCATATACTAAGAGTAACAGCCTAGATCACACCCTCAAAGACACCAAGCCTTAGATGTGCAAGATCACTCCATGTTACTCTCACTAGCACTCTCAAGATATGCAATATCTCGTCCTAGTGCTCTCCTCTTTTCCTCTTGGCTCTCACCAAATGCTCCAAGCAATTCCACTAGCTAAGAGAGGTTTCTAAGACCCTAACAACGAATTTATATAGGCTTCCAACCTCCAACTAGTTGTTGCTCCATGAAATCAGCTTTCTAGGCCTACTAACCGAACTGTCCGGTCACTGTCTCACTAGACCGTCTGGTCACTGCAGACTTCAGCTCCAAGGGCTCTGCCCCCTCTGCTAACTTCCACTGACTGCACCATTCGGTCAGTTGACCGGACCGTCTGGTCCTTTTCTCTCTCCAGTTCAGAAACATTTCTAGTGCTGCTTCCTCGCTGCCCTAGTCTCAGACCTACTGACCGGACCGTCCGGTCTCTAGGTCTTCCAGACTTGGCAGTTTCCTTGCTGCTCACTGTAGGCTTCGGACAAATCCTCTTAGTGACCCTACAACCCGGTCACCACTGACCCTTCTATCCGGTCACTTCGTCCAAAAGCTGAAACTCCTCGTCCTAGCTTGACTTCGTTTCTCGGCTTCTCCGAATAGCTCCTTGGCTTCTCCACTGTCACCTAGTATCTGTGATTTAACCGAGCAAGCTTGCACATCACAGACTAGACATGACCTAAGAGAAATGACCTAGACTCCCTTGATAGTCTGGTTCCCAACACTTGCTCCATAGCTTGTCCTTAGCTTTGATCCATCTCCATCAACCCTTGGACTCCATCAAGCTCACAAGCCTCCATCCTTGCGGTCATTGTCATCAATCACCAAGGCAACCATCATCCATATGATTTGTAATAGAGTTTAGAGATGATTCCTACATAGACAACACTCATGTAGATATTAGCCCACAATTTCATAGTTGTCATCTATCACCAAAACATTCATACCTTAGGGATCCCATCAATGGTCATGAAGCTTACAGATCGCCCATTTGGCAATCTTGCCGACCACTTCGCGGTTATGGAGGACCTCCCCGAGCGCAAAAGTCAGATGAACTTCTATCGGATGTGCCTGAAAATAATGCTTCAACTTCCTCGAGGTGATCAAGAGCGCTTACAGCAGCTTCAAGATCTGGTGATATCTAGTCTTGGAGGCATTAAGGACCTCACTAACAAAATACACCAGGTGTTGTACTTTTTGCACATGTCCCCCTTCTTCTCGGTCGACCATTAAAATGATACTTACAACTTGAGTTGTTGCTGAAACGTAAAGCTGAAGCTTTTCCTATGGCCTCGGAGGTACTAAGACCGGAATGTTGCTGAGGTGAACCTTCAACTCATCCAAAGCTGACTATGCCTCTACTATCTAGATGAAGTTATCTAGCTTTTTGAGCAATTTGAAGAACGACAGGCCCCTGATCCCCAGTCGAGAGATAAAGCGATTCAGAGATGCCATACTCCCGGTGAGCTTTTGAACATCTCTTTAGGAATTAGGTGGTCCCATATCAAGGATTGCCTTGATTTTTTCCGGGTTAGTCTCTAGATTACCTTGTGGGCGACGGTTGTGGTTGTCGAAACCACCCATACCTTGAGTGGTACATTGCAAACAACGTCGTAATCTTACGGTCCTTGTAGCTGACCTATCCACGGTGCCATCAGCCTTATACACCGTGTCTTCATCATGGTCGTCTTCAATGTTGTTGGTGTTGGTGTTGGTGTGGATGGTCTTGTGAGTGGTCTCCAACTCACTCTCTTATCCAACCGCTCAATGCTTTCTCCCAAGTGAAGCTTGGTGACCACGTTAGTGACGGCCCTGGTGATCGTCTGTGCCAAATCACTCTGAACCGTCTAAAAGCCTTCTGTATCTGATCTTGGCTCATGCACTCATCAAATTTTGAGGGCGAAGCACCCTCTCCATCACTTCCTGACATCACAAACACCAAAACAGGAAACAAACAGTGAAGGTTATCCCTACAAAACTACTAAGCAGTGGTGCCTCTCAACACAACAAAAGGAAGCTCCTTACAAAGCTCTTACAAAGTTCTGAAAAGCAAAGCAAACGATACCAGGGAGGTGCGTTCCACGATTGCAAGGCTCACAAAATAACCTATGTGCTGTCCAAACGAAATATGTAGAGCTAGGAAGGCCATATATATATATGTGAGTGGCACACAAATCAAAAATAGAGAGTAAAGCTAAATAAGTACCCTAAGTAACTTGTGCTTAGTTGCTGGTCTAACTATGTTCCAGAACAATAGTGATAGCAATGGCAGAAAAAAGTGTGAAAGGAGAATAGAGCATAGCAGGGGGCTAGGTGTAAAACAGCCAAACCACAAAATTTCAGGGGCCTAGATAGAGCACTAGTAGAAATCCAAAATTTCTCTTTTTTGATTTTATTTTTTTGATATTTTTCTCCAACTCAGTGGTAATGGGAGAGAATTCACAGAAAATTTCAGCTCGAGGTAAGATGTGGCCTACAGAAATTCTGCAAGTTTCAGAAAACGTCGGGTTTCAACTTGAATGAATTTTTCTTTATCTTCCTGATTTTTTTTTTAATTTTCTTGAGATGGTTAAACAGCATTTGGCCATTTGGGATGGCCCCTTTTCGAGTCATGAAGCTCCTATAAAAATTTCAGCTAAAACGGACAACCGAGCGAAAAGTTTTGGCCGTTTTAGTAAAGGTGTGTCGGAATCGGTTTTGAAGGAACCCGAGGTTTGAGTGAAACTCGAGTCGGGTTTGGGGTCGGGTAGGAATCGGGTAGGGATTTTTTTGGCGGGGTGGATGTAGCGGAAAGTGGAATTTGTGGAAATTGGTCCGAGGTGTTGAGGGTGGGTTTAGGGTGGAATTAGTGTGGTGGAGGGGATGGCTGCTAGGGTTGCAAGGGAAACAGTACTGACGATAAAAACACAAACTAAACTAGCGACTAAACAAGAACTAAGGCACAAACTCAACACTACAGACTCTGAAATTTAAATATGCAAAGGCTAAAAACATGGTTATGGGTGGGGGAAAATTTTTTGGCTTTTCTGTGGACGATAGGAAGAACATGAAAACAAAACTAAAGGGTAGTGCGAACCTGATGGTGCACCTGAAGTTCTGATTACCACTTGATCTGAACAAAGGTTCTTAATATTCCAAAAGGTTCTTGTAAATCTTGATTTGGATGGAGGCGAAACACAAATCGACCCGGCTTCTAAACAACATGTTTAGAACCCCGTAATCACAGCACAACGTCTCCTCTGGTTATCAACCATCCAAGGACAATTGACCTTGCCGAGAAGGCTAATCCCTGCCTGCAAATCAAGAACACACGGAAGAACAACGAAGAATGCAACACAATTACAGATGTATGATTAAACTCACGAAGTTGGGGTCTCACAAACTGATTTGACGGCAAAACTGTTATGAACATAATAATCTAAGAAAAACCCGGCACCCTAATGGTGCGGCGGTGGCTGTATATGAAGACCCTAGGGTCGTGCAAGACCCTCTGGATGCGCCCCGAATTGGGCTCAACTGGATACAAATCCCAAAGGCCAAAAATAGGCTACGCAGCACCAACACAGATTCTGGACACTTTTTCTTTTACGATTTCCAATGCCTCCGGATGAATTTTGACATCAAACCGGCAGCATTGAAAAGGTCTTCTCCTTAGCTTTCCAAGCATATGTATAACATCCAAATCTGAGTCCTAATGCGTCCTGGGCGTCCGTTTTAGTGCATACTGATTCTGGGCCCCAAAACAGACTCGAAGTCGGTTTCGATTGGGCCTCCACCTTGGCTTCCAAGCCCTTACTGGTCCTCCATGTTCCCAAGTCATTCTCCCATCATCTCCTGGTTCTCTCCATGGTTCCTAATCATAAAATAATCATTCGGTAGCATACCATTCTAAAAAGTAACATATAATGAAGAACGTAGGAACGAGGTCACTTCTAAATTTAGTCGTCGTGCACGAGCTCTAGTCATTGGACCTTGCAAGTCTAGAATTGGATGAGTGTTGTGTGTATCCATAGGAGTGATGACCTCATTAGGAATGCTAGGGTAGAGCATTGAAATCAATTAAATTGATCACATCTACCTTCTTACCTTGGTTGTCATCTTGCTCTAGGAAGACTTTTAAACGATGACCATTTACCTTAAACTGGTTCCCTCCGTAATCTTGGAGTGTGATTGCTCCATGCAATGCAGCATTAGTGACGGTGAATGGTCCTTCCCATTTATTCCGATGCTTCCCGTGGCCGAACAACTTCACTCTGGAGTTGAAGAGCAACACCTTGTCGCTTGGCTTGAACTCCTTAGGCTTGATCCTTCAGTCGTGCCATCTTTTGGTTCTATCCTTGTAGATCTTGGCACTATGGCAAGCCTTCTCCCTCCATTCCTCTAACTCAGACAGCTGCATTTTTCTATGTCTCCTGGCCTCCCTAAAGTCCATGTTCCATTTTCGGATGGCCCAATGTGCTCTATGTTCTAGCTCCACTGGAAGATGACTTGTTTTTCCATATATGAGCTAGAAGGGAGACATACTAATCGGTGTTTTGTATGTTGTCATGTATGCCCAAAGTGCATCTGGCAGCTTCATCTTCCATCCGCTCCCCATCTCATTCACGGTCCTCTATAGGATGTTCTTAATTTGTTTATTTGAAGTTTCTACCTGCCCGCTTGTCCGAGGGTGGTATGGAGTTGCAATGTTGTGTCTTACTCCAAGCTCACTTAAGAAGTTCTAGAAGGTTTTATCAATGAAATGAGACCCTCCGTCACTTATCACCATCCACGGTGTTCCAAAACGAGGAAAGATGATCTCATGGAACATTCTCTGGGCATGCTTGGAGTTGGCAGCTCTCCATGGCATTGCTTCTACCCACTTGGATACATACTCAACGGCCACCAAGATGTACTCGCAATCAAAGGGCTTTGGAAATGGTCCCATTAAGTCAATGCCCCATACGTCGAATAATTCTACTTGAAGGTTGTATATTAGAGGCATTGTGTTGCGAGAAGTAATCCCTCCATGCTTCTGGCAATTCTAACATCTTTGGATAAATTCTTTTGTGTCTTCATGCATTGTTGGCTAGAAGAATCCACTCTGCTAAATTTTTTCTTGGGTGCGGAATACACAAAAGTGGCCTCCATATGGAGATGCATGGCACTTCTTGATTATCTGGGTGCCTTCGATTCTTGTGACACATCTTCTTAGCAACCCATCAGCACATACTCTGTAGAGGTATGGGTCATCCCACACGTGACATCGACTCTCATAGATGAGCTTCTTCTTATTCTCCCCTGGTGGTACATACCCTGTAACAATGAAATTCACAATGTCTGCATACCAGGGGTTTAGTCCGTCACTTGCTATAGCATGTCATCATGGAGGAAGTCATTTATCACAATTTCCTGCATGTTAGTCACTTGCATACGTGATAAATGATCCGCAACAGAATTCTCTACTCCTTCCCTATGTCTAATTTCAAGGTCAAAATCTTGGAATAGAAGAATCCATCTTATTAGCCTAGGTTTAGCATCTTTCTTAGTGAGCAGGTATTTTAAAGCAGCATGATCAATGTGAACGATAACCTTTGCTCCTACTAAGTATGATCTAAACTTATCGATAGCAAAAACAATAGCAAGGAGCTCTTTTTCTATAGTGGCATAATGAAATTGTGCTCCTGCCAAGGTCCTGCTAGCGTAGGCTATGGCGTGATGCTTCTTATCTTTGGTTTGGCCAAGAACAGCCCCAATAGCATAGTCACTAGCATCACACATGATTACGAAAGGCAGCATACAATCGGGGGGTTGAATGATTGGAGCCGAGATGAGTGCCTTCTTAAGGATATTAAAGGAATGTAGGCACTCATCATCAAAATCAAAGGGAGCATCCTTAACCAAAAGACTAGCGAGGGGTCTGGCAATCTGGGAAAAGTCCTTGATAAAACGCTAATAATACCCTGCATGTCCTAAGAAACTATGGATCCCCTTAACATTAATTGGAGGTGAAAGCCTTTCTATGACCTCAATCTTAGCTCTATCCACCTCAATACCCCTCTCGGACAAAAGGTGTCCTAAAATGATGCCCCCTCGGATCATAAAGTAGCACTTTTCCCAATTAAGTACCATACTTTGTAAGACCCTATCTAGGTTCTCAAGACAATGATAGAAAGTTTTCCCATAAATAGAGAAATCATCCATGAAGACTTCCATGATTTCTTCAATCATGTCAGAGAATATAGACATCATCCACCTTTGGAATGAAGCGGGTGCATTACACAACCCGAATGACATTCTTCGATAGGCATAGGTTCCGTAAGGGCTTGTGAAGGTAGTCTTACTTTTATCATCGGTATGGATGGGAATTTGATGGTAACCAGAGTACCCATCAAGGAAACAAAAGAAGGAATTATTGGCAAGCCGCTCCAACATTTCATCAATGAAGGGCAGCGGGAAATGATCCTTTTTCGTTGCCTTGTTCAGCCTCCGATAGTCGATGCACATCCTCCATCCCGTGATGGTGCGTTGAGGGATCAACTCATTTCTATCGTTTCTAACAACCGTCATGCCTCCCTTCTTAGGCACTACTTGCATAGGGCTAACCCACTCACTATGAGCAACAAGATAAATTATCCCGGCATGCAAAAGTTTCAAGACCTCCTTCTTAACAACCTCTCTCATTGCATTATTTAGCCTCCTCTAAGGCTCCCTAGAAGGTGTGCTACCAGGATCAATGGGAATGCGATGGGTGCAAAGAGCGGGACTAATTCCCTTAAGGTCTTGGAGTGAGTAGCCTAGGACAGAACGATGCTTTTCTAGGATGGCTAAAAGTTTAGTAGTTTCTTCTTTGGATAGCCTGTCACTTATGATAACAAGGGCTTCCAGGTCACCATTTAGGAAAGCATAGCGTAGGCCAGAAGGCAAGGTCTTAAGCTCAATCGGAGGTCGTGATGGTGGTTCTTCAATGGGTAGCTCAATTGTCTCCTGAAACTCATCCACCTCTTGGATAAACTCTTTAGCATATCTTTCTAGAAGGGGTTTAGGAGAATCAAATGGGAAAATATCCATTACTTCCTTGATTGGCTCTTCCTCGAGGGAAGGATCTAGTAGGGAGTTCCAAGATCGGGAGAACGGGACAGAAAACTTTTTCCCCCCGAGTTTTACATTGAGACTTCCAAGTGTCGGTACATCCATGAGTAATTTCTCATTGGGATGTCCGGTTAAGACATCAAAATCTTGAATGTCATTGACATGGAAGTCTAGTATAGCCTCGATTTTTGCGTGTCTTATGGTCACATCTTGCAAAATCCTGCATCCTTCTAAATTAGGGCCAAAGGGGCTCTTGCAGGATTTACTTGTTGGTGTCAATGGCGTCTCGCCCAAAATGTCAAGTGCAAAGGCACTAGAAACTATGTTGGCACCAACAGTGGGATTATAAAGAACTTCCACTGTGACTCCTCTAAGGTCGCATCGAATGATTGAAGAGAGAGAGCAAATTCGAATTACTTTAGAGGATAGCTCAACCTCTCGCAACCATTCATCGCTCATAATTAAAGTTAACTCCTTCATCACCTCTTGGAGGAATGCCTCTTCAAGTGGCTCAGGAGGAGAGACGGGAGTCAGGGGTTTCTTTTGGCAACAATACTTTGAAGTGTTTCCATAATCTTCAAAAAGCTCTTCCTCAAAGTCAAATAGGAATTCAGAGGGTTGAATTTCTTCTTCCCTAGGTGTTCCCAGTTCAGGTGAGGGCTCGATGGTCGAATGTTGAGGTATGCAAGGAATGGGTTTGGATTCGGCTATTAAGGGTTCCTCATGGCTCGACTTGACTTCTTCCTGGAGGGGTTTGGCATGATCTGAAAGGAAGGAAGTGTTTTGTAGAATATGTTATAGGATTTCTCTTCCTTCTGTCGCGGTCTGATGGATGAACGATCCTCCGGCGACAATGTCGAGGTATAGGGCAACTTCCTTGTTCAAACCCTCATGAAAATGTTGTATTAACATCGGGTCGGGGATTGCAAGGTTGGGTCCGGATTTGGATAGAAAATTAAGCCTAGACCAGGCTGCACCTAAAGACTCCTTCTCATTCTGGTGAAAACCAAGAACTTCCATACGAAGGGAGACAATACAGGACGTAGGGAAGAAAGTGAGACAAAATTTTTCTCAAAGTTCTTCCTAATCACCGTTTACGAGTGTACCATTGTTTCACCCTCTCCATGACGGGAAAGGGAAATAATTTCCACTTTAGAGTTTCCTGTGTCATGCCCTTTATAGAAACGCACGAACACAGTTGCTCGACATCTCGTAGGTGATGGTATGGATTTTCACTTTCTAAGCTAGAAAAGTATTGCCCCCAAACCATGGCTATAAGGCCAGGGCGAAGTTGTTAGCCAGATATATGAATTGGGTCAGCGGACAGCGATGGTTCAAAGAACACGCCTTTTGGAGTAGAAAAGGATTGGATAGTAGGTTGTTCCATTGTAGAAATGGAGAAAGAAACAAGAAAGACAAAAAAGATACGAGGACAAACAAGGTTTGAAGATGATACAACAACCATTCCCTAGCAATGGCGCTAGAAATGCTCGTTGGTATTTCTTACGATCACAGATAAATCCACAAGCGCACGGATACCTATGTAGCACTTCACTAGGAGTATTCCACGTTACCGAATCACAGGGAACGTGTGTGTCTAATCTTCTATCCAAGTTCATCCAAGGAAAACAAGAATATGGTAGGTAGAGGGTAGAGAGGATTTCTATGGTAAATGATCCTAAAATAAGATAGGTTTAGTCTATAATTGCTTACTTCGGGCACCGGCTTACCCCTGCATCCACAAGCGACTCCAGCCAACAGCTCTACGACGTACGCAAACATGGAGGATTACTAAGGCTGGATAGGGCTGTCACCACCTACCGACTACCTCTACAAATCATGGGGCATGCGGTAAACAAAGGTAACCTTTAGCCTAGACACCACGTCTACACTATTAATTACTATCAAAGTCTTGATGTCACACATATAGAAGACTATGATACTCTAACTAAATAGAGTGATGATCCTGTAAGCAACTAAGGAAAGAACTTACTTAAAAAAGAAACTTAATACTAAAGGAAGATCACTAATACTTACTAAGAAAAGAAAGCATCCGCTGAGGCACAAGCATGGAGAAGGCGCCGACAAGCCCGGACCTCCTCCTAACTCTCCCTCACTCTCTCCCTATTTTCTAAGCACTTTGGCAGTGCTAAAGCCTTTTGAGTGGAGCTCTAAATTCTCTTCTTCTTGTGTTTTCTTCATGCCAAATTCCCCCTCTATTAATAGGTGGCAATGGGCAGGGGGTACTTGTAGGTGAAGTACAGTCGGTAGGCCGAATTTGGTCCACTGAGCCGCGGGCAAGGCGGGCGGCCACGTGTGCTAGGCGGCATGCACCGCCGGGCGGCAGCCCAGGCCGGGTGACCATTGGATCATGTCGGTTCGGGACCGACTTCTCTTGGATGGCTTGGATTTTGTCCTTAAGTCGGTCATTTTAGTCGGTTTCCACCGACTCTTCATTTGGCAGGCAGTAGGCCTCCTGGGCCTCATGGGCTGACAACCCTGGGTGGCCAACCCAGCCCGGATGGCAGGCCAGGCCAGGCGGCAAGCCAGGTCGGGCGGCATGCCAGGTCGGGCGGCATGCCAGGCCGGGTGCCGACCCCCTTGAGTACGCCCCTTGACTTCTCTCGGTTAGGCCATATGTTGTCCTATTTTCCTTAGCCATATTTAATCACTTTCAGTCTGGGAGGAGAACATGGCATCGTGGTGGAGTGTTTTGTAGAGTCGGACGGGTCGAATGATGAGCCGGATTGTGATTCTGGTTGATCGGCTGGGTGGCTAATTTCAGCCTTAAACGACCTTGTCGGCCGGGTCCTGATTTCAGTCGTAAACGACCCTATTGGTCGGTGAAAATGGTTGTTTCACAGTGGACATCGGCTGAGGGGGTGTTTCTTCATGTTTTTACATATTGTGGCTCTTTTATACCTGCAAACACTTATCTCACCAAAACTCGTGGACATTGTTAATAATAAACTGCTACCACTATCTTGTTTATTCTTTTTATGTTATTTATGCCAGGATTCGACGGTCAGGTTTAGCATTTAAGGACCGTCAACAACTTGGTTATTTCCCGGCATTTCTTCCGCTAGGACAAGGGAAGAATATCTAGTGAAAGCATAGGCGTGGTGCCTAAATTAACATTAGCAGGATTTGCATTCGTCCCCACGGGCTGTGTGGTAGGCTGCAGGTGGTGATAGCCCTGTCCGTCCCTTCAGTAATCCACCACGTTCGGGAAGTCTCAAGCAGGGTTGTCTAGCGATAGCGTACCCACTAGTACAGAGGTTAGTTACCGTGCCCGAAGTGAGCTAACAGGTGAGAGACTCAAGGCTGTTCCAAGAAATTGGTGTAAGCACTCAACCCGAGTAACTAGGCTTTGACGCTGGACTTAGATATATTGGAAAGATATATTTTTAGGAATTTTAGACTTAGACTTGCTGTCCTCCCGGCTAGCTTAACCGATCTCTTTATTTATCTTAGTATGGATTTCTCCTGTGTTGCTATCCTTACCAATATTATTGAACATCCTTACCCCCGTCTTTGGTCAGTTGGTATAATTCTTGTAGTTATATCTTTGTTAAACCAAGATAATCTTACGTCTAGCTTCCCCGAGGAAAATAAATACGATACCTTGGAATACTCCTGGGTGATATGCTACAATGGTCTTCCGTGCTCTTGCGGATTAGTTCATTTTATTCTTAAAGCATAACAAATGCCAATAATCATTTCTAGTGCCGTACCAGGAATAGTAATATTCTTGATGCGATGTTAAGAACTGTCGACAAGCATTTCTGGCACCGTTGCCGAGGAAGCAACAAGCTAAGATATCGGAAATTTAACTTTGATATTTCTACCAAGAAGTTACCGCTTTCCTTTGTGGGCTTACCCTTGTTCTATTTATTTGTGGTGTAAACAGGATGCTTTATGACTGGTTTCGACCTATCAGACAACTACCACAATGATTCGGAGGCTTTGTTGAGGAGAGTGCATCAACGACTCACCCCTCCTCGGCCTGTACTTGCTCTTGAAGCACCTCCAATCACACAGGCTCGACAGTGAGTCCCGTCTACGTCCGCTCAACCAACTATGGCTGAAAAGACGATCCGTGACTACTCCGCCCCATCTACAGACAACATCTGCACCGGTCCGAACCCGAACATGGGGAACAAAAGCTATGAGCTGAAACCGGCCTTAATCAACATGGTTTTGGCCAGTCCTTTCTGTGGCAAGGAATTGGAAGACACAAACGCCCACCTCCAACAATTCTTGGCGGTGTGCAACACTTTCACCATGAGGGATGTGACTCCTGAATCCATTCGCCTTCACCTTTTCCCATTCTGACTCTTGGGGAAGGCCAAGCAGTGGTTCTACAGCAATCAAGAAGAACTCACCACATGGGACAAGTGCTCCAATGCTTTCCTTGCCAGGTTCTTCCCGCTAGGAAAAACCAACGCCCTGCAGAACAAAATTTCAAGCTTCCCATAGCTAACCGATGGAAGCGTCCCTGAGGCATGGGAACGCTTTCAAGAGTATACTTTGGCGTGCCACGTCATGGAATGCAAGATTGATTGCTAATCCAAAGCTTTTACCTTGGGCTCAACCATCCTGCTCGTGAACACCTTGATGCAGCCGCTAGAGGTTCTTTCTTCTCCCTTAAGGTCAAAGAAGCCCAAACTCTCATAGAAAAGATGGTCGCCAACTACAGTGGCTATGATGAGAGGCAAAGCCAGCCGCAACCCAAGATGAGGGGAGTCCATCAAGTTGATAATATTGACATGCTAGCAATCAAGATGGATCAACTCTTGAAGAAAATGGATTCACCTCAGACTACCCAATCCTTAGACTCTCGCATGACTTGCAAAGTCTATGGCAATATTGGACATATGGGAATCCATTGTCCAAAGACTCAAGAAGAAGAAGTGAACTAATAAAATATTAGTAGAAAATTTATTGCCACTGATAAAGTCCTAGAAAGTATAGATTCTCACATGGAAGCTTTCAATACCTCTCTGCAAAACCAACGTAGTCATAATAAAATGTTAGAAACACAAATTACTCAGCTGGTCGCTTCTATTGTTATGCCTAACTCTGGCAAGCTCCCCGGCCAGCCGGAAGCTAGCCCCAAAGAAAATGTTAATTCTATCACAACTAGAGACAGAAAATCTACATAGGATCCGCCAAATCCTAACAATGCATGGAAGGACAGGGAACCCAATGCAGAGTCAGAGGATGAAGAAGAAACTAAAGTTGAAGAGGCAAAGGCACCCCTCAAGAAGGTGCCACATGAGTTCTATGATATCAGTGTTGCCATTTCCCTCTCGCCAACGCAAGCCAACAGCGGACGAGCAATTTGGGAAATTTGTAGAGGTAATAAAGAAATTATATGTCAATATACAGCTATTTGATGCCATGCAGGTCCCTACCTACTCCAAGTACCTAAAGGACATCCTCAACAACAAACACCCAATACCGTCCACTGAGATTGTCAAATTAATTGTGGAATGCAGCGTTGCCATCTTAAATTCCCTGCTAGAAAAGAAGCGAGAGCCGGGATGCCCAACCATCCCGTGTTCCATCGGAATGCAACAATTCAACAACGCCCTTTGTGATTTAGGGGCAAGCGTGAGCGTCATGCCCAAGGTGGTGTATGACAAACTTAAAGTCAATTCATTGCCCCCTATGGCAATGTGCTTGCAGCTCGTCGACCAATCAGTTCCCTACCTAGCGGGCATTACGGAGGATGTATTCGTGAAGATAAGGAACTGTCTTGTTCCCTCGAATTTGTGGTGCTAGATATGGAGGCCGATGTAAACACACCTCTTATGCTTGGAAGACCATCCACAGCACCGCAAATGCCAACATAGACATTGGGGCTGGGGAAATCCATCTTAACATTAATGGAAACAAAGAGAAGTTTGCATTCAAGCCCCGGACAGAACAATGCAATCAGGTACGCATATTTTATGGTAAAAATCCTAACACGGTGCAGAAAATCGAGGTATACCCAATGGCACAAAAATTGGGCACACCGGTGGTAAAAGTCAAGAACACATAATCACCGCCTAAAAAGAAGAATGAGCTACAAGAAGCAAAGAAGAAGGTCATCACCAGGCCCAGGAAAATCAAACAAGTATGGCGGAAGAAAGAAATTGCATCAACTATGAAAAATTCTCCATCCACGAAAGGCACCATGCAAAACTGAACGTGGAGAATGTCTTGTTCGACACGAAAAATCCGAACCCTCGTCGGAAGGTAACCGATATTTATCGCCCCTTCTCTTGTACATACCATTAAATTAGATTGCTTTCCTATTCTCGTTTCCTTCTTTGAATGATTATCTTTTCCTTTGAAAAAAAATTGACGTCTCGGCCAAATTTCCCGGTCGGGAGGTCGAATTTCATCAAAAACGACTATCCGGGGGATGATCCGGGACTCTAACCCGGCTAGTCAAATTTCAGCACCCGGGAGGTCATTTTTCACGAAAAATGACCACCCGGCTGGGTAACTTTTAAGTCGCCCAGACTCCGACCAGGCCAGTCAAATTTCAGCAACTGGGGGGGGGTCATTTTTTATGAAAAATGACCACCCGGCTAGGTAATTTTCGAACCACCCAGACTGAGTAACCCAGTCAGTTTTTTTTAGCACCCGGGATGTCATTTTTCCTGAAATTTGACGAACCGGCTGGATGATTCCTGTGCCATGCCGCCCAGCCATAGTTTTTCTTGGATTCCTTGCACTTTTGCAGCACAGATGATAGCCATGAGTGGAGGATGTGTGGCAAGCCTTCCCTTTATGCAAAATTCTCACCAAAAGCCCCCACCATGAGTAAAAGCAAGTGAAGGAGAGCCACTCAAGTCACCTCATACAACAATCACTCACTCTCACCTGCCATCCTACTCCCCTAGTCCTCATAACTTCTAGAATACTCACTGAAAACTTACAACTTTGGCCATCCCATCAATCCATCCTTGCTCCCCACACCCAACACGAAGTTTTGGCTAAAGTGAGCAAGAGGATCGCAAGGCGCATGGACCTAGCCCTCTCCCATCACCACCAAAGCAATAATGGAGCAAGTGGAGGAAAAAAGCCTGCCGACCGGCATGGGCTGCCGCCCGGTGTGTCCTGCCGCCCGGCCTGAAAATTTTTGCCCCAAGGCTCCCTCTCGAGCCTATAAATACCGGGTGCCCTCTCACTCATTTCTTCACCTCCCAACTTTCAGCTAAAACTTCATCTCTCCGTCACATATCTCTCTTTTGCACTTCATCTCTCTTTCCACTAGTCTTTTTAGTAAGTACACTTTGAACATGGGAATAAAAGTTTGCTGCAATAAAACCAACTAGAGCAAGTTTGCTGCTTCTCTTGCACGTTTGAACGACTAACACTTGGACTACTAACCGAATGACTAACCGCTAACTATTATATCACATTGTCCTTTGGGTATTGTGTCCAAGTAACCTTTCTGCAGGAATGGCCAACACCAAGTTCAGCAGCAGCTCAAGTCGTGGGAGACGCACACCAAGTGAGCGCTCAGAAGCTGAACACTCGGAAGCTGCCTATGGGCAAGCTCCAAGTTACCACTCGAAATCAATGTCCATATCCGAGGCTACAACGGTAGCAAGTGAACAAGGAGGAGGAGATGGAGAATTCGAGAAGTATATGAAGAGACAAGAGAACATGGTGTTCAATGACTTCGACGAGCAAAGCAAGTTCACCGTCTTACGAGACCGGGAGTTCACATCCGTACGCAACTTCGACCACAACTTCCTCGAGCGAATCGGCATCCTTGCTGATTTTTAGTACGCGCTCAACACCGCCAGATGGTATGATTTCTATTGCCTCAATGAATACGGTTCTAAATGGCTCACTATCGAATTTCTTTGCACTTTGAAAGTTCATGCCCATGAATCAAATAAAACAGACACTCTCTATAAATTTGGTCTTTTTGGTGAAACATACGAACGGTCTTAAAAGAAATTAGTATTTATCTTGGTTTTGACCGTAAGGCAGCCTTAGACATTGATAAACTTAAAGGTTTCACACCACAGGGACTTTGGGCAAAGATAGGAAATCCTATTACGGGGCAAGAACGCACTAGTGACATTCATAACCCATCGCTCCGTATAATTCACCATTTTATCACTCACTACTTAACTCCTCGGGGTGATGTATGTTCAGTGAATAGGTTGGATAAAGCCTATCTCCATGCTGTAATCAAGAAGATTAATACAAACCCCAAGTGTTTCCTCATCAACTATTGGCTCACCTTAGCATTTAGACAACAAGGACCCATTACTTTTACCCCTTTTGTCACTAGAATTGCTAGAAAGGTCGGTGCACTTCACAGAGCAAGAATAGATCATCTCCCTAGCGCTCCTTTGCTAGGAGAAGATCATTTCTTGCAAGCCCACTTGTTGAAAGAGGAAAACAATAAATACTTCATGCTTTATCCAGGGTATGACATGGAAATTGAGTTGCCTAACCCCCAGCCCACTATTATTGGTAAAAAGAACTTTGTGTACAAATTGCAAGCTCCCTCGTAGCATGCAAGACATAGTGTTTCAGGGGATAGGCCTAGAATAAGAGCACAACTCCGACGAGCGGAACAACAGCACGAAATAGCCATGAACACACCACAACCGAGTACTTCGGGAAACTCCCAGTACCATTGGGAGCAACCACAGTTTCCCAGATTTGCTTGTTCATCAACAAACTACACTACCTCCACCTATGAAGAGTATGAACCTTGCAATCCCTACGGGATGAGAAATTACCATCAACCCCATGGAGGCATAGGCACTTCTCATTCCACCCGATTCACATCATACAATTTTTCGGAGTTGCAAGAAGATATGCAATACTTAGCTGCCAATGCTTATGAGACCAACATGCAAACTCAAGAAATACAAGCAGCCATAAGGAGAGAACAAGAATGACAGCACCAAACATCAGAACAACTTCAGACAAACATCTCCATGATGGACCAACTGTTCGGCCATTTCAACATTGAGTATCAACCGCTGCAGTAGACGCCATCTAACCTTAAGTCTTGCAAAGACCTAAGCTTGGGGAAGTACCCAAACCAAGTTACGCCAATTGTTCTATTCTCTCTCCCTCTTCCTCTAGTTCAGTCGTTTCATTTTTAGAAAATTCAAGAAAACCCAAAAGATTTTAGTTTCCAATGAAAACCATAAAAATTTGCAAAGCCAAAAAGAACAAAAAGATTTCCCTTTATAAATAAAATTTGAGAACTTGTTCTCTCCCTTGCCTATGGAAATGATGAATAGTTGCTCTATTAGCTCCCTTTGAGTCTCAAGTTTACAACCTCTACTCCTCATATTTGTGGGTAATTGTAGACCAGCATGATGATAACACTAGTCCCTCTATGCTTTAGTGGGTGCAAAATGGCTAACAAACACCGAGTCTAGTTGTTCAAGTTTATGATATGGCATGTTTTGGATGAGTCTATGATCTTCTTATGATTAGAGTCCAATGATTACTTTCAAAACCATGCCGCAACAAAACTCCCTACTTGGTCCATATCTTTCCTATGAAAGATAATTTCCTATCATGGCCAAATTTTAATTAGCAAAACCATGTCTATGCCATTTATGCATGCATTGAGTTTAGTTAGGATTTAATCCTTATGAGGGACTTGCACTTCCAAAGCCAATCATTTTCCTTTGCATTATCTTTGAGTTCTCAAAATTAATCGTACTTGGTTATGCGGTTTCCACATCGGAATCATGCATCCACTCCACCAAGCATGTTAACCAAAATCTTTCTTTTTGCGAGCCTTTGATCCTATTAAAAGGTTAGGGTCCTCTTAATTGCTCAGAAAAAGTTTGCAAAAATATTTGAACCACTGAATTAGCTTCTTCACACCATGAGAGCTGAAAGAAAGAAGCAAAGAAAGAAAGAAAAGAAAGGAAAAATTTATCATCTCTCATGGATGTGCTATATCAAAAAGCTTCAAGGTTCATACAAAAAAAAACATTTATTTGAGAAAAAATAAAGAGACATCCTCTCTCTCTAGCACAAAAATCTAGTCTTTGGGATAAAACTGCACCCAAGACCTTTGCAATTGTGCTAGCCCAATCCTTTGCTTGAGTCCATTCTCTCCCTCTCCCCTGGACATTATTTCTAAATGATTGGAATGAGGAAGTGCAATGTCTTTCGATAGGATCATCTCTTAGCTAAACAATGTATGCATGCCAAATGCGACATCCTACTAAGCTCCACATATTTAAGCCAAACTTTTAGAAAGTAGGATGAGAATTTGGTAAGGAAATGCACCCTTTGAGAGATGAGAGCCATAGTGATAGATTGCACCAAGAGGGAAGATTTTCAATCTTATGCAACATTACAAAAACTTTGGACTCATGATCGAAAAGGAAATTGCATGACAAAGTCTAAAGTAGCTGTTCTAGACCTCAACCGCTCATGACAAGGTTATAAAATGCTAATAAGCCCCGCTGTATAATGAGAATGACTTAGTGACCAAGTTGTGTCTGTTTACACTTACCCGTATTGTGTTGGAGTATGTGTTTGTGCACTTGATACTTGCAGGGCTCTAACATTGAAGCAACTCCTAATCCATCACCTCTAAGTTTTAATTTGTTCGAGACGAGCAAAGGTTTAAGCTTGGGGAGGTGTTGGTGACCGATAAAACCCATAATCGGCCACCAACCAGTCGTGAAATGCAAGGTAAAGACCAAAATTTAATAAATATTTGTTTAAACTAATAAAGTTCCATGAGTTTTGGTAAAATATGTGTTTGCAGGTATAAGAGAGCCAAAATATGCAAAAACATGAAGAAACACCCTGTCGGCCGATCACGACTATGAAATAGTCATTTTCACCAACCGACAGGGTCATTTTCAAGATGAAATTAGGAAGCGGCTGACACGGTCATATACAGCTGACATCAGCCACCCAGCTGATCTACCGGAGTCGTTTTTTAGGTTGATCATCAGACCCGGCCGGTTTTCTCCTCTCGGACTAAAAATGATGAGACATGGCTAAAGAAAAGAAGGCAAACAAGTGGCCTAACCGGGAGAAGTCAACGGGCGACCCGAATAGGGTCGGCACCCGGCCAAGGTCGCCGCCTAGCCCATGCCGCCGCCTGGCCTGGCTTGCCGCCCAGCTTGGCTCGCCGCCCGGCATCGTGTTGCTACCCGGGGTTGCCAGCCCATGAAGCCCAATAGGCCTACTGGCCCCAAAATGGAGAAGTCGGTACGAACCGACCAAATAATCGACATCAGGACAAGATCCAAGCCAACCAAAAGAAGTCGGTCGTGAACCGACATGATCCTACGGCTACCCGGCCGTGCATGCCGCCTGCCATGCCCGGCCGCCCGGCACACGTGGCTGCCCGGCGGATCGACTTCAGCCTACCGACCCTTCTTCACCTACAATTACCCCCTGACCATCGCCACCTAAAAATAGAGAGGGAATTCGGCAGAAAAAGTGAGGAAGCAAGAAACACATCAAGGAGTCCATTTCCCATTACTTTTGCTTCTTAGTAGAGTAGGTTAGTTAGTGGGAGTTAGAGTCTAGTCGAGAGCATCGCTTTGGATTTCGGAATCGTCTCGGAGTCTTGGTATGAGCTCTCTTGTATCTTCCCCTTTATATCTTTTTAATTATTTATCTTAATTTAGTCATTCCCTCAAGTTTCAATTATCAGGAAAAACATTGTTGCATAGTTTACCGGGTTCCTGGCTAGGATTTAATTAAGTTTAGTTCTTTCCGGCCTTAGACTTGGTTATTTCCCAGCTATTCTTCCGCTAGGCCAACGGAAGAATATATAGTGAAAGCATAGGCATGCTGCCTAAGTTAACACTCGCTGGATTTGCATTCATCCCCACAGGCAATGTGGTAGGCGGTAGGTGGTGACAGTCCTATCCAGCCATTCAGTAATCCACCATGTTCAGGAAGTTATGCAGGTTGTCTAGCGATAGCGTACCCACTAGTACAGAGGTTAGTTACCGACCCATATTAGTGGAATGTTTTCGTGCCTCGAAGTGAGCTAACTGGTGAAAGACTCGAGGCTGTACCAAGAAATTGGTGTAAGCGCTCAACTCGAGTAACTAGGATTTGACGCTTGACTTAGATATATTGGAAAGATATATTTTTAGGAATCTTAGACTTACAGTTGTTGTCCTCCCGGCTAGATTAACCGATCTCTTTATTTATCTTAGTGTGGATGTCTCCTGTGTTGCTACCCTCACCAATATTATTGAACATCCTTACCCCCGTCTTTGGTCAGTTGGTATAATTCTTGTAGTTATATCTTTGTTAAACCAAGAAAATCTGACGCCTAGCTTTCCTGAGGAAAATAAATATGATACCTTGGAATACTCCTGTTGACTTTTGCTAAGCCATACTAATAAATCATCGCTGGCAAGGTGCCATAAATGCTTCATTAATATGTACTGGAGCCAATTAGGTAAAATCCGCAAGCGCACGGAAAATATCGTTGTAGCATTTCACCCAAAAGTATTCAGGGTATCATATTTATTTATCTCAAAGGAAGGCAATGAATAAGAAGGCTTACTTATGCACATATTTACATTGCGAATTGATAAGGATCATCTAACCAAGCCAGGCAAGCAATGGATAATGACTAGGTAGTCTGACACATAGAAGATTCTTTCTCAAATATGAATAAATAAATAAAGCTAAGTGGAGAAAGAACTATGCTGAGCTACTCCTACAGTACTTTCATATATAGTTGTATAGCCTAAGTTCTATACACATACACGCTTATACTCAGGTTCAACAGTTATTAACATAACACTTCAGGCGCGGACCTACCCCTGCATCCACAGGTGATTCCACCAAGAGCCTACGCACTAGCCTAGCGTGGAGGAGTTCAAAGGACGGACAGGACTGTCACCACCTATCGCCTACCTCAGCTAACCGGTAGACTAACGATTAATTGATGCAAATCAATTATCCAAGTACCATATTTGCATAATCAAAGAGCACTCTACTCCTCCACGGTTATGTTAATAAACCAGAGCCATCATATAAATATGATCACCAAACCCATGTCATGTCATAACAATGAATCCTAAGTATAAAGACTATGTCATATAAATTAGACTATAGTGACGGTATATAACAAGCATGACAATAGTAGTATAATAAATATAAACTACTATCACACAAGTGGGCTATACTATCACATATATGGATCACAATATCAAACAAGAAACTCATGACCCAAGCACAACTATATGAAAAGATGACATTTATTAAATAAAGCAAAGTCTTACAAAAGGGAATGATATGAGCCATACCAATTTCTCCAAGAGAAGACTTGAAGAACTAGAGAGCTCTAGACTCAGCCTAACTCCACTAAGACTTGAGAACAAGTAAGTAGAAAGAGAAGGAATTCTTTTTGTGGTGTGTGTGTGAGTGTAAAGCCACACCCTCCTATTTATAGCCTCTATAGGTCGGCAAAGGGGAGTAACCGCCAAGAATATCCCTGCCCACCGCCTTCAGGGATCAACCAGGAGCCTCCACGTGCAAGCCCAGGAGAAAAGACTGCATGCCTGGGTCGGCCGACCTAGGGGGGTCAGCCGACCTGTGGCTGGGCCCTCCTGGGTTATGCTTCCTCAGGGTGGCTGCCAGGTGGGTCCTCATCACAGATGTCGGGGTAGTTTTGTGTGTTTCTTCGGTGTGGCATAGAAAATGGGCCCTTCAATCCATGGGATGTCCAGCTGGCGCTCTCTCATTGGTCGAAAGTGTGTTTCTTTGCCTTTTGGGTGTGTTTCCTTCATATTTCCTCCTGCATGCAAATAATTCCGAAGTACAAGTGGAACTACATTATTGCAAACAAATATGCGTGTATGAAATGCCAAGTTGTCCTTTATTTGAGCATAGTAGACGGATGAAAATGGTACTTAACAGCCATCAACAAACTCCCCCAAGCTGAACCTTTGCTCGTCCCGAAGCAAAGATAAAACTTAAGTTGTTAATCTGGAGTTGCTACAATGTCCTACTCCTCAATAATACTAAGTGCACAACAAAGATACTTTTCCTTGAATTAAATATGTTGGCACAATATTCACCCATTTACCTTGATCATCATGGGGCTTTTAACACCTCATTGTCTTGGGCGGTTGAGAGATAGAACAATTGTAGGGCACTAATTACTTGCTCTCTATTCCACTATCTTACTCCGGAGGTTTTTAATAGATTTTGCAAATAAAACCAAGTTCCTTAAATGATTCTCACCACGGCAAAGTGTTGCCTAAAATCACCTACTTATAATAAGGCTTATGTGGAGCTCAAGGTAGGAATAATTGAGGCATACTTGTTCACATATTATTGCTATGTCAAAAGACCGGGTCCTAGAAAAATCAATTCACTCAATTTTGATCAAGACGTGCAAGTGTGTGGGAAACATGGTGGAATGATGGATGGAATGAATAACTCCTTTTTGAATTTCTTTCCTCTCTTTTGGAATTTTTCTAGGACATGGCTATCTTTTGATTGCTCTTCTTTGGAGCATCCATTTATTTTCTTTTTGCATAGCCATATTCCTAGTTTGCAATGATAATTGAGAGAGGATTTTTTGCAATGAACATATGGAGTATTTCTTTCAGGTGGATGGAAGTGGTGGATATGGTGGCTGCTATCTTCCAATTTAGAAGAATAGCTCATGGCGGTGGATGTGTGTACGTGATCTTGATCAAGAAAGCATGAAAAGAGTCTTACTACGGTCACAACAATTTTGACTAAGCTCAATGTGAAACAAGCAGCATATGTATAAGGTTTTTCAAATAAGCACTACATATGGCTTTGGTAGGAATTTTCATCATTGAGGAACTTATCAATTTATCATTTGAAAAATAATACTCTGGAATTCAAGCTTTACTTTGAGCAAGATCATAGCAGCCCTATTCACTATATCATATCTCCCAACAACTTAGAACTAGAGAATGTATGTGCTACCCACAAGTTTCAAGTTGAAGGTGAAATTTTAGCCAACAAACTTAATTCTTGGGAGAGTACTAAGTTGTAAACCAATGTTAGAGAGGAATAAAGCAGAGCGACTATTCATCATTTCAACATAGGAAAACTATATACATTCATATTGTGCATGAAAAAGCTAAAGAAAATATTTTTTGTCTTTTTATCATCTTTTCTTTTTTTTTGATTTTCAGATTTTATATATTTTTTTTGGATTTTTGGATTTTCTAATGCAAAAATGAAAACAAGGGAAAGATACAAGTTACCGTGAGATGGGGATCCTCCCCTGAGCTTGTTCTTGCTCACATATGCTGGTTCGGGTCGTACCCTTGGGAGCAGAAGAAGGCGTCTGTTGGTCGTATCTACACACCCACTTATATACCGTAATAGGACGGTGTATGATTGTAGCACTTTTTCCATTGAATTGAGTATTCCAAGGTTTATCGAATCCACTGGGACCTTAGGGATTTATTAAACAATGTTAACAGTAAAAGATCTAGTCAAGGCTACTATCAAGGTCAGGTTGCATGAGGGGGAGACTGGCCCGCGCAAAGGTGTGCCAGACAGTAAATCTGTCGTTGCGTCAGTCGGCGCAGGAGTCGAGCCGATCGGCACACTAATGAAACTAAGTCAAAGTGCACGAGATCTATTAAATTTGGGGTTGTGCCGATCGGCGCAGGAGTCGAGCCGATCGGCACACTAGTGAATCTAAGCCAAAGTTGTTGCGCCGATTGGAGCCAACCCTCACCGAGGAGTTACCGCTCGACTCGCTGCTGCCGCCGGAACTACTCTCCCGGCGCAACCTCTTGCCCATCTTGCCGACAGAGGAGCAGAGACGATCCATCTGCGAGGAATGTGGAATGTGTGCGAGATCATGGGTAGTGGGGAAGGTGGAGAGATTACCGGGATGGTGTGTTGAATGGGGGCGCCTGGCCGCCCTTTTATAGTGTGGGAAACTTCCAGGAGAAGGAACCTCCATAAAATTTCAAAATTTGAGAGCGCGTCGATCGGCACGGATACTGCGTCGATCGGCACAATTCAAATATTCAATGCTCTGACCACTCTGATGCTTGATTCCCTTCCTTCATGTCGCTTGCTGGCACATCATGTTGGTTGGCAGGGGAACAGCACGGAATCCTGATGTCTTGTTGGCGGCGCCAATCGGCGCAGGCCCGCGCCGATCGGCGCGCCGCCTCTTTTTCAGCTTTTGGTCAATTCTGTGTCTCCCCTGCACTGCACACCTACATAATAATCATACCTGTTCCTCAAAATCAATGCTTGCCGCCTTTGTCGCCCATTATGGAACATCATGGGTACCCGCGCCGATCGATGCAGTAGAGCGCCGAACAGCGCAAGTCCCTTGCACCTCGTCTTTAGGTCCGGCGCTGATTCTGTTGCCTCGTGTTCATCTCTTTCACCTAATTTCCACTTCTCCAATGTTCCTACAGTATTGGCATACGTGTCGGGGCTCATCTGGTGACCGCTCCGATCGGCGCTGACTCGCGCCGATCGGCGCGACGTCCGTTTTTGCTTCGGGCCCCTCGCCTCTTCGCTAGATGTTGTCTTCATCCTTGAAAATAGCTCTGTCTTCGAAAATTATTGTGCTGGTTTAGCACTCCTTCAATTCTGGGCGTCGTCGGCCTTCTGTCCTGACTTGGGCAATACTGCGCCGATCGGCGCAAGCTCTGTTCCTTCCTGTTTTTGGTCTTTTTTTTTATATTCCTGCATTGTTAGTCTACAGTATGTATATACACAGTTTTGCATGAATAAACAGACGACGCAAGAGCACACAAGAATTAAGCACACACTTTTCTAATTTTTTTTATTTTATTCGGGAGATTATTTTGATCACAAGCAAGCAAATTTTAAAAACACCGGGTGCCCTCTCGGCCAGCACTAATTAACTAAATGAAATGGGTTGCCCTCCCATAAGCACTAAATAACTTCTAAATCCCCCAATCATTGGGTTGCCTCCCAAGAGCGCTCTAGTTATTTAAAGGTCAAAGAGCTTGACCTCCCCGAAAACAATCAATCCTTAGTGTCGCGGTGCGGGATGTGAGGTCGTGACACTACAAGGTTATCTTATCTCCATGGTTCATATAGCTTGGACGACCTATCCATACATCCCCTCCAATTACTTTCGACGCCTTGATGCCACGGTGTCTTGTATCTCTTCACTTCATCAATAGCACGGCACTCTTCTCCCTTTGAGCGAAACTTGAAAGAGTAGAGAGTCCCACTTATATCGAAGCTTATCTCACCACTCCCAACATCAATACTTGCCTTTGCTGTCCTCAGAAGGGTCTACCTAAGATCAATGGGGTCCTCGTCCTGTTATCCATATCAAGCACAATAAAATCAGCAGGGATGATATGATCTCCAATTTGAATACGCACATCCTCAGCAATTCCATCAGGGAAGCGTACCGATTGATCGGCTAACTCCAAACACGTACCCGTAGGCTCTAATTCACGCAAATTGAGATTTGTGAATATATGACGGCGCATAACAGTTACGCTTGCTCCAAGATTGCACAAGCACCTATCAAATATCCTTGTTCCAATCATGCATTTGATGCTTGGTGATCTAGGGTCGGGTTTCTTCTCTAGTGCAACATCATTGATTGCTGCCGTTAGTTCCTTAGTGACCTTCATAACCTCCTTAGAAACTAGAGACTTCTTGTTTTGCATCATGTCCTTAATGTACTTCGCATAGGTGGAAACTTGGATAGCATCGACAAAAGGGACATTGATGTAAAGCTTCTTCGTAATATCGACAAATCTTGCAAACTGCTTGTCGTGTTGTCGCGCTCTTTCTGTCTTTGTTAGTAGTTGGGTATCTAGAAACGTGGCAGGGCCATGCTCTTCTGTCTCCACGCCCATTTTCAGACCAGAGAGGTCATCATCCTCCTTGCGCCGATCAGCGCTTTCAGGGAGCCGATCGGCTCCGACAGGGTGTGCGCCGATCGGCACGGGACTTCTTTGCTCCCGCAGAGTGTTCTGGATCTTCTGTTTGTTTTCCTGATCGCGTAGCTATTTCATTCCATTGCCAGGAATAGCCCCCTTATTGCCTTGAATGGCTTGCGATAGCTTTCCCCTCTGTTGCTCCATAATCTTGGTATGCTTCAAAATCTGCTTGTTGGAGCTCCCAATTTCTATCACCTTGTCATTTAGTCTCTCAAAGACACGATCAATCTCCTTGAATCTAGCTTGATTGTCCTTGTTGATCTTCTCTTGAGCTTGGAAGAACTCATGTCATTGGAGACGAAGTGTGATAGAGTTTTGCATGGACGAACTAGGAGAGAAAGAACTCCTTTGTTGTTGATATTGAGGCTTCCATCCACTATTATTCATATATTCTAACATCTTTATCTCTTCAGGGCAATCTTTCTGCACATGACCAAATTCTCCACACTCACTACATGTTGAGCGTGATTCCGCCAGCTTGAGTGTCTCTTCGTTAGGGATATGGAGATTATTGTCCAACCTTCTTTGAATAGCATCAAGACGATCTATAATCAATTCTTCCTGAGTCTTCTCAATCACACTCTTCACTACTCCTTTTGAAGGTTGCAAATTCCTTGAGCTTCTCTCACCATCCCATGATTGATTTTCAACTAACAGCTTGATCAAATTCTTAGCTTCGGTGGGGTTTTTGACATGAATGATCCTACAGCTGAGGCATCCAAATGTTGACGTAACAAAAGATTCAATCCTGTGTAGATCTTATCAACAACTTCTCCAACCGTCAGACCATGATGAGGGCATGCATCCATATGCTCATTGTATCTTTCCCATGCTTCTCCAATGCTCTCATCAATATTCTATGTAAATCCAAGAATCTTGTTTTTCAAAGCTTGAGTCTTACCAGGGGAGGGGGGGGGGGAAGTATTTGGCCAAGAATTCAGCTGCTAATGTGTTCCACACCATTTTCACTGTGTTATCGAATCCATTGTACCATTGCTTGAGGCGTCCAACTAGAGAGAAGGGGAACAGCCTCACACGCGCTTGATCTCCTATCAATCCCGCTATCTTGAATGTACTGCAAACTTCAAGGAAGTGTTGCAAATGATGATTGGGATCTTCTGAACCTGTGAACGGTTGTTGCGCCACTATTCCAACACATCTCTCCAATTGATACGGAAGTTGATCCTGAGCTTGTTGGAAATCTGTCTTGACAATACTAGTCAATTGTGGCTTGAGCCGATTAACCATAGGCACCTCTGCCATCTCCTCTTCTTCTTGCTCTTGAACTGAGTCTTCTATTGTGAATAATACTCGTGGTGTTGCGCGGACTGCTTCCAAATCTTCAAGTGACTTGCTTCTCTTCTCCGCTGTTCTCTTCTTGTGTAAGAGTCTTTCTGGATAATCGGCGTAATTAGAGGGTTTGTTTGACTTAGGACCGTCCATACCTGTTAGTTTCACTTAACAGAATATATGTACTACAGAGACAAGTAAAGCACAATGACTAAACACTAATACATCAAACAATGTATAAAAACCTGCTATGGTCCCCGTCAACGGTGCCAAAAAAAGGAAGCTTGTTTGTCGTATCTACGCACCCACTTATATACCGCAAGAGGACGGTGTACGATTGTAGCACTTTTTCCCTTAAATTGAGTATTCCAAGGTTTATCAAATCCACTAGGACCTTAGGGATTTATTAAACAAAGTTAACAGTAAAAGATCTAGTCAAGGCTACTGTCAAGGTCAGGTTGCATGAGGGGGAGACTGGCTAGCGCAAAGGTGCGCCAGACAGTAAATCTGTCATTGCGCGGATTGGCGCAGGAGTCGAGCCGATCGGCACACTAATGAAACTAAGTCAAAGTGCGCGAGATCTATTAAATCTAGGGTTGTGTCGATCAGCGCAGGAGTCGAGCCGATCGGCACACTGGTGAATCTAAGCCAAAGTTGTTGCGCCGATCGGCGCAGGGGTTGAGCCGATCGGCACACCAGTGAGTCTAAGCCAAAGTGTTCCAGATCTTGTAAACCTATGCTGGTAAGTGAGTAGCCAGATATCTACTAGTGAGATCGTAACCAGAAAGTCTAATTGAATAGCATCGTAATGGGTAATTACATAGATCAATGAAAACCTATAATGAGTAAGACCACCCTGCTTTCCGCGCGAGTATCTTACCCTACTCAACTATCCAATAGTGCTGCGCAGGCTTAGTGCTGTCACCGCTAAACCACACAACTAGCAGCATCAAGCAACCATAATCAATACAATGTCCGAATACTATCCTAATCACCACGATTAAGATAATATCTACTTACTTAGCCTAGAACTAAGCAATTGGAATAAGCACATGCATGATTATAGAATCAAGATAGACAAATCACCAAAACCATCATCAACATATTCAATCATCCTAGAGATACATAGTGATGTGAACAAGGGTTCCCGATCTTCCGAAAGGTTCTTGGTAAGTTGATTTGGTCGGAGGCGACACACAAATCGATCCGGCTTCAGAACAGCACATTCTAAACCCCGCAATCGCAGCGCGACGTCTCCTCTGGTTATCAACCGTCCAAAGACGATTGACCTCACCAAGAAGGCTAATCCCTGCCTGCGAATCAAGAACACAAGCAAGAACAACGAAGAATGCAGCACAATTGCAGATGTATGATTAAACTCTCGAAGTTGGGGTCTCACAAACCGATGAACGGCAAAACTGTTTATGAACAGAATTAATCTAAGCAAAACCCGAACCCTAATGGTGCGGTGGCAGATGTATATAAAGACCCTAGGGTCGTGCAAGACCCTCTGGACACACCCCTAATTGGGCTCAACTAGATACAAAGCCCAAAGGCCAAAAATAGGCGACGCAGCACCGACACAGATTCTGGACTCTCTCTTGTTTTGACGATTCCCGATGACTCCGAACGAATTTTAACATGAGGCCGGCCACATTGGAAAGGTATTCTCCTTATCTTTCCGTGCATATGTAGAACGTCCGAATCCGAGTCCGTATGCGTCTTGGGCGACTGTTTTAGTGCAGACTGGTCCTGGGCCCCGAAACAGACTCGAAGTCGGTTTTGATTGGGCCTCCACTTTGGCTTCCAAGCCCTTGCTGGTCCTCTACGTTCCAACTCCTTCTCCCATCATCTCCTGGTCCTCTCCATGGTTTCTAATCATAAAATAATCATTAGGTAGTAAACCATTCTCAAAAGTAACATATAGCGAAGAACGTAGGAACGAGCTCACCTCTAAATTTAGTCGTCGTGCACGAGCTCTAGTCATTGGACCTTGCAAGTCCAGATTTGGAGGAGTGTTGTGTGTATCCATAGGAGTGATGTCCTCATCACATAGAGTAAGATTCATCCCCGTCGAGATGGCCTACCTTTACGGATCGACTCTTGACTCCAATGGTTCTTGAAACTCAACTAGAGATCTATTCTAACGGGGCAAGCCCCGATGGCTCTAACACACGGATCTGGTGTCCCTCTGTCGCCCCCCTCCTCTTCTGGGGTGAGGGTTTACAAGTATTTATAGGGGTTCTACTCATAAAGGACTCAGTTTCTAGCAAATAAGGCGGTTGCGCCGATCAGCGCAGGATTGCGCCGATCGGCGCAAACCGTGTCTTCTCTAATTTCTTCCCCGAGTTGGTTTCTTTGTCTTCCACAGCTGCCATGTGGGCCTTCTCCTTCAAGATAAAGTCTTGTACTGCACGTCAAGATCTTGGAGTTCCATAATTCTTCATGAAGTTCCATAATTCTTCTTAGACAATTATCTTCAATGTGGAGGATTTGGACGTTCTACATAGTTCCATCTCGACGGGGATGAATCTTACTCTATGTGATGAGGACATCACTCCTATGGATACACACAACACTCCTCCAAATCTGGACTTGCAAGGTCCAATGACTAGAGCTCGTGCACGACAACTAAATTTAGAGGTGAGCTCGTTCCTACGTTCTTCGCTATATGTTACTTTTGAGAATGGTTTGCTACCTAATAATTATTTTATGATTAGAAACCATGGAGAAGACCAGGAGATGATGGGAGAAGGAGTTGGGAACGTGGAGGACCAGCAAGGGCTTGGAAGCCAAAGTGGAGGCCCAATCAAAACCGACTTCGAGTCTGTTTCGGGGCCCAGGACCAGTCTGTACTAAAACAGTCGCCCAGGACGCATACGGACTCGGATTTGGACGTTCTACATATGCACGGAAAGATAAGGAGAAGACATTTTCAATGCCACCGGCCTCATGTCAAAATTCATCCGGAGTCGTCGGGAATCGTCAAAACAATACAGAGTCCAGAATCCGTGTCGGTGCTACGTCGCTATTTTTTGCCTATGGGCTTCGTATCTAGTTGAGCCCAATTAGGGGCGCGTCCAGAGGGTCTTGCACGACCCTAGGGTCTTTATATACAGCCGCCACCGCACCATTAGGGTTCGGGTTTTGCTTAGATCAATTCTATTCCTAAACAGTTTTGCCGTTCATCGGTTTGTGAGACCCCAACTTCGAGAGTTTAATCATACATCTGCAATTGTGTTGCATTCTTTGTTGTTCTTGCTTGTGTTCTTGATTCGCAGGCAGGGATTAGCCTTCTCGGCGAGGTCAATCGTCTTTTGGACGGTTGATAACCAGAGGAGACGTCGTGCTGCGATTGCGGGGTTTAGAACGTGCTGTTCTGAAGCCGGATCGATTTGTGTGTCGCCTCCGACCAAATCAACTTACCAAGAACCTTTCGGAAGATCAAGAACCCTTGTTCACATCAGAAGTCATGAAGATCAAAAGAAGATGGATGAAAAGAACATGAAGATAATGGTGCATGTTCACTTGGAGTACATATGAAGATGATGACAAGATGAGCATCTGCACCGACATGAACATCTACGTCTATGGTGCGTGTCTATGTCAACAACATCAACTACCATGACACCATGACTGGCACAAATTTCAACTCAAGAAAAACTTCTAGTGTGCTACATGGTTGGGTAGTTCTCCCTCAACACCTAGCACATTCCATGGGGGAGACTACTTCCAAGGTAAGGACCGAGATAATTTTCAAACCTTTCTTTTCTCTTGGTTCCTCATTTTTGTTCCAGTCTTTTGTCCCTTCCTTCTTATTCTTTTGGGACTCATTCGCTTTGGATCATTATAAGTAGTGGTTGTCATCCATCACCAAAAAGGGGGAGATTGTAAGGATCATGACCATCGAGGTCACCCCAAGGTATGATGTTTTGATGATGAATGACAAACATGAAATATGACTAATGCCTACACAAGTGTTGTGCCTGTAGTTATCCTTTTCTACTCCATGATGATTGTAGACGGTTGCCTTGGCAATGGATGACAATGACCACAAGCATGGAGGCTTGATGAGCTAGATGGAGTCCAAGGGTTGATGTCGATGGATCAAGGCTAAGGACAAGATATAGAGCAAGTGTTTTGAACACTTGTCTAGTTGTTAGGGCTTTGAGTCCATAGGAAAAACCGGACTATAAAGGGGTCTACGTCATGTCTCTTTAGGTCATGCTAGTCGGTGATGTGCATGGATGCTCAGTGAAATCACAGGCACTAGGTGACAGTGGAGAAGACAAGGAGCTGTAGGAAGTAGCCGGGAAATGAAGTCAAGTGAGGACAAGGAGTTTCAGCTTTTGCATATGAAGACCGGCCAAAGAGATGTTGGAGACTGGATGGTCCAATCATCAGGGGGACACCAGAACAGGGGAGAAGTTGGCCGCGAGGAAATCTGTTGGCGCAGAGTTGTAGATATTGGACTGTATGGTCTATAGAGACAATTCTGGAATAGATGAGGAAGTGGTTGTAATGGCTCTATTTGGAGGTTGAGCGATGAAGACCGGACTGTACGGTCTGTATGGAGGAAACAGCGTACAAAGAGCAACGGCTCTAGAGGACCCGTCCGATGAAGACCGGACTGTCTGGTCTGGACACTGACCGGACCGTCCGATCAGTGCATTTAGAAGGCTGTTTCATGGAGCAACGACTAGTTTGAGGTTAGAAGCCTATATACTTCATTGTTGGGGTCTTGGAGACCTCTCTTGGCAAGTGGAATACCTAGGAGGATTTGATCAGAGCCAAGAGGAAAAGAGAGGAGCACTAGGAGAGGATATTGAATATCTTGAGAGTGCTAGAGAGAGTAACTTGAGTATCTATGCACATCTAGGGCTAGGGTGTCCTTGAGGGTGTGATCAAGGTTCTTACTCTTGGTCTATGATGAGACCTAGCCCGGATAGGTGTCGGTGATTGAGGCTATCGTGATTGGTTGTGAAGGTCATCACACATTTGTACCTAGTTTGAGCCCACCGGTGAAAGGGACATCGCTAGTGAGCGCTCATGTTGGCTCGGGGAGTCCAGCAAGTTCTCGAGAGAGGCGAGCTTGTGCCTTGGTGGCAGCGGTGACGCAACTGTGTCTTTACTCTAGGAGTTATTGTGGGCTCGTGTGCGAGAACTCCACTTGGTGGTGGGAGGGACCAATACTCCGACGGGAGTAGTCCATCGAGGAGTAGGGGAAGGCACCATCCTTCCGAGATCTCGAGAAAAAAATATCATGATCCATATCCTACTCTACTCCTTACTTTGATGCCTTTACCTTTCGCATTTACATATCGTGCTATTCATGCTTGTGTGCTTACCTTGCTCTTGTTGATTACCTTATAGACTTGCATGAATAGGATTCTCTACTTGGTAGTTGTGCTTAGCTTTCACTTGATCACTAACATTTTTAGGAGTTGTGTTGGCTTGATTGATCGCCCTAGTATGTATTGTGCTACTCATGCTTGTGTACTTATCTTGTGCTTGATGATATAGTAGCTTTGCATGAGTAGGCTCCTTTGCTAGCTTGTTGTGTGCTTCCACTTGTCTTTGATTACTAGCTTGCATAGGAGTTGCTTGTCCTTGTGTGTGATCCACTAGTATGCTTTGGTTGTCTTTCTTTTCCTAGGATTATCCCGTTAGTGTGATCACCACTAGATTGTGTAGGAGTTGTTTGAGTGGTCGGTTTATTATTTGACAAATTAGGTACATAGTTTGAGTTCCTGATTCACCCCGCCCCCCCCCCCCCCTTCTCGGTTACTTGATCTTTTCACTTATCCTAACTATGCAGGGGCAGATAGTGAGAAGAAGGATGGACCCTCTGACGACATTGATGATGAAGAAGGCTCCGCATGAGTTTTATGACCCAAGCACTCTACCGTTACCCCGCAGAAATAGGAAGCCAACTGTGGATGAACAATTTGCCCGCTTTGTTGAAGTTATCAAGAAGATCCACATCAACATGCCCTTGGTAAATGTGATGAAAGTACCAACCTATGCTCCCTACCTCAAGGACATGTTGAGCAACAAGTGTCCAATGCCCACCATACAGATTATCAAGCTTACAGAGGAGTGTAGCGCCGCTATACTCAACTTGCTTCCTGAGAAGAAGAAGGATCCAGGCTGTCCCACAATCTTATGCTCAATTGGGACAGAATTCTTTGACCAAGCACTCTGTGATGTCAGAGCCAGTGTCAGCATTATGCGAAAGGCCATCTTTGACAAGCTATTCTTTAAAGACGTAGCCCCCACTCCTATGCAGCTACAGCTAGCAAACTTGTCAGTGCGGACCCCCGCTAGGATTGCAAAAGACATTCCAGTGAAGATCCGTGGATGTTATGTCCTAGTGGATTTGGTGGAGCTAGATATGGACGTTGATAAGAAAACACCGCTCATCCTTGGGCCGCCATTCTTAAGCACCGCAGAGGCACAAATTGATGTCATGGCCGGAGTAATCCACCTCAACATTAATAGCACCACAGACACACAAATTGACTTTTGACCAAGAGTGGAAAAATGTTCCATGGTCAAAGTTAAGTTTAGACCAAACTCGCAGGGCATCAAGGAAGTAGAAGTGATGCCTAGAAAGGACAACCTAGTGGACTTCATGCTAAACTTCTTTGCATCAGAGAATCCCGCTCTTGTCGCTCAGAAGAAAATGCAACAGGCATGCCTTAGCTCTGGACAAAGAAGTAGCTAGTGAAGAAGAATCCTTCATCTACACTGCCCAAGAAGGCGAAAAAGGTGTGGCGGCCAAAGAAGACATCCATGTCCTCATCTCCGGACAAGGATGTGCCGACAACAAGCTAAAAATCAAAGGTGAGAAATTCCCGTCCGCCGGAGTCAAAAAGGGGTGAACCCTCGTCGGCAGATTAAATGGTATTTATCCATATTTCCATTTCAAAACTTTTGATTTCAATTTGCATATTTGAATTTTGTACTGTATGTTGGAATTTATTGCAAACAATTTCGGAAAAATGGAATTTTTTTTGAGTTTATCTTTTTCAGATTTTGGATTTGGACAAAGATTGAAAATGTTTTTCCTCGAAACATATTTTCTTTCTTGTGATCCACTACCAGTGGCGCCCACTAGCCAAAGCTGTGGACAAGAGGATCCAGGCTCTGGTCTGGCGACTAGACCCTTTGGTCGGCCGACTAGAGAGCAACAGCTCTGTAGCCCCACTTGCCCCAACAGTAACAGGCAATGGCCATGTTTCAAATTGACCGTTGCACAGCTCTGCTATTTAAGGCAATGGTCGGGAGAGGGAGTTCTTCACTCCATTCATATTTTTCACCTCTACACTTTGCTCTAGCCATTTGGTTCCACTTACTCCAAGCCTTTACATCGATCCACACTCTAAAAACTCCACCAAAAATATTTGCTTTTCCTCACATTTGCATTTAAGAGTCGTTTTCACATTTGCAAGAGCTTCTAACGGAGTTCTCGTTTGGTGTTTCACTAACCTTAACCCCTATCCGTGTTGCTCTTGTGTTGGTTTGTTCAAGTGTGCAGCGATGAACAGGGTGAAGCGAGCGTTAAGCAGAATGAAGAAGAAGATGATGGGGATCTCAAGCAATGCAAGTCATACACCTTCAATGGTGTATAGTACTGGCTCCCATCATCAACGTCTTGAGGAAGAGCGTGAAGAAGATGCACCGGTTCAGGAACCGACGGAAGTAGAGCCCAAAACAATGCCGGATTCAGCACTATTCAACTTCCTTGACTTGGTTGGAAAGAAAGAACGTGACATCTATCAGATGATCACCGGCCGGTCTTACTTCCCTACGCGAACGTATTATCCAGACATTCTTTCCAAGATAGGTATCGATACTGAATTTGCTTCTATCTTTTATGCTATAGGATGGGATGGTTTTGTTCTGGTAGATGAGCCTTGCTATCTCTTGCTTACCATTCAGTTCTCGTGCACCCTTAAGTGGGACAGTGATATGATTTTCTTTTGATGGAATGAAAATCTCACTCACATGGAGGCAATTTAGTGATTTGCTAGATTTTTCTCCTATTGCTATTTTGGATTTCCATTCAAATATTTAGGTTTTGTCAAAAGCAGTTTTTGGGAAGAAATCACAGGGCACACCCTCTCTCTGTCACCTAGAAATATAGATATCCATTATCCTACCTTGCGTTTTATGCATAAATGGTTGGCAATGACTTTGTTCCCTAGAGAGGATGTTAGAACTATGCGGGCGGATGAAATGTTTCTTCTTTACTACATGGTTAATAAAATCAATGTCTCACCTGTCATAGCCATGGTTAAGCAATGGGTTGAAGTTATCAAACAAGTAGGAGATTTTGAATTCACGTCCCTGATCTTTCAACTTGTGCACAATCTTGGTTTACTTGGAACTGCCCATATCAATGATTTAATTTATGAACAGGCTGTCCTAGGCGAACAATTCTTTAGATCGGAACATTCACTGAAACAAGTACCCAATGGCTCTTTGGTTTATTTCTTCCCGGTTATGCAAATGAAATCCAGTTACCTAATCTGGATTTTCATTTGTATAACTGTGATGAACTAACTATTCCTCTAGAGACATGCTTTGCAGCTTGCAGGAACAGTGTTTTTGATGCAATGACCAGAAATAAATCGCGAAGGAACATCGAGGCATCCTTCCCGAGGGAGGAGCCAAGCACGGGTTCTTGCAATCACACCATTCCTCAAGGAAGCGGCAGTGCATCATAGGACACCAGCTGTTGGCCCGGAGGAGCCTACTATAGCTCAAGTTCGAGTGGCTTACCACCACTATTCAACACACATCACTGTCGTAGTGCTTCAAGGAGGGGCAGAGAGGACCTCAGCAGGAAAATCAACAACATGTCCCTCTAAATCGACCAGTTGGACCACACCATCCACACTCGTATCCAGTAGGAAAATGAGTGGAGGGATGATGTCCAATGGTAGCTCTCAAGAATTGAGAATAATGTCTCTTGGGGTAACACCCAAATGAGCTCTTATTTTCATTCTCAAGGCTACCTCGATTAGGGGCTGCCGTTGTTCGAGTGAGCTCAAGCCAGCTTGGGGGGAGTGCCTCCTCCTAATGTGAAGGTAACTTGTATCATTTCTTTTTCCAATCACCATATGCATGATAAACTAAAAAAACATGAAAAAGATTTATTTCCCTTTCACATGCATGATAAATAGAAAACCCTAAAAAAGATAATAATAATAATAGTAGTAATGAATAAATTCATGCGCGGTATAAATGCTTAAGGTATCCTATGTTGAGATGATGAATAGTAGCTTTGTCTTTATTCCTTTCATATACCCAGTTTACAACTTAGTACTCCATCTAGTTTTGGTTTGTTGGTATGATTAAATTTCACCTCAAACACACTAGTGGGTAGCAAAAGCATTATCCTTCTAGGTTGTTGGGAGATATGATATGATTAGTTAGGTCTGCTATGATCTTGCTCAATTTGTGAAACTTGACACCCGGAAAATTAATTTGAGAAAAAAGTCAAGTTCCTCAATGATATAATTTCATACCACAGCCATATGTTGGGATAAATTGCAAAAACCTTCTACATATGCTACTTGTATTTTCATTGAGCCTTGTCAAAATTGTATGACCCTAGTGAGAAATATTTTCTGCATTCATGATCAAGTCCGTGCACATGCACATCTTGAAATTGTGTGACACTGGAAATTAGCAAACATACATGTCACACCATCCATCCACAAGATTAAGACTCTGTCTTCATGATTGATCTCTTCCCAAGGCAATCAAGGTTATGGCTATCGAAAAAAAGAGCAAAAAAGAAAACTCTTGCTCCATGAAGAGCCTGAGAGAAAAAAGAAAGAAAGAAAGATAGCCAAAACTGCCAAATAAAGGGAGAGACAAAACAAAAAGAGTCTCCATTCTACTCCACCAAATCCACGACACATGCACATCTAGATCATGCTTGTAGGAAATGTTTTCTCCATGGATCCACTCTTTTGACTTGGCGACATATGAAATACAAGTATGCCACATTTATCCTTACGCAGAGCTCCACATATTAGTCTTTAGAGGTAGGATTTTTTAGGTATCTTTAGCCTTGGTGAGGAATTTATGCACTTTGAGCAATTTAAGTGAATCAATTAAGACACTTAGATTTATCATAAAAAATTAACCTCCAGGCTAAAGTTGATCAAAGAGAGTAGATGTAATGGTAGTCTTACAAACCATTCCATCTTCCAACTGCCCAAGATTTAGAGAAGCTACAACGCCCCACAGGTAATAAAAGGTGAAGTAGTCATGCCAACTTATTCAATTCTTTATAGAGTGTCTTAGTTGTGCACTTGGGTATATGTTAAGAATAAGACATTATAGCAACTCCTGATCAACACAATGCCTTCACTCAGGACGAGCAAAGGTTCAACTTGGGGGCTTTGTTGACGGTCCTTAAGTACCAATTTCGACAATCAATGTACCTATAAAAGTAGCAAGACTTAGCATTTCATACTTGCATGTTAGTTAGGAATAATAAGATTTCACTTGTCCTTGGAGATTCATGTGCCTGCAGGGATATGATACCATAGAAGTGGAGAAATGGACCAAAATTTCGGGAAACACCGTTCTAGTCAATCAGATGGTGCCAACTGGACTTCCCTCGGATTGTATATGTGGCTGCACAGGATTCCTCTAGAGAACACTGACTTAATTCAGAAGAGGACCCACAAGTCACCCCAAGAAAGCACAAAGCAGGCGGCCCCACTCCTTGGTCGGCTGACAAAGGGGGAGGGAGGTCGACCTGATCATGAGGCAGTTCGGCCTCCCCTTCCACGTGTCGCCTCCTCATCCCTTTGGCAACGTCGGTGTCCCAAAGCTCCGTGGCAGTTACTCTCCAGTAGTGACCTTTGGCACTTATAAACAGAAGGGGAGAGCTTCACTCCAACACACACACTCAAGAGTTATTCATTTCCCTCTTTCACTTAGTAGTTTCCTAGTCCTAGTGGAGTTTAGTGTAGGAGAAGCCTTGCTCAAGTCTCCAAGTCATAGGATTATTGGTATGGCTCTTGTATCTTTACCTTTGTTCTATTTTATCATTATGACTTTATTCTATTCAATTAATATAGTTCTTCCTTATAGTTATGCTTATGATATGTGTACCTTGTTTAATTATACATCATATTCATGTCATATGACTTTATGCTTTCATGATGATATAGACTTGCTACCTTATTTTCATGATTGTCATATACCTTCACTATAGTCTAAATGTTATAATGCTAGTTGTACTTTAGTCTAGTTGTTATGATTCAACATAGGTTTGATATCCAATTAGGATTACAATTGCTTTTCATGGCTTGTTAATCCGTAGGATTAGAGTTATGTATGCTTTAGTATTTGTTAATCCAATTGGTGAATCTAGTGTTTGATCCATGTCAGAATTCTACTTAAATGTGTAAGCGCGGTGCTTAGACGGCTAGGTAGTATAGATCACCTCGTAATCCATGGTTTGTAGAGGTAGGCAGTAGGTGGTGATAGTCCTATCTGTCCATTGTACTCCTCCATGTTCGGTTACGACGTGTGTCCAAGACAGAGTTGCCTTATGTATGTTGTGCATGAATCCACAGTTTGACTATGTAACTATATAGGTAGACTAACATTAGAGATACAACTTTACTTTCCTAACTTAAACTCCCTAGTGACTTAGGACTTTATTTATCCTTAGGAATGATTGCTCTGTGTGTCACACTACCCCTATCCATACTTATCCATACTCATACCAATCTTTATGACTACGTTACTATTAACAATCATATATTTATGCTATAACCTTCCTTTGGTAGAACTATAAATGACAAGCTATTGGAGCAATCCAATAGTGAAAAGCTACAACGTTATTACCCGTGCGCTTGCAGATTATACTAGTATGACACTGCAAGTGTCAACAGACATTTCTGGCGCCGTGCTAGGAATAGTGATAATTCTAGTGCGATGTTAAGAAATAGTGATAATCCTGGTCGCCGTTGCAGACTGGGCACCAACACCAGCACTTGTCGGAGAGGGTGCGCCGGTAAGGAATGGTCGCCTTGATGACCTCCTCTAGCGACGCCTCCTCCTCCTCTGTCACCACCGGGAAGACCACCTGCTCCTCCTTCGTTGGCGCCGGGATGACCTCTTCCTTGTCCGCCGTTGCCGGGATGAACTCCACCTCCTCCTTCGCTGTCGTCGAGATGACCACCACCACCTCCTCCTCCTCCTCCTCCTCCTCCTCCTCCTACGCTGCCGCCGAGATGACAGGGGTAGAGCGCCGTGGACGTGCTTCGGTGAAGGCGAGCGTGCTTCGTCGTGGCGTGCTCGACCCATGGAAGAAGACGAAATGCCGGTCTATAATGAGTCAATGAACAGTAAAAAAATACCCATTTGATAAATCGCTATATAACAACTCGATAACTAAATTGAAGCACTAATAGTAGCGATATTGGCCTAAAACTGTGGAGATCTGTTGAGAATAACAGAAATATTGAGCAAATGAAAAAAACCCAAAAATGTATGGAAATGTGAAACATGGACAGGAACATACCGCAGACGTCGGGAGGAGAGGGGTGCGGAGGTTGAGGTTCTCAACGGTCTCCCTCAAGTCCTGTGTGGGCGCCACGGCAGTTGAGCGTGGCAAGCGGCGAGAGTGAGGGTTTCAGCGCGGCCGCAAAGAAGGTGAAACGGGAGAGTGAGTAATGGCGGAAACGGGAGTGCGCCCCTGATATGGACGTGAGGTCAAGAGGTACTTTTTCTCATACTAGCACGCTTGGTGTCATGGCGTAAATTTGTGCCCACCTATCATTGTATGGTAAGTACAACTTCAGCATATGTCATAAAAAAATGGAAGGCAGAAAGTTTTTTTGGTAAAAGTCAATTTTACTCCCCTGAACAATCCGTTTATTTCATATTAGTCCCCAAACAAAATCTTGGCTCAATTTAGTCCCCTAAACAATTTAAGTTGGTGCAATCTACGCCCTTACGCAAATTTCTTTTTTTGTTTCTCTTTGTACCATTTGAATTTGAAGATAAATTTTTGTATTATAATAGATGATATCTATCATTATACAAAAAGAATATAGTTTATATTTTTCCTAAATAATTGCTATATGATTTTGTAGTTAGAAAAGCAAAACATTGGAATGGATATAGATCAATATATTCTCATCATTACCTTTCCTATTTCTCTCTCTAAAATTCAAGGGATGTGATTGAATTGAAATCTTACCTCTTATTAGGAGGTGATAGAGGTATCGTAATAGGGCCCAATCTAAGATCAAATCAAGAGCATAGGTCATATCTCTCTGCTTTGAGAAAGTGAGTCAAAGTGCTCATATGGAAGAGCTCTAGGATCAAGATGGATATTGTGCATTGGTTAGATCTCACAATGTGTTTGCGCACATCATCTCACAAAACACCATCGTACATATATGCAGACGGCTTCATAATAATAACTCTTGTTTTCTAAAAAAAAAACCAAATGTGCAAATTGCTTCCAAATGGATTGTCGACCCCGGGCGCATGCAGGTGACTCACGACATAGCTTTAAATTTCATTTTTCCAAATTAAAAGAACACATAATTAGAATTTTTCTGAATTCAAATGTGCAAATTGCTTCCAATTGAATTTAAAGTAAGTGGTGTTTTAGGCTCATGGTTGTTTTGACGAGTATTCCATTTCAAATACCACCTACATACAATATTTTGAAACTTTTTTGGATGAATGCTTCCATTAATGTATGTTGGATAAAGGATATATGACATAGTACTTCTAGTACAATTGAAGGTGAAATGGACATCTCCAATTACAGGTTGCTGTAAAACTTGAACAAACACATTCTATATGCACGACGGCATATGGTTGGTATAGACACTATATCTCATAGCCAAAAACATCTTTATTAGTGAGCTATATAAATATGTGACAAATATTACCATAAGGAGTTTGGTTGAAAGAGAACAAAATAAAACTAGACTATCAATGCAAATTGGGTCTATGTGATAGATAAAAGTTTTATATGAATTCAGAAAAAAAAACAAGTGATTCGGACACCATATGAGAAATCTATACAAGTTCAAAGTTTTCATTACGAATAAAAAACACAAAACAAGAACAAGAAGAAGAACCTAGGTAGTAGGTGCGGAGCTACATGATAGCTGTGGTGTCACAAGACACCAACGAATTTTGGTCACACTGCCAAGCTCCTTGCTATTCTACGGTGAGTGACTCCGGCAGGCCTAGTGATGAACGTTGTTTTGCTGGATTCATTAACAGTGAACATTGTTCAGTTTTGACGGTGACACCATTCATCTTTGAATCCTAGCTCTGCCCCACAACCCGGCGTCGACATATCAGAAGACCATATGAAACCAACTCTTATGCTCAACATGCCAGATGACACACTCTCTCTCTGATGCACGGAGATAGGATCCTTCCACTGCTCATTCGCTTCTGATATTTGAGGATGCCCGCTGCTCTCTCTCTCTCTCTCTCTCTCTCTCTCTCTTCAGCAAGACTGCTGCCGCCGCGTGTGGGCCGTGAGTTCCCACTAGCCCACTCGCCATCAACTCCCCTGAGCAGTCGTTATGGTCAACATGGCACATGAGAGCCAGAGAATGCACCACGTGTTGTGACAGGGTGCAGACACACTACCACCTAAAATGCCAATGCAGCTCTAGATGGTATCCACACCGGCCAAAATTCTCTTGTGCGTGAAAATCTTATTCCTATATTTTTTCCCATCCTAGTACATTGCAAGGTGGATAGGAGGTCGGTAGTTTCTAGAACGTGGCCCTAAGAGTCACTGTGATTGAATGAATGCCGCCATCTATGTATATTGTTGAATGATGGATACTATATGCCATGGTCACTAGCCAAATTCAAGGTGAAATATAATGACTGATCTTAGAATCTAATTTGCCTTTCAATTGGTAATTATCTATAGCTTTTTTCGGCAACATGACATACGAGTGCTACAGCATTTTTGTTCCATGGAGGTGCATGTCCTTATTTTAATAACAGTATAAATGTACGTTCGTAACTGGGTGTAAATTATTTTTCCATTACAAACCCCTGTCTAGTTGCTATTAGGATAGAAACAACATTAGAGATTAACATATTCTTCTCGTTGTTACCTTTCCTATTTCTCTCTCTAAAAATCATGGGATGTGATTGAATTAAAGTCTTACCTCTTATTAGGATGTGATAGAGGCAATGTTTAAAAAAGCGGAATCATTAAGCGAGCGGTCAGGCTACGCTCAGTGCTTAGGCCGCCTAGGCGTTGCTGCTTTTTTGCGATGGTCAAGATATTCTTCAGGAATTTATCAAATAGAAAACAGAGGAAAAATGATAAATGGGCCAATTCATCAGCCCATAAACCCATCTATCACACGCCATGTTGATCCATGCATTAATACATATCTGTACAAGCATCGTATGCCATTGACCATCCATAGAGGCCGCCTTGGTCGTTCGCATCGTACTGCTAGGAGGTACGAATCACCGCGTAAGCGCTCGCTGCGCGCGCCTCGCCAACTCAAAAAAGCATAATTACGCACGCTTAATCGCGCTTTGGAAGATTTGAGCGTTTCTCTGACTAATTGCACCGCGCAGAGCAAAGTAACGCGCTGGCCAGGCGCTCAGCACCTAGGCGCCGCTTAAGCGGACGACGCGTCCGCTTTTTTAAACAGAGGATAGAGGTATCATAACAGGTCCTAATCTAAGATCAAATAAAAAGCATAGGCCATATCTCTCTGCTTTAAAAAATAAAGTCAAAGTACTCATATGAAGGAGCTCCGAGATTGAGATCGAGATTATGCTGTGTGTTAGATCTCAGAAAACCAAATTTGCAAATTGCTTCCAAATGAATATAAAGTAAGTGGTGTTTAGAGTTTATGGTTGTTTTGACGAGTATTCCATTTCAAATACCACCTACATACAATATTTCTAAACTTTTTGGGATGAATTCTTCAATCAATGTATGTCAGAGATGGAAGATATATGACATAGTACGTCTAGTACAATTAAAGGTGAAAGGAAAACCGCTAATTATAGGTTGTTGTAAAACTTAAATCAACACATTCTATATGCAGGGAGGCGTATGATTGGTATAGACATTATATCTCATAGCCAAACACATCTTTATTAGTGAACACAAGTTCATAGGTTTTAGTAGCTAGAATCCAAAGGCCAAATACTAAGAACACGTAAACACAATTTCGCACGCTGGCCTATCCATTGCAACGCAGGGCGAGGGGGGCCAGTTGTTGGCGTTTACTACGCTCTAATGATAATATCAATTAATTCTGCAAACGCACAGAACACCATTGTAGCATTTCACCCGGTCGTATTCTAGGGTATTGTATTTCTCCTCAGGGAAGCAAGACGTAAGAGTATCGAGAGTTAACAATCTTATGTCTATAAGAAAATCACCAATCAAATCACAGTGGGGACCAAGATAATGATTGGGTAATATGATGGACGCATCAAGAGAAGACCGCACTACTGGTATTTAATAGAGAAAAGTACAGCTAGTTGGGAGGACAACGAGTCAAGTTGGATTTCCTAAGTAATGATTTTCTAAAATTTCCAAGACAAGCGTCAAGCGTTGCTTCTAGAGCTGCCACTATTTACTAGCGATTCTGTGGCTCACATTTTCTTCACTTTGGGGCACGAAAATGTTCCACTAATATGGGTCGGTAACTAACCTTCGTACTAATGGGTACGCTATCGCTAGACGACCCTGCTTGAGACTTCCCGAACATGGTGGATTACTAAAGGAACGGACAGGACTGTCACCACCTGCCGCCAACCACACAGCCCGTGGGGACGAATGCATAACCAGCTAGCATTTACATAGGCACCACGCCTACACTCACAATAGATATTCTTCCATAGATCTTTGCGGAAGAACAGCTAGGAAAATAACTAAGTCTAAAACCCTTACTCAGGACGATGACTCAATTAAGTCCTAGCCGGGAAACCCATGAACATGTAAATCATGGAAACACTCTCCAAGGTGCAACTAGGAAACAACTTCAAAACACTATTGGACTTGGATAAATAAAAGAACAAACATCTTTATATTTGTGGCATAAGTCTTATAGAAGAAAAGATACAAGAGAAGTTATACCAAGGCTTCCAAGACAAATCCTGAATCCCGAGGAGAAGCTCTCAACCCTACTCTAACTCCCAAGCTAACTATCCTATTCTATATTGTGGCACAAGAAGTGGGAAAGTGGTCTCCTTGATGTGTTGCCTCTTTTGATTGATGATCTTCTTCTGCCGAATGTCCCCTCTATTTATATGTGGCATTGCGCAGGGGTGTACTTGTATGTGAAGTAGAGTCAGTAGGCTGAAGTAGGTCTGCCGGGCGGCGGGCAAGGCCGGGCAGCCACGTGTGCCGGGCGGCATGCACTGCCGGGTAGTGGGCAAGGCCGAGCAGCCGTTAGATTGGGCCGGTTCGCCGACCGACCTTCTCCTGATGGCTTGGATCGTGTCTCAATGGCGGTTTTTTGGTCAGTTTTCACCGACTCTCTCATTTTAGGGGCCGGTAGGCCTCATGGGCTAGCGACCCCGGGTGCCGGGCGGTAGCCCATGCCGTGCGGCGACCCATGCCGTGTGGCAGCCTTTGCTAGGTGCCGATACGTTGCCGGGTTGCCCCTTGATCGCTCCTGGATGGGCCACTAGATGGCCGTCTTTCCTTCGCCCCATTTCACGTGTCTTGGTCCGGGAGGAGTAAACGGCTTCGTAGTGGAGTATTTTGCAGAATCGGCCGGGTGCTGATTTCAGCCATAAACGACCCTATTGGCCGGGTCCTGATTTCAGCCATAAACGACTCTGTCGGTCGGGTTCTGATTTCAGCCGTAAATGACCAAGTGGGCCAGGTCTGGATTTCAGCTATAAACGCCCCTGTCGGCTGGTGAAAATGGCTGTTTCACAGTTGTGATCGGTCGACGGGTTGCTTCTTCATGGTTTTGCATATTTTGGCCCTGCAAACACATATCTCAGCAAAACTCATGGAATCTTATTAGTTTATACAAATATTTAATGATCTTAGGTCGTTACCTTGCATTTCTGGACCGGTTGGTGGCTGATATTGGGTGTTATAGGCCGCCAACACTAGTAAATTTCGATGTGGGCGGTGCAGCTTGCCTCGATTCGAGTCAAGCGACATGACCATTCATAGCCGCTACTATTACTTCTCACGAGTGTGTATTCACAGCTGCTACCAATAGTCCGCGCAGGGCTAGGAGACCAGCTAGAATTGAGCAAAGTGCATGGTGCGTAGAGAATTGCTAGCATGAATGAGTCTGGGTAAAGGGACTCTCCATGCAACCTGATGACCAAACTCTTGTTTCGAGGCCCCTTTGCAAGGAACTAACAATGATCTGTCCAAGTTCCAGTGAGGGGTCGCTCTATCATCAATGGACCCTTAATGACAGTGGCAGGCTCCATCCATCTGTCCATGCTCCATGAAAATATGGTGTCACACCTATTAGTCCCTGTTTGGATCCTCTAGTTGGTTAAATTTTAGCTAACTAAAGTTTAGCGAGATAAAGTTTAGTCAAGTAAATTTTAGGAGGTGCATGTTTGTATCAATGACTAAAGTCTTTATCTAAACAAAATGTAGACAAGTCTACCCTTTATTAACTAACCAAAAAGTGAACATATGTGCGGGTTGAAGGAAAATATTATATGTGGGGAGGGCTAGTTTTGACTTTAGTTGACTTTTTCCCAAGTATCGTCAAAGTGGAGACAATAAAGAATACCGAGAGGGGACGGTCAAAGCATGCCACCTCTCATCCCCTGATTGAGTAACAAAGAGAACCCCATTGTTGTACTACATGATAACTACACATAATCCTCTTGCATGCCTTGGAGTACGACAAAGAGCTGCTCGCGTTATTGCGAATTTATTCAAATTATCATAACTTATCAGTCTTGACAGAGCGTCAAAGCTGTTAAAAAAAAGACAGGGCGTGAAAGAACACACCCTATCTGCTGGCCATGGTGGTCACACAAGTTAGTGATTGGAGGTGTAAACGACTTTGTCATTCCCTACTAAACTTATAAACCCAACCAAAGCGCACGCCTCTACGCTCTCAAGCCTAACTGTTCATCTCCTCACCATAACGTCCCATCGGTGATTCAACTTCGTATCCCCAATCTCCCCTATGACGTCGGCAGCCATCCTCTTCGACCTCAGGGGCAGCCAAAACCGTCGACGATGTCTAAACGCCGGAAGTACCAGTCACGGAACCAGCTGTGTGACACATGCGAAAGCTTCTCACATAGTGCAGTGATTGTAGCATCTCTTGTCGGCCACCCACGACTCCTCTGCCCCCATCTCGTTCAACGTTAGCCTCAGCCACCGCACGCCTTGAACGCCATGGACAAAGACAAGGGGCTTATGGAAGCCTCTGCCTCAGCCACGGCGAGCACGAGGAAGAAAGGGAAGGGAGCAGCAACAGCCTCTGCATCAGCCATCACCACAAATCTGTCTATGCATACCACGTGCTTCACTTGATTAATCTGTTAGAGTAATTAGATAGATTGATTAATGCGCTTTTGGATTCATTAATCAATGTAGTTGGTGGCTTATTAATTGCATTGTTAGTTTTTTTTATGCTCTATGCATGTATCGATCTGTGAGTACCCTCTGCTTCACTTGACTAATTTGTTAGAGTAATTAAATAGATTTGTTAATGTACTTTTAGTTTTATTTGTACTAGAACTTTGATTTATGCTATGTGTTAATTTTACATGCTTACACCAATTTTCTATGATGCAATCCATCAGAAAATTATGATTATCTCATTTCATCAATCTCATTATTATAGGTCCACAAGCCCAATTTCCCCGATGTGCCACCAGGATTCAAAGACAAAAGGAAGAAGAAATCTGAACCCATCTTTGATTTCATGGCTGACATGGATGTGCCACCAGGATGTGAAGTCCAATGTGACCTTAGATTGGAAAAAATGCACATCTAGTTTACGTTCACTTATCAAAGAAGTGATGTTAGACCTAACGAGGCGTTGTCTTGCAAGGAGGTGATGATCCTTCTTCTTGATTACAACATTGATATAGTTTAACATGCTATATATAGTTATTAACCATGCGCCTTGTAAAACTTCAGATCATGGCTAGGACAGAGGATCTTCGGATTATTCTAAAGAAGAAGGTGATGGACAGAGTGTACAAGAATAACAAATAATCAAATTAGGCATGTATGAATGAACTTATCTAGTGTTAGGATGACTTATGTAATGAATGCCACTTTGTTATTTTGAAATTATGTCGGATGAAGCTTACATATGTAAGGAATGCTTCATTTGTTACATGGTATGCAATGGTATTTCTATGACATCCCCGGAGCCTCAATAAATGTTCCTGTTGAATGCTAATTTATACTAAGTGTGCTCAATGCTCAATATGTTGGATGTCAGAGTAACTAGCGTCTTTTTTAAGCAAAGATGATGAAAAATGAGCAAGACACATATATGACCTAATATATATACATTCCAAAAATAGCATTGGATAGTTCATCAATAGTGTTCATCATCAAACACACGAAAAGAAAGAAATTAAAAACAAAAATATCAAACTAGTACTAGTAATTAACGACTATGAATGGGATGACCCAGGCACGGTGGCGACAACGAACAAGGAGGAAGTCCATCTCTTCTTGAAGGTGGAGTTGTATCCCGCGGCCCGAGCAATCTGACAATGCCTCTCAATGTTCTCGGGCACCCCCATGTTGTCGCGGAAGAGCTGCAACGTGTGCACCTAAACGTCCTCCTTGCACTCGAACTCCCTATCTTGGCAAACCAGGAACGAGTACAAGGTCTTGCCAGAGGAAAAATCCTCCCGATACAGGATGCACATGCCGCCGTCGAGGGAGTGGTAGTAGACAACGGAGTCGCTTCTGTCGCTGTACTCTTCGTCGTTGTCATCATCGCTGGTGGTGTTGTCCTTCTTCTTCGCTACCACCAGGACGACCACCTCCTCCTCCTGCGCTGTCGTTGGGACGACCGGGGCTAGAGCGCCGTGGACGCGCTTTGGCAAAGGCAAGCATGACTCGCTGTAGCGTGTTCGAGCCACAAAAAAGGACGAACCACCAGCCTGTAAAGAGTTGATGAATAGTAAAAAATACCCATATTGGATAAATCGTGATATAGCGACTCGATAACTAAATTGAAGCACAAATAGTACTGATATTGGCCTAAAACAGTCCAGAGCTATTAAGAATCACAAAGATATTGAGCAAACAAAAATGCCTAAAATTATATAGAAATCACGGAACATGGGCAGGAACATACCATGGACGCCGGGAGGAGAGGGGTGCAGAGGTTGCGGTTGCCAGATGCCTCCCTTGAGTCCCCCGTGGGTGCCAAGGCAGTTGAGCGGGCGAGCGGCAAGAGCGAGGGTTGAGCGCGGCGGCGAAGAAAACGAAGCGGGAGAATGGAGTGATGGCGGCAAGAGCGAGGTCAAGAGGCGCTTTTCTCATACTGGCACGCTTGGTGTCTGATATGCGCATGGATTAAAGGAAAAACAAAGGAAATTTGAAGGGTAGGAATTGTAAAGGATTTTTTCCTTACAATCATTTGGTTAATAGGAAAAACAAAGGATACTTTCCGTAGGAATGGATTCCTATGTTTGATTATGGAGGAATCAAAGCAAGAGGTAAGACCTCTTTTTCTCTTTATGATGTAATGAATACCTCCATCAATGTATAATGTTGATTAAAAGTTTCATTGCTTTGAATCACGTGAAATCAAGTACATATGTAACAACTTTTGATGCCTTCACAAAAAAAATAGATTAGTTTTGAATTATTGGACATTGTTTTGCATAAAACATTGGTTGAAAGCAAGTGATTGGTTTTGAATTATTTGACGTTGTTTTGAATCAGTTGCAAACAAAAGTAAACGTGGGCGTAGCTACAGTGTAGCTAGTGGGTCCAACTGCACCCACAAGAAATGAAAATCATTTGCAATCCTATTTTTTCCACCATATTAGCACCCAAGAAAACAATGAAAAACCGTAGCTAGGTAGCATTAGCAGCACCCCCTTGATTTTGCCAGGAAACAAATAGGCCCTTAGCTAGCAGCATCCCTTTGATTTTGCTCTGGCCCTTGATTTTTCTCCAGCTAGGTGCTGCGTCCTCCAGATTTTGTTCTAGCGTCGCCATAATTAAATATGTAAAAACTCCAATCCTGACACAAACATACATCGGCAACAAGGGGATGATGATCAGAACACATAATTCATTCACAAAATAACACAGTTCATCCTGTTCAACCATGAGGTCAATAAAACACGATCAGAAGTGTTCAACACAAATATACTACAAAGAACAAAAAAAAGCAACGATGACAATGAGATTTGAAACTAGCTTGATGAGGAGGAGGGGATGACGAGCATCCACAGAGGCAAGCGACAATGGCGACGACGAGGGGACTCATCGATCCACCCAAGCAATCTTGCAGTGTAGCTCGACTGCATTGGGCCTCCCAGCGTTGCTGGTGTTGCTGATGAACCGGGACACGTGCATGACGACCACCATCCTACAGCCGTACTCCTGGTCGTCGTTGCAGACCAGGCACTTATACCAACACTTGCCGGAGGGGGTGCATCAGGAAGGAAGGCGCAATACGACGGTGAAGAGGGGCTCATCATCGCTGTCATTGGTGGTGGTGGTGTCGTTGTTGCCGTCGGTCGCCTTGACGACCTCATTCGGCGGCGCCTCCTCCTCCTCATCTATCATCGGGATGGCCACCACCTCCTCCTCTAACGCCGAGACGACCACCTCCTCCTTTTTTGTTGCCGCTGAGGCGACATCCTCCTCCTCCTTCGCTGCCGCCAGGATGAACTCCTCCTCCTCCTCCTCCTCTGATATTGGTACAACCTCCTCCTCCACCTCTGATGCCGGGATGAACTCCTCCTCCTTCTCCTCTGACACCACGACGACCTCCTCCTCCTCCTGCGCTGCGGTCGAGACGATTGGGGCCAGAGCACGCTTTGACGAAGGCGAGCGTGACTCGCCGCATCGTGCTTGAGCCACGGAAGAAGACGAACCACCGGTCTGTAAAGAGTCAATGGATAGTAACAATCCCCATTGGATAAATTGTGATATAACAACTCGATAACTAAATCGAAGCACAAATAGTACAAATATTGGCCTAAAACAGTCGAGAACTATCGAGAATCGCAGATATTGAGCAAACAAAAAACTGCTAAAATTGTATAGAAATCGCATAACATGGGCAGAAGCATATCGCACACGCCGGGAGGAGAGGGGTGCAGAGGTTGTGGTTGCCAGCGGCCTCACTCGAGTCCCCCGTGGGTGCCATGGCAGTTAAGTTTGGAGAGCAACGAGTGAGGGTTTGAGCGAGGCAAAGAACATGAGAAGCAGCAGAGTGAGTGATGGCGGAAATGGTAGTGCGCATGGGTGTGAGATCGAGAGGCGCCTTTCTCATAATAGCACGCTTGGTGTCTGATATGCTAACACACTGAAACATAGGACCGCGTAAAAATTGGGCCCATCTGTCATTGAGTCCTAAGTACAACTTCATCGTACTCCGTCTGGTTCTGGATGTTAGGTCCTTTAATGGGTGTAGTCAGATTTTTTCAATTCTGTTTGTTTAAGGAAAACTAGTTGTTTTTGGGTCAAAATCCCCTAGAGTTGGTCAATTGACTCTACACCATGGAGCTACAAAACTCAAGCCCTCTGTTTACTCTCACGGCTTAAACTGAACCACTTTATTACCTGATTTGTTAGTTTTGGACGGAAAATAAATCATGTTTCAATCGATTTTCCTTGAAAGAAATATATACCCAAATATGTTCCCTTCAAAAAGAACCAAACACATACAACAGCAGTATTCTTCATCTTAGTTTTGCGGTGCCTATTCATTAATACAAGGGAATTGACACAGGATAGATATATTAGCCACACGTGCTTTCAATTGTGAACTTTGCTTGAGATCGAAACACCAATATGAAATCTACATCAGGTAAAAATTCAATGGTAAATTCAAAATAATTACAAATGATCTGTGCTAATACTTTGAATGAAGACACACCTACCAGTATGGTTTCGAGTGGACCCTTGGCTCAGTTTTGATCGTGAGAGTAAATAAAGAGCTTGATGGTTTAACTCCACAGAGTGGGGTCGTTTGGCCAACTCCAGGTGGTTCGGACCTGTTGTTTTTGGACTTGTTTGCCCCTTTTTTTTAGTCAGGAAGGTAGAACATTGGAATGGATAGAATTTCCCACTTCTGGAGACTGCCGCTTTCCAATGATACATAACTGACTGGTGGGACCAAAATAGGTGGACCCATTGGGAAGGTGCGGGAGGCGAAGCCAGTGGATTCTACAAAAGTGAAAAGCATGGAGGCCGGTGGTTTTTACAAAATTTAATACTCCCCCTTTGGATTGAAGGAAAAACAAAGGAAATTTGGAGGATAGAAATTGTAAAGCAATTTTTTCTATACAATCATTTGGCTCATAAGAAAAACAAAGGATACTTTCCATATGAATAGATTCCTGTGCTTGCTTTTGGAGGAATCAAAGCTAGAGGTAAGACCTCTTTTTTTCTTTCCGTTGTTTTCATATGGAGCAAGAGCAAGCTATAGATTCCTTTGTTTTTCCTATGAGACTACCAAAGACCTTCTTATCCAAATCCCTATGTTTTCAATTCCTATAGGATTTCAAAAGCATACCATATCAATTCCTATATTTCTCCTGTTCCTATGTTTTTCCTATCTTACATTCCAAGTGGGGCAGGAGGTCGGCGGTTTCTACAACATGGCCCGACCAGTCATTATGATAGAAATGAATGCCTCCATCAATGTATAATGTTGAATGATGGACACTATATGACATGGTCACTAGCCAAATAGTACCATAAGGACTTTGATCTAAAGAGAACAAAATCAAACTAGACTGTCATGACGCAAATGGGTCTATGTAATAGATAAAGGTTTCATATGAATTCAGAAAAAAGAATCAAGTGATTCGGACACCATATGAGAAATCTATACAAGTTCTATGTTTTTATTATGAATGAAAAACACAAAACAACATCAAGAAGAAGAGCTGAGGAAGAAACAGGTGAATCGTGAACAACCCGACGCTAACTACCGGACCCCACATATCAGTGGCCCATATGAAACCAGCAGTTATGCTCAACATGTCAGGTGACACATGAGTAGTAGCAGTGAATGCACCACTGCTCTCTCTCTCCCTCTCTCTCTCTTTCTCTCTCTCTCTCATGCATGGAGACAGGATCCTTTCGCTGCTCATTCGCTTCTGATATTTGAGGATGCCGCTGCTCTCTCTCTCTCTCTCTCTCTCTATCACACCCAGTTCCAATGACCAAAACTGAATGCATTCGTATGCATGCCCAGGATTAAGTTTTCACAGACACAGGATAATTATTGTGATAAAAGAACAATATCTTTTTTAATATCGATAATATTATTACAAGGATGACCCGTAGGTCAAAAAGAAATGAAGATTACATTGCAGCAGAATAAACTAAGCATTGGCGTCCTGTAGCTCCCACAGGAAGTCGACTAGAAGACCGCATGCCTAGACTCCTCCATCGTTTTCATAGAGTTACCAACCTTCTCCTGTAGCTAAGCAGCAATGTGGTATAGTGCAAGGGTGAGTACATGTCGTACTTAGCAAGTGGGAGAAAAGATGACCTGGGGCTATAGACAAGAAAGGTTTATTGGGGTATATTGCATTAGCTTTTAATTCACCTTTGCATCCTAATTACTAGGTTAGGTCATCCCAACCATCAATCCACAGGGATAAAACAAATCAGGAGACCTTCTCCCTTGTACGCGCCCACTGATCTTTCACCCATCGGGAAGTAAACCCTTTACTCGAGAGGCCCCCGCTTGAGCCAGATGAATCTATGATGAGGACATCAACGACATACGAATAATGACGACGGAAGATGGCGCGCCAAACCAAGCTGTCACACCTTCACCTCTCGTCGTCGCGCCTCCTCGAGTTACGGATCCATCTTCTAACGAGACGACGACGTACAAGGGCCCAATCACTAGAGCTCGAGCCCAGGAATTGAAGACGGTTTTGATGCTAAGGAACGACGGCCCAGGATGATGTCGCCCGAAGGCCCGCGTGGCCCAAGTCGCACGACTCCCTCTCCACCGCGCGCCTCTCCACTTTAGCCGGCCCTAGATGCCTCGTCTTCCCCCTATATAGTCAAGGGCTGCGCCCCTTGTAATCTTTGAGTTTTGTTTTAAGTTTAGCTTAGCTATACATCCGTCTCTCGACGTGAATTCAGAACTCCACCTTCGTGCAATACATCAGATTGCTCGCCTCTAATTCTTGCTCGTTCTTCGATTGCGCGTAAGAATTGATCCTCGTGATCAGGTTGATCTTGTTTACCACAAGGTTAATATCCTCTGGAAGTTTGTTCAGCGATTACATTGGCGCTTCGGCTTGCTCGTCGTAGTCGGATCATGAGGGTCGACATCCACCAAATCGAAGTTATCTCCACTCGCCGAAAGATCGGACACTCTACACCTATCAAGTGGTATCAGATTCCAGTGTTTCTCGGTGAGTTTTATCCAAGTCCACATAAACCATAAACTACAAAAAAAAAGTTTACCCCAGTACGGTTTTGAGCCTTGCACTTTCGTTCAATAATTTGCGTTGTTGAGTTTTTGTGCTTTCGCTTTTGATCGTTGCTGGTACACTGTGTTTCATCGTTTTCTTCCTATCATCGTCGTATCCTTCCGCCGTGCCGCGTGTTTTCACCACCACAGTTTGCTTTCCGCCGCATCTGTTTACCCCGTCTCGCTTGCCAAATTTTCCCACTGCACCGTGAGTCCGGGTCAATCACTGCCTCGACGATCGAGTCCTACTCGGTTACGTCGTGACCCGCTCGCCTCGCCCTGTGTTTGTTTCAGCTCGGTTTCGTTTGTTCCTACACTAGAGAGAGAGAGAAAAAAAAAAGGTGCTGGTGCTTAAAAAAAAAGTGCTTGTGCTTAATTGCTTATTTGAGGTCTCATTGTTTATATTTTCAGCAAAAAAGTATTAAAAAAAAAAGAGAAAAAAAAGAAAAAAAAAGAGAAAAAAAAAGAGAAAAAAAAAGAAAAAAAAAGAGAAAAAAAAATAAGAGCGGCCGAGTAACACAGGCGACGCGTTCTTGCTGCACTTTGTTTTGATCCTTTTTCCTTCCTCTTGCACTTATACCGGCAGCAATCTTTTCGCGTTTAGCACCATTATTCAGCTTTGCAGTTATTGTTTGAATTGTGCTAACCCTTGGATTGAGTGCAGCCTCCTAGCCCCACAAATTTTCTACTATGAGCAGGTTTTTGTTTCACCACGCAATCGCTCCACCAATCTTCCACCGGTTTTACCTGTGGTTGCAGTTCACGCTTGCGTGCTTGGTAAGGACGGGTAAGAATTTCATAACAGCTTTTTGATTGAGCTTTTCATCCACCACTCACCTCTCGTTGTAGGATCCCGCTTTTTGTATTGCTTGTGTTTCTATGGCAGAAAACAGCTCGAAGTCGGAGGAGCTCACCCTCCAGGATGTCCAGGCACAGGTAGATGGTCTACAAAATGACATGAAGACGATGCACGAGAGACTTGACTCTACGATCACTTCGTCGAATGAGCGTTTTGATCAACTGGATTTTGCTGATACGGCTGCCCGCAGCACGCTCGCGACGATCATGACTCGTCTTGAGGCCATGTCGACGCAGCTTGGGACCATGACGACGCAGCTCACGGAGTTGCAACATGCACGTGACTACGGCGCCGACACCGAGCAGGATGATGACAATCGCCGTGGTCGTGCTCGTAGGGTACGTGTTCCTATTAATGATTCTTTTGCCAAAATAAAATTTCGTATTCCCACTTTTAATGGCAAATATGATCCGGGTGCTTATCTTGATTGGGAATTAGAGGTTGAACAAAAATTTGCATGCCATGATATTCCTGCTAATTTACAAGTTAAGGCTGCTATTAGTGAATTTACTGAATTTGCTTTACTTTGGTGGCGTGAGTATAGACAAAGATATCCTGATAATATTCCAGCCACTTGGACGGCATTAAAAGCTGCTATGCATCATCGTTTTGTGCCGTCATATTATGCTAGAGATTTGCTTAATCAAATGCAGCGTTTTCAAAAAGGTTCACTTTCTGTAGAGGATTATTATCAAGCTTTGCAAAAGGGTATGATTCGCTGTGGTTTAGTTGAACTGGATGATGCTGCTATGGCTCGCTTTAGGGGTGGGTTAAATCGTGAAATTCAGAATATTCTTGATTATAAGCATTATGATGATATGACCACCTTATTTGAATATGCTTGTAAAGCTGAACGTGCAGTGCAGGATCGACAATCTTCGTCAAGACCTAACATTTTTGTAGGGTCCAAGACGCCTTCAGCTCCACGGTCGACACCTCCTTCCACGTCGCGCGACCACTCCTCGACCACGTTCAAGTCGAGTGCTCCATCCACGGCCAAATCTGCCTCGTTCGTGCCGTCCTCCTTGTCGTCTGGACGAGCTCGTGATATTCAGTGTCACCGTTGCCGAGGATTTGGTCATGTGATACGCGATTGTCCAAATAAACGAACTATGTTGATTCGTGACGACGGTGGGTATTCTTCTGCTAGTGATTCTGAGGATATTCAGCAGACTATGCTTGCCACTAATCATGCAGATAATACGGAGCTTCATGTCGACTCTAGTGCCGCCGACAGGTATGCCACTCTTGTTGTGCAGCGTGTTCTTAGTACACAGGTCGTTCAGGATGAAAAGCATCAGCGCCACAACATTTTTCATATCAAAGGCGTTGTGCAAGAACGAGCGGTCCGTATAATCATCGATGGTGGCAGTTGCAACAATTTGGCTAGTACGACCTTGGTGGAGCAGTTGTCATTGCCAACAAGGAAGCATCCACATCCTTATCACGTTCGATGGCTTAATGATGGCGGCAAAATAAAGGTAACGCGCTCGGTACGTGTTCCTTTCTCTCTTGGCGCCTATTCTGATTTTGTAGATTGTGATGTTGTTCCAATGAAAGCATGCTCTTTGTTGCTTGGCCGTCCTTGGCAATATGATGTCGATAGTGTTCATCATGGTCGCTCCAATTATTATTCCTTCATGTTCAAGAGTCAGAAAATTGTTATTCATCCTATGACACCTGAACAAGTTCTTAAAGATGATATTGCTCGAGCGACAAAAGCTGCAAAATTGGTTACATCGCCTCCTGTTGCACCTGTTCAATATGAGATCAAATTGAATAACCCTATCTTGCTTGCTACACGTGCTGATTTTGATGAATTACATGATGCTAATCTGCTTTGCTATGCGCTAGTTTGCTCTCGTATGCTTGTTTCACTAGATGAGGCGCCTATGTTGCATATTCCTCCTGCTGTTGCTAACCTTTTGCAGGACTATAAAGATGTTTTTCCTGCTGAATTGCCACCGGGTCTTCCTCCTATTCGTGGCATAGAACATCAGATTGATTTAATTCCAGGCGCACAGCTTCCTAATCGCGCCCCGTACCGCACAAATCCTGAGGAGACGAAAGAAATTCAGCGTCAAGTGCAGGCATTGCTTGATAAAGGTTACATTCGTGAGTCTCTCAGCCCTTGTTCGGTTCCTGTTTTGCTTGTTCCTAAGAAAGATGGTTCTTGGCGTATGTGTGTAGATTGTCGTGCAATTAACAATATTACAATTCGTTATCGATATCCTATACCACGCCTTGATGATATGCTTGATGAACTTAGTGGTGCCACAATTTTCTCTAAGGTTGATTTACGTAGTGGTTACCATCAAATAAGAATGAAATTAGGAGATGAATGGAAAACGGCTTTTAAAACTAAATTTGGCTTGTATGAATGGTTGGTTATGCCGTTTGGATTGTCTAATGCTCCTAGCACTTTTATGCGCTTAATGAATGAAGTTCTTCGGTCTTTCATTGGAATATTTGTTGTTGTCTATTTTGATGATATCCTTATATACAGCAAATCCATGAATGAGCATTTAGATCATTTGCGTGCTGTTTTTGATGCTTTGCGTGCTGCTCACTTGTTTGGGAACATGGAAAAATGCACTTTTTGCACGCAACGTGTTTCGTTTCTTGGATATGTTGTTACTCCACAGGGCATTGAGGTCGATAGCAGCAAGGTGGACGCCATTCAGAGTTGGCCCCAACCGACGACGGTCACACAGGTTCGCAGTTTTCTTGGTCTTGCAGGCTTCTATCGTCGTTTTGTGCGGGATTTCTGTTCTATTGCTGCACCATTACATGAGCTGACCAAGAAGGGTGCGCCATTTGAGTGGGGCGCACCACAAGACGACGCATTCAACACTTTAAAGGAACGGTTAACTCATGCTCCTCTCTTACAATTGCCTAATTTTGATAAAGTGTTTGAATTAGAATGTGATGCTAGTGGAATTGGTTTAGGTGCTGTTTTGTTGCAAGATCATAAACCCATTGCTTATTTTAGTGAGAAGTTAAGTGGTGCTGCTCTTAAATATTCCACTTATGATAAAGAACTTTATGCTTTAGTAAGAACTTTGCAAACATGGCAGCATTATTTATGGCCTCGCGAATTTATTATTCATTCTGATCATGAGGCTTTGAAACATATTAGAACCCAAACTAATCTGAATCGTCGTCATGCTAAATGGGTTGAATTTATTGAATCTTTTCCATACATCATTAAACATAAAAACGGGAAGGAAAATGTGATTGCCGATGCTTTGTCTCGTCGTTATATGATGCTGTCCTAATTAGACTTTAAAATCTTTGGTTTGCAAGCTTTGAAAGATCAATATGTGAATGATGCTGATTTTCATGATATTATGATGCATTGTAAGGATGGCAAACCTTGGGGCAAATTTCATATGCAGGATGGGTTCCTATTTCGTGCTAACAAGCTGTGTATTCCAGCTAGCTCGGTTCGTCTTTTGTTGTTACAGGAGGCGCATAGAGGTGGTCTTATGGGTCACTTCGGAGTTTTCAAGACACATGAGGTGTTGGCCGACCATTTCTTTTGGCCACGGATGCGCCGTGATGTTGAGCGCCTTGTTGCACGCTGTACTACATGTCAAAAAGCTAAATCTCGTTTGGGTAATCATGGTTTGTATATGCCCTTGCCTGTTCCCTCTTCTCCTTGGCATGATATTTCGATGGATTTTGTTTTGGGATTGCCTCGCACTAAGAAGGGGAGGGACAGTATTTTTGTGGTTGTTGATCGTTTCTCTAAAATGGCTCACTTTATACCTTGTCATGATGCCTCAAATGTTGCTGAATTGTTCTTTAGAGAGATTGTTAGATTGCATGGAATTCCTAAAACAATTGTCTCTGATCGTGATGCTAAGTTTCTTAGTCATTTTTGGCGTTCTCTTTGGAATAAATTAGGAACTAAGCTGCTGTTTAGTACTACTTGTCATCCTCAAACTGATGGGCAAACTGAGGTAGTAAATAGAACTTTGTCTGCTATGCTTAGAGCTGTTTTAGATAAAAATTTGAGACGTTGGGAAGATTGTTTACCTCATGTTGAATTTGCTTATAATCGTGCTACACATTCTGCCACTAAGATGTGTCCTTTTGAGGTTGTTTATGGCTATGTTCCTAAGGCGCCTATTGATTTGTTTGCTATTGATGCTGAAGATGAACCACATCTTGATGCTCTTGCTCATATTGATCACATGAAACAATTGCATGAAGAAACACAACACAACATCGCCATTGCTAATAAAAAGTATCAAGTTGCTGGTAGTAAAGGTAGAAAACATATTTCTTTTGAACCTGGTGATTTGGTTTGGTTGCACTTGCGTAAAGATAGATTTCCTACTTTGCGTCGTTCTAAACTGATGCCTCGTGCTGCTGGTCCTTTTAAAGTGCTAACCAAGATTAACGATAATGCTTATGTTCTTGACTTGCCCATGGAGTTTGGTGTTTCCACTGGTTTTAATGTTGCAGATTTGAAACCATACTTGGGTGAGGATGATGAGTTGCCGTCGAGGACGACTTCACTTCAAGAAGGGGAGGATGATGAGGACATCAACGACATACGAATAATGACGACGGAAGATGGCGCGCCAAACCAAGCTGTCACACCTTCACCTCTCGTCGTCGCGCCTCCTCGAGTTACGGATCCATCTTCTAACGAGACGACGACGTACAAGGGCCCAATCACTAGAGCTCGAGCCCAGGAATTGAAGACGGTTTTGATGCTAAGGAACGACGGCCCAGGATGATGTCACCCGAAGGCCCGCGTGGCCCAAGTCGCACGACTCCCTCTCCACCGCGCGCCTCTCCACTTCAGCCGGCCCTAGATGCCTCGTCCTCCCCCTATATAGTCAAGGGCTGCGCCCCTTGTAATCTTCGAGTTTTGTTTTAAGTTTAGCTTAGCTATACATCCGTCTCTCGATGTGAATTCAGAACTCCACCTTCGTGCAATACATCAGATTGCTCGCCTCTAATTCTTGCTCGTTCTTCGATTGCGCGTAAGAATTGATCCTCGTGATCAGGTTGATCTTGTTTACCACAAGGTTAATATCCTCCGGAAGTTGGTTCAGCGATTGCATTGGCGCTTCGGCTTGCTCGTCGTAGTCGGATCGTGAGGGTCGACATCCACCAAATCGAAGTTATCTCCACTCGCCGAAAGATCGGGCACTCTACACCTATCATTCTAGGACCTTCTCCCTTAACCACACCTCCCCTTGGGACTACCGGTGAACCCCCGCATAGTCCCTCCGTCTTCACACGCAATAGCTGGTCTCCGCTGCACACTGTGCCAGGCCGAGCCCGTAGCTTGACTCGTGGTTGTATGGTTCACATGGGTTGCCGCTCCAAGAACCAGTCCGTAACATGATTCAGGCAATAAAACAAATTAGGAGACTATCGGTGAACCCCTACATAGTCCTCGGACTACCAGTGAACCCCTGCACAGTCCCCATACTGATCACCCAAATCCTAAGCCATGCTGCTAATACAAATTACCATTTCCAACCACGAAGTGACATAGTTTATTAATCAGGATTAATATTACCCCAACATCCACAATTAACCTAAGTACTATTTACCAACAACCAACCAACCAACTAGTTCAAAGCGACATGGAAAAGGATGGTTTGCTACCTAATGATTATTTTATGATTAGAAACCATGGAGAGAACCAGGAGATGATGGGAGAAGGAGTTGGGAATGTGGAGGACCAGCAAGGGCTTGGAAGCCAAAGTGGAGACCCAATCAAAACCGACTTCGAGTCTGTTTCGGGCCCCAGGACCAGTCTGTACTAAAACAGTCGCCCAGGACGCATACGGACTCGGATTTGGACGTTCTACATATGCACGGAAAGATAAGGAGAAGACCTTTCCAATGCCCCAGCCTCATGTCAAAATTCATTAGGAGTCATCGGGAATCGTCAAAACAAGAGAGAGTCCAGAATCTATGTCGGTGCTGCGTCGCCTATTTTTGGCCTTTGGGCTTTGTATCTAGTTGAGCCCAATTAGGGGCGCGTCCAGAGGGTCTTGCACGACCCTAGGGTCTTTATATACAGCCGCCGCCGCACCATTAGGGTTCGGGTTTTGCTTGGATCAATTCTGTTCATAAACAGTTTCGCCGTTCATCGGTTTGTGAGACCCCAACTTCGAGAGTTTAATGACGACGGAAGATGGCGCGCCAAACCAAGCTGTCACACCTTCACCTCTCGTTGTCGCGCCTCCTCGAGTTACGGATCCATCTTCTAACGAGACGACGACGTACAAGGGCCCAATCACTAGAGCTCGAGCCCAGGAATTGAAGACGGTTTTGATGCTAAGGAACGACGGCCCAGGATGATGTCGCCCGAAGGCCCGCGTGGCCCAAGTCGCACGACTCCCTCTCCACCGCGCGCCTCTCCACTTTAGCCGGCCCTAGATGCCTCGTCTTCCCCCTATATAGTCAAGGGCTGCGCCCCTTGTAATCTTTGAGTTTTGTTTTAAGTTTAGCTTAGCTATACATCCGTCTCTCGACGTGAATTCAGAACTCCACCTTCGTGCAATACATCAGATTGCTCGCCTCTAATTCTTGCTCGTTCTTCGATTGCGCGTAAGAATTGATCCTCGTGATCAGGTTGATCTTGTTTACCACAAGGTTAATATCCTCTGGAAGTTTGTTCAGCGATTACATTGGCGCTTCGGCTTGCTCGTCGTAGTCGGATCGTGAGGGTCGACATCCACCAAATCGAAGTTATCTCCACTCGCCGAAAGATCGGACACTCTACACCTATCAAGTGGTATCAGATTCCAGTGTTTCTCGGTGAGTTTTATCCAAGTCCACATAAACCATAAACTACAAAAAAAAAGTTTACCCCAGTACGGTTTTGAGCCTTGCACTTTCGTTCAATAATTTGCGTTGTTGAGTTTTTGTGCTTTCGCTTTTGATCGTTGCTGGTACACTGTGTTTCATCGTTTTCTTCCTATCATCGTCGTATCCTTCCGCCGTGCCGCGTGTTTTCACCACCACAGTTTGCTTTCCGCCGCATCTGTTTACCCCGTCTCGCTTGCCAAATTTTCCCACTGCACCGTGAGTCCGGGTCAATCACTGCCTCGACGATCGAGTCCTACTCGGTTACGTCGTGACCCGCTCGCCTCGCCCTGTGTTTGTTTCAGCTCGGTTTCGTTTGTTCCTACACTAGAGAGAGAGAGAGAAAAAAAAGGTGCTTGTGCTTAAAAAAAAAGTGCTTGTGCTTAATTGCTTATTTGAGGTCTCATTGTTTATATTTTCAGCAAAAAAGTATTAAAAAAAAAAGAGAAAAAAAAGAAAAAAAAAGAGAAAAAAAAGAGAAAAAAAAAGAAAAAAAAAAGAGAAAAAAAAACAAGAGCGGCCGAGTAACACAGGCGACGCGTTCTTGCTGCACTTTGTTTTGATCCTTTTTCCTTCCTCTTGCACTTATACCGGCAGCAATCTTTTCGCGTTTAGCACCATTATTCAGCTTTGCAGTTATTGTTTGAATTGTGCTAACCCTTGGATTGAGTGCAGCCTCCTAGCCCCACAAATTTTCTACTATGAGCAGGTTTTTGTTTCACCACGCAATCGCTCCACCAATCTTCCACCGGTTTTACCTGTGGTTGCAGTTCACGCTTGCGTGCTTGGTAAGGACGGGTAAGAATTTCATAACAGCTTTTTGATTGAGCTTTTCATCCACCACTCACCTCTCGTTGTAGGATCCCGCTTTTTGTATTGCTTGTGTTTCTATGGCAGAAAACAGCTCGAAGTCGGAGGAGCTCACCCTCCAGGATGTCCAGGCACAGGTAGATGGTCTACAAAACGACATGAAGACGATGCACGAGAGACTTGACTCTACGATCACTTCGTCGAATGAGCGTTTTGATCAACTGGATTTTGCTGATACGGCTGCCCGCAGCACGCTCGCGACGATCATGACTCGTCTTGAGGCCATGTCGACGCAGCTTGGGACCATGACGACGCAGCTCACGGAGTTGCAACATGCACGTGACTACGGCGCCGACACCGAGCAGGATGATGACAATCGCCGTGGTCGTGCTCGTAGGGTACGTGTTCCTATTAATGATTCTTTTGCCAAAATAAAATTTCGTATTCCCACTTTTAATGGCAAATATGATCCGGGTGCTTATCTTGATTGGGAATTAGAGGTTGAACAAAAATTTGCATGCCATGATATTCCTGCTAATTTACAAGTTAAGGCTGCTATTAGTGAATTTACTGAATTTGCTTTACTTTGGTGGCGTGAGTATAGACAAAGATATCCTGATAATATTCCAGCCACTTGGACGGCATTAAAAGCTGCTATGCATCATCGTTTTGTGCCGTCATATTATGCTAGAGATTTGCTTAATCAAATGCAGCGTTTTCAACAAGGTTCACTTTCTGTAGAGGATTATTATCAAGCTTTGCAAAAGGGTATGATTCGCTGTGGTTTAGTTGAACTGGATGATGCTGCTATGGCTCGCTTTAGGGGTGGGTTAAATCGTGAAATTCAGAATATTCTTGATTATAAGCATTATGATGATATGACCACCTTATTTGAATATGCTTGTAAAGCTGAACGTGCAGTGCAGGATCGACAATCTTCGTCAAGACCTAACATTTTTGTAGGGTCCAAGACGCCTTCAGCTCCACGGTCGACACCTCCTTCCACGTCGCGCGACCACTCCTCGACCACGTTCAAGTCGAGTGCTCCATCCACGGCCAAATCTGCCTCGTTCGTGCCGTCCTCCTTGTCGTCTGGATGAGCTCGTGATATTCAGTGTCACCGTTGCCGAGGATTTGGTCATGTGATACGCGATTGTCCAAATAAACGAACTATGTTGATTCGTGACGACGGTGGGTATTCTTCTGCTAGTGATTCTGAGGATATTCAGCAGACTATGCTTGCCACTAATCATGCAGATAATACGGAGCTTCATGTCGACTCTAGTGCCGCCGACAGGTATGCCACTCTTGTTGTGCAGCGTGTTCTTAGTACACAGGTCGTTCAGGATGAAAAGCATCAGCGCCACAACATTTTTCATATCAAAGGCGTTGTGCAAGAACGAGCGGTCCGTATAATCATCGATGGTGGCAGTTGCAACAATTTGGCTAGTACGACCTTGGTGGAGCAGTTGTCATTGCCAACAAGGAAGCATCCACATCCTTATCACGTTCAATGGCTTAATGATGGCGGCAAAATAAAGGTAACGCGCTCGGTACGTGTTCCTTTCTCTCTTGGCGCCTATTCTGATTTTGTAGATTGTGATGTTGTTCCAATGAAAGCATGCTCTTTGTTGCTTGGCCGTCCTTGGCAATATGATGTCGATAGTGTTCATCATGGTCGCTCCAATTATTATTCCTTCATGTTCAAGAGTCAGAAAATTGTTATTCATCCTATGACACCTGAACAAGTTCTTAAAGATGATATTGCTCGAGCGACAAAAGCTGCAAAATTGGTTACATCGCCTCCTGTTGCACCTGTTCAATATGAGATCAAATTGAATAACCCTATCTTGCTTGCTACACGTGCTGATTTTGATGAATTACATGATGCTAATCTGCTTTGCTATGCGCTAGTTTGCTCTCGTATGCTTGTTTCACTAGATGAGGCGCCTATGTTGCATATTCCTCCTGCTGTTGCTAACCTTTTGCAGGACTATAAAGATGTTTTTCCTGCTGAATTGCCACCGGGTCTTCCTCCTATTCGTGGCATAGAACATCAGATTGATTTAATTCCAGGCGCACAGCTTCCTAATCGCGCCCCGTACCGCACAAATCCTGAGGAGACGAAAGAAATTCAGCGTCAAGTGCAGGCATTGCTTGATAAAGGTTACATTCGTGAGTCTCTCAGCCCTTGTTCGGTTCCTGTTTTGCTTGTTCCTAAGAAAGATGGTTCTTGGCGTATGTGTGTAGATTGTCGTGCAATTAACAATATTACAATTCGTTATCGATATCCTATACCACGCCTTGATGATATGCTTGAGGAACTTAGTGGTGCCACAATTTTCTCTAAGGTTGATTTACGTAGTGGTTACCATCAAATAAGAATGAAATTAGGAGATGAATGGAAAACGGCTTTTAAAACTAAATTTGGCTTGTATGAATGGTTGGTTATGCCGTTTGGATTGTCTAATGCTCCTAGCACTTTTATGCGCTTAATGAATGAAGTTCTTCGGTCTTTCATTGGAATATTTGTTGTTGTCTATTTTGATGATATCCTTATATACAGCAAATCCATGAATGAGCATTTAGATCATTTGCGTGCTGTTTTTGATGCTTTGCGTGCTGCTCACTTGTTTGGGAACATGGAAAAATGCACTTTTTGCACGCAACGTGTTTCGTTTCTTGGATATGTTGTTACTCCACAGGGCATTGAGGTCGATAGCAGCAAGGTGGACGCCATTCAGAGTTGGCCCCAACCGACGACGGTCACACAGGTTCGCAGTTTTCTTGGTCTTGCAGGCTTCTATCGTCGTTTTGTGCGGGATTTCTGTTCTATTGCTGCACCATTACATGAGCTGACCAAGAAGGGTGCGCCATTTGAGTGGGGCGCACCACAAGACGACGCATTCAACACTTTAAAGGAACGGTTAACTCATGCTCCTCTCTTACAATTGCCTAATTTTGATAAAGTGTTTGAATTAGAATGTGATGCTAGTGGAATTGGTTTAGGTGCTGTTTTGTTGCAAGATCATAAACCCATTGCTTATTTTAGTGAGAAGTTAAGTGGTGCTGCTCTTAAATATTCCACTTATGATAAAGAACTTTATGCTTTAGTAAGAACTTTGCAAACATGGCAGCATTATTTATGGCCTCGCGAATTTATTATTCATTCTGATCATGAGGCTTTGAAACATATTAGAACCCAAACTAATCTGAATCGTCGTCATGCTAAATGGGTTGAATTTATTGAATCTTTTCCATACATCATTAAACATAAAAACGGGAAGGAAAATGTGATTGCCGATGCTTTGTCTCGTCGTTATATGATGCTGTCCTAATTAGACTTTAAAATCTTTGGTTTGCAAGCTTTGAAAGATCAATATGTGAATGATGCTGATTTTCATGATATTATGATGCATTGTAAGGATGGCAAACCTTGGGGCAAATTTCATATGCAGGATGGGTTCCTGTTTCGTGCTAACAAGCTGTGTATTCCAGCTAGCTCGGTTCGTCTTTTGTTGTTACAGGAGGCGCATAGAGGTGGTCTTATGGGTCACTTCGGAGTTTTCAAGACACATGAGGTGTTGGCCGACCATTTCTTTTGGCCACGGATGCGCCGTGATGTTGAGCGCCTTGTTGCACGCTGTACTACATGTCAAAAAGCTAAATCTCGTTTGGGTAATCATGGTTTGTATATGCCCTTGCCTGTTCCCTCTTCTCCTTGGCATGATATTTCGATGGATTTTGTTTTGGGATTGCCTCGCACTAAGAAGGGGAGGGACAGTATTTTTGTGGTTGTTGATCGTTTCTCTAAAATGGCTCACTTTATACCTTGTCATAAAACTGATGATGCCTCAAATGTTGCTGAATTGTTCTTTAGAGAGATTGTTAGATTGCATGGAATTCCTAAAACAATTGTCTCTGATCGTGATGCTAAGTTTCTTAGTCATTTTTGGCGTTCTCTTTGGAATAAATTAGGAACTAAGCTGCTGTTTAGTACTACTTGTCATCCTCAAACTGATGGGCAAACAGAGGTAGTAAATAGAACTTTGTCTGCTATGCTTAGAGCTGTTTTAGATAAAAATTTGAGACGTTGGGAAGATTGTTTACCTCATGTTGAATTTGCTTATAATCGTGCTACACATTCTGCCACTAAGATGTGTCCTTTTGAGGTTGTTTATGGCTATGTTCCTAAGGCGCCTATTGATTTGTTTGCTATTGATGCTGAAGATGAACCACATCTTGATGCTCTTGCTCATATTGATCACATGAAACAATTGCATGAAGAAACACAACACAACATTGCCATTGCTAATAAAAAGTATCAAGTTGCTGGTAGTAAAGGTAGAAAACATATTTCTTTTGAACCTGGTGATTTGGTTTGGTTGCACTTGCGTAAAGATAGATTTCCTACTTTGCGTCGTTCTAAACTGATGCCTCGTGCTGCTGGTCCTTTTAAAGTGCTAACCAAGATTAACGATAATGCTTATGTTCTTGACTTGCCCATGGAGTTTGGTGTTTCCACTGGTTTTAATGTTGCAGATTTGAAACCATACTTGGGTGAGGATGATGAGTTGCCGTCGAGGACGACTTCACTTCAAGAAGGGGAGGATGATGAGGACATCAACGACATACGAATAATGACGACGGAAGATGGCGCGCCAAACCAAGCTGTCACACCTTCACCTCTCGTCGTCGCGCCTCCTCGAGTTACGGATCCATCTTCTAACGAGACGACGACGTACAAGGGCCCAATCACTAGAGCTCGAGCCCAGGAATTGAAGACGGTTTTGATGCTAAGGAACGACGGCCCAGGATGATGTCACCCGAAGGCCCGCGTGGCCCAAGTCGCACGACTCCCTCTCCACCGCGCGCCTCTCCACTTCAGCCGGCCCTAGATGCCTCGTCCTCCCCCTATATAGTCAAGGGCTGCGCCCCTTGTAATCTTCGAGTTTTGTTTTAAGTTTAGCTTAGCTATACATCCGTCTCTCGATGTGAATTCAGAACTCCACCTTCGTGCAATACATCAGATTGCTCGCCTCTAATTCTTGCTCGTTCTTCGATTGCGCGTAAGAATTGATCCTCGTGATCAGGTTGATCTTGTTTACCACAAGGTTAATATCCTCCGGAAGTTGGTTCAGCGATTGCATTGGCGCTTCGGCTTGCTCGTCGTAGTCGGATCGTGAGGGTCGACATCCACCAAATCGAAGTTATCTCCACTCGCCGAAAGATCGGGCACTCTACACCTATCATTCTAGGACCTTCTCCCTTAACCACACCTCCCCTTGGGACTACCGTTGAACCCCCGCATAGTCCCTCCGTCTTCACACGCAATAGCTGGTCTCCGCTGCACACTGTGCCAGGCCGAGCCCGTAGCTTGACTCGTGGTTGTATGGTTCACATGGGTTGCCGCTCCAAGAACCAGTCCGTAACATGATTCAGGCAATAAAACAAATTAGGAGACTATCGGTGAACCCCTACATAGTCCTCGGACTACCAGTGAACCCCTGCACAGTCCCCATACTGATCACCCAAATCCTAAGCCATGCTGCTAATACAAATTACCATTTCCAACCACGAAGTGACATAGTTTATTAATCAGGATTAATATTACCCCAACATCCACAATTAACCTAAGTACTATTTACCAACAACCAACCAACCAACTAGTTCAAAGCGACATGGAAAAGGATGGTTTGCTACCTAATGATTATTTTATGATTAGAAACCATGGAGAGAACCAGGAGAAGATGGGAGAAGGAGTTGGGAACGTGGAGGACCAGCAAGGGCTTGGAAGCCAAAGTGGAGACCCAATCAAAACCGACTTCGAGTCTGTTTCGGGCCCCAGGACCAGTCTGTACTAAAACAGTCGCCCAGGACGCATACGGACTCGGATTTGGACGTTCTACATATGCACGGAAAGATAAGGAGAAGACCTTTCCAATGCCCCAGCCTCATGTCAAAATTCATTAGGAGTCATCGGGAATCGTCAAAACAAGAGAGAGTCCAGAATCTATGTCGGTGCTGCGTCGCCTATTTTTGGCCTTTGGGCTTTGTATCTAGTTGAGCCCAATTAGGGGCGCGTCCAGAGGGTCTTGCACGACCCTAGGGTCTTTATATACAGCCGCCGCCGCACCATTAGGGTTCGGGTTTTGCTTGGATCAATTCTGTTCATAAACAGTTTCGCCGTTCATCGGTTTGTGAGACCCCAACTTCGAGAGTTTAATCATACATCTGCAATTGTGTTGCATTCTTCTTTGTTCTTGCTTGTGTTCTTGATTCGCAGGCAGGGATTAGCCTTCTCGGCGAGGTCAATCGTCTTTTGGACGGTTGATAACCAGAGGAGACGTCGTGCAGCGATTGCGGGGTTTAGAACGTGCTGTTCTGAAGCCGGATCGATTTGTGTGTCGCCTCCGACCAAATCAACTTACCAAGAACCTTTTCGGAAGATCGAGAACCCTTGTCCACATCAACTTTCCTTCGTCCTTGAAGGTCCACGTACAACGATCCTTGCGTGTATTCGTCTTTACGCGTGACATATCGACACAAGCAATTGAGTACAAAATCAATACACAGCCATGCATTAGTGGAAAAATAATATTTATGCTCATACAATCGATTTGGCGCAAGAATCAACTAATTTGGAGTTATGAATCAAAAGATATGCAAGGTTTATGCTGGACTGTGGCTGCACAGACAGTGCAAAACATATGTGCGCATTCCCATTGATTGACTCTAGTTCTCTAGGACTAGTTTTAACATAAAGCTTCATAGTGATGTGGGACATGTGAAACGCAAGGTGACTTGGATCAGAAGTCAGCTATACTGGAGACCGATTGGCTGCAACATGGTGAGGTCGTCCAGCGGCAGATCGAGCATAGATCACGTTCCTGGTTGCACCAGGGCTGATCTAGGAGAACCCTCTGGTGGAGGTGATCGCAAGGCCATGGAACACAAGTAGGAGTGTCGGTTGTATCAAGACCATCTCTGGATTGGGAGAAAAGGGGATGGTTTTACCGTTGTGTGTGCTGGATCCGCTCAGATCAGGGAGCAGCTGCCATTGCGATGCAGATCCCGGAGGCATTGGAGGTCAAATGGTGCTGATTTTTGGATATGTTGTAGAGGTCAAATGTTTATGGAAGGTGGGGTTTTCTTTCCATAGAAATGTTTATAGATGGTGGGGTAAACAAAGACGGTATCATATCTAGGTATGTTGATGCAGTAGGCACAATGAATATTGTGCATTGAGTCTAGATACATTTGTAATGTATATGAAGGATTGCGCGCTGAACGGAGACGTGTGAGCAAAATAGGTACGGAGTTGAATCATCGATTCAAATGAGATGAGAACCAAGAGAATGATATATAATTAAAACTCACATTCAAAAAAGAAATTAATTTTGTAAACATTTACTAAAATAATTTAGGTTTTATCGAATGGATATCAAATCATAAGTCGACAAAAATCATGAATAAGAATAAAATTAATTATGTTATTTAAAGGTTCTTCATACAAAATAAAATCGTTTGTTATATAAAACATTTTGATAAACCACACGAAATCATTTGTAAAGAAATCTTATTTCAAACATACATTGTTGAAAATAACTATTTTTCCAAAAATAAATATCACATTCCAAAATAGAAAATTTTGGGATGTAACAAACTACCCCCCTTAACAGGAATCTCATCCTGAGATTCGGAGAGATTAGGTTAAGATGCTTGGATCAGAGAGCAATGATAGATCAATATACAGGGACAGAGAAGATAGAAAGGCAAAGTTGGAATGAATCGTATATTGGTTAATGGATCACACTATATGCATCAAGGATGACAGATACATTTCAAGGATGAAATGATGGTCAAGAAACATAGGCACAAATAACCTATATCACACAAAGCAAACAAAACATGGCTCAATAAACAATGACTCATGATGATGCCTTACCTTCATCTTCAACTTCCATTTTAGGAGCTTCACTTCTTGATGTAGAGATAATTTGGTAGTATATCTTGTTCCTTGAGTTGTCATTGATAATGACGATCCTCTTTGACTTGGCCGTTTCCTCAAACCAAAAAGTGGTTTTGGAGTTGACAAACAAAATAGGATCAATAGGGCTATGGACAAAGGTAAGGCTTAAAGCAAGGTGTTTGAAACAAAAAAATAATCACACAAGCACATCACAACAAATCAATAAATTGCAATTGCATGTAGGACTAATACAATCTAGGGTACCTTCCTAAAATACATTAATTGTAGGCCTGGAAGAGTGTTGGTATTTCTTATGATCACTGATAAATCCGCAAGTGCACAGATACCGATGTAGCACTTCACCAAGGAGTATTCCAGGTTATCGAATCACAGGGAACATGTGTGTATTGATCCTCTAACTAATCCGACCAAGGACAACAAGAACATGGTAGGGAAAAGGTAGAGAGGATTCCTAATGGTTAAGGATCCAATAATAAGATAGGTTCAGTCTTTACTGCTTACTTTGGGCACCGTCTTACCCCTGCATCCATAGGCGACTTCGGCCAACACATCTATGATGTACCCGAACATGGAGGATTACTAAGGCCGGATAAAGCTGTCACCATCCACCGACTACCTCTACAAACCGTGGGGAATGAGGCAAACAAAGGTAACCTCTAGCCTAGACATCACGTCCACGGTATCAATTACTATCCTAGTCTCGGATCCACGCTTATAGAAGACTAAGATACTCTAACTAGATAAAGCGATGATCCCGTAAGCAATAAAGAAAGAACTTACTTAAATAAAAAACTTAAATACCAAAGAGGAAACGAATACTTACATGAAAAGGAAAGCATCTGTTGAGGTAGAAGCGTGGGGAAGATCGCCGACAGGGCTGACACTTCCCCGAACACTCCCTCACTCACTCCCTATTTTCTATGCACTTTGGCAGTGCTAAATCATTTTGAGTGGAGCTCTAAACTCTCTTCTTGTGTATTGAAAATGAGAGGGAGAGGGGCTGTTTTTATTGGGGGAGGTGACTTAAGGGAGTGGAGAAGCCTTCCTAAGAATAAGGGAATATTCCTTGAACTATTACTCATCCTTAGCGGCCAAGTAATGGGCTTTCCCACTCAGCCAAGCAACATGAACCGTCATTCTCTTCCCCTCCCGTGTGTGCTGATGTCATGCTGATGTCAGCAATAGTTCAGCCAAACACCTGATCTTCTGTGCTTCATAACTCTCACATCCGAAGTCTCATTTAGGCAAGTTATATATGTGTTTCGATCGGCTCGATGAGAGCTTCAATATGGTAATGTATAATATATTATTTGACAACTTATCACTTTATGTTTATGGGTTTTTATTATTTGTCCTCTTATAACTCTGATATTTTCTTGAATTGATTATAAATCACCTGCTTATAAATATTCACCAACACTTGTGAAAATTGTTAGTAATAAACTCCTACGACTATATTGGTTATTTATTTTATATGTATTATGCAGGAATTTGATGGTCGGATTTAGCATTTAAGGATCGTCAACAACACCCCCACACTTAGTCTTTGCTCGTCCTCGAGTAAAGGAATAGAGACTAAGGTGAATCATAACTTCTTTTGATACAAGACTATCATGCAAATTATTCCAAATCATACCTGCGCCCATGAACTTTGAAGTGTCTATCGCATCTCTTTGGGTGGTTGAAGAATGGAACGGTGTTGACTCTAGTCATCTTTATTCCTTCTGCTAAGTAACTTGGGTTTTTACAAGATTTTCAAAAACAAATCATGGCCATTCTCCTTAAATGATTCTCTCAAATCACTCACTATGTGTGTGGTTCCTCACCAAGGTATTTGACTTTGCCTCTTTTCATCCTACCTCTAAATATGGCTTATGTCGAGGTCAGGATGGGGGAATAAAGAAGGCATACTTGTGTCTCATATATTACTAAGTCAAAAAATGGATCCATGGAGAAAACAAGTCATGAATTATGATCAAGCATGTGCACATAAATGGATGGGATGGATGGAAATGCGAATGAAGGATGCTCCTTTTGAAATCCTCCCTCTCTTGTATTTGAGAACATGGGCTATCTTTCTTTCTCTCTCTTTTTTTTTTAAATACTTGACAACCCATGTCTCTTTCTGCAAGCATAATTGGAGAGGGAGTTTTTCAAAGCATGGTGGCGCACTTTATTTTGTGGATGGATAAATATGGATATGCTATCTTCCGGTGTAGAAGAGTAACATATGCAAGGATATCGATGGCGGAAGTGGATCAATACTCCTTTATGTCTAGACTCTCTCTTTCTTTAAAATCATATTGGGCATGGCTATTTCTTTTCTCTTTTTTTTCACCTTGCTCAAAGATGAGAGCATGTTTTTTTTCTTTAGAGCCATGCCTTCTATGAAAACAATCAAGAGAGAGTCATAACAGAATAATTAAGGAGTATTTTGTTTGGTGGATGGATACAAAAAATGCTACCTTCCAATGTGGAAGATTAGCATATGAAGGAAAATGTGCACATGATCTTGATCAACAAAACATAAACAGGCATCTCACTAGAGTCACGAGAATCTAACAAAGTTCAATGAAACAACAAGTAGCATATGCATAAGGTCTTCAATATAACTATCATATGGCTTTGGTAGGACATTCACATCATTGAGGGGAGGGTCATTCATTTTTATTTTTAAAGAAAATTCCCAAGCACTACAACCATAAGAGCAAGATTTCTTTCATCATACCATATCTGATAAGTCAACTACTTAGGTGACATGCTTTCCAAAAAATGTAGTTCACAAGCAGCAAGTAATGAACTATGAATAAGGAGCATGCAAATCAATCAAAGAGAAGCATGATGAAGAGGGTTCTCAAGTTTTTATTTTAGTTTTCAAGTTAAAATAATTGATTGACTCGGGATAAGTTTGATTTAACTTGGAAACTAGGAGGAAAGGGACAGAGTGTGCATACCGTTGCTATGGAAGATGTGGAAGCTTAGGAGCACCAGCCTTGTGTCGATTGTCCTTGTAGGTTGGTCGATCTCTCTTGGAGCCCGGTCACCTCGACCTTTGACGTGTTGGCTTAAGCGACGATGTGCAATGTGTCGATGGGAGGCCCTGTGTTGTTTGTGCGTTGAAAATCTTGGAGGCCTCCCCCACACTTGATCTAGTACTTGGCTTCTTTATTTGAAGAAAAACAAAAACAAAAAGGGTGAAAAGCAAAAAGGGACTCTATCGGCTCTTTGGGCCCGATAGAGTCACAACTTTATTTATTATTATTATTTTCTTTTCTAGGTGCACTATAAGATTGAAAGGAAATAAAAAGGAAAAATAAACTGAAGCGCCTCTTAATGTTTTTTTCTTTTTTCTTAAGCAAGGCATGAAAGCAAGAACTCGCAACACCTCTAAACCGAGATCAAATTGGTAAGAACGGAACTTGCTACGAGATACTTATAGAACTTCCCCCACACTTGGATTTTTGTATCACGAGATGCTGAAAATCAAGTGTGTAGTGTTGTAGCCTTCTAGTAGTGGGTTCCCTCGCCAAAAATACCATGGTGTTAAAGTTGATGCAGCTCCTATGTTGATAGGTATAGAACGAACATCGTTCTTTTTAATCTCAACCTAAAATGGTTAGCGACCAAAAATACGCAAAGGCAAACATAACCTTAAAACATACTCTTGCTTTTATTTAGGCAAAAGGAAAATGATAATCCGAGCCATCTCCTAGCAGTGCTTTGTTTACGGTCAAAAGCTTGACCACGCGGACTTCATATTGCAGCTATCATGGGCGATGTAGTTCCTAGTCCACCACGAATTCTTGATGTGTCATTGAAGCTCTAGCTGCAAGTTTAGTGCCAAAGTGCAATCTATGAGATTTGCAATATTTATGGTAAACAAAAGCATCAACAACCATCCTAACAAATATTTTGCTAATGAGGCTCTTGAGGCGATTGTAGTTCTCGTAGGTGCGCTTGGCACAAAAGTTGATTGACTCTGATATATTAAATGAGCATGTATCATGTGTGTTTTCAAGAAAGAAGCTCTCATGCTGATCTATTGAATCTTCTCCTCCTGTTTCTCGAGTCAATGGCTCAACTGATCCAATGGCCCAAAGTTTCTCCTTCTCAGGAAATCCATCAATGATGGTCATGGATGGTTCTTGATCACCATCGATAACAGAGTAACAAGGGCTAGAGGAAAAAGTCTTAGGCAATGAAGGTGGTTCAGTTTCAATTGGATTTGGAGTTCCTCCTGAATGGTCTCCATGTTGGGTGAAAAGCTTCGCGTCCTCACAAAGAAAGCCTTTGATGATGCATGTTGATAAACAAACATCACTTTCTCAGGCAGGGAATGCTCGAGATGAGGCCTCACCAACGGATATTCTAAGCAAGAGGTCTTGGTGGCGAAAGCAATATCCCTAAGCTTTTCAGTAAGGCTCCCTTGTGATGCACCTAGTGGGTGGAGTTTTTCTAGTGGGTAGCCAAGGAGGAGTTCACAATTGATGATAGGAAAGACATGGAAGTCTAGGTGAAGCTCAACTTTTCCTATCTCGATTGGTATAGCCTTTGCGATCCCCTGACATGTCTGAGATATTCCCAAGGAATCCTTGAATTCGTGGATGATATTAACTCCTATAGTGGGATCATGATGGGCGTCTACGGTATTTCATTGTATAAGACAAGGAATGGTTGTGGAAGGTGAATGAATTTGGATAGCTTTGAAATAGCACTTTTCATTTTTCAACTGCTACTTCTTCATGGCCTCCATTAGAGTTGCTTCTTGGAAAGGACCAGGAGGCAAAGCAAATACTGTAGGCTTGTTTTGCCAGATGTAATTTGAGGTTTTTCTATGATCATCAAGTAAGTTTTCCTCGAATTCGACTAGCAACCCTGAAGATAGAATTTCTTCTTCCTTCCGAGAGGTATCAACAACAAATTTTAGAGATAAGAGAGTTGTGGGTTTGAATTTAGCTATTGAGGGACCCTTGTGGGTTGGATTTCCATCCTCTCGAGAACGAGGAGGACAGATGCGAATGGGTGGATTCTTTTTGGAATAACAATTCGAGGCGTTCCCAAAGTCTTTAAAACGACCTTCCTCGAATTCATATGAGAACTCTAGAGGTTGAATTTCTTCTTCCTTCAGTGTTCGAGGTTCGGGGGATGGCTCAAATGTCAAATCTAGGGATAGGCAAGGTATGAGCTTAGATTTAGATATTGAGGGGTCCGTGCAGCTCGATGTAGCTTTGTCCTGGAAGGGCTCACTAACCTCAGCTAAGAAGGATGAGTTTTCAAAGATACGTTCTAGGATTGCTCTTCCTTCTGTTGCAGTCTTGTGGATGAACGATCCTCCAGTGGCTATGTAAAGGAATTGGGCAGACTCCTTGTTTAGACCCGAATAAAAGTGTTGAAGCAACATTTCATCATGGATAGACAAGTCTGGGCTAGATTGTAATAGCAAAGAGATCCTGGCCCACGCTGCTCCAATAGATTCCTTCTCACTCTAGCAAAAGCAAAGAATTTCCATACGAATGGAGACAATACAGGATTGAGAGAAGAACATAAGACAAAATTTATCCCGCAACTTCTCCCAATCACCATGTACACTCCCAACAGTATGAGTGTACCATTACTTCGCCCTCTCCGTGAGGGAGAAGGGAAACAATTTCCACTTTAGAGTTTCATGTTTTATGCCATCGATGAACAAACATGAACACAAATACTCAAATTCTCGCAAATGATGGTAAGGATTTTCAAAATCTAGACCAGAGAAGGATTGCTCCCGAACCATGGCTATAAAGCAAGGGCGGAGTTCATAGCCGGATGTGTGAATTGGGTCCGTAGACGGAGGGGGCTCAAACAACTTGCCCTTCAGAGCAGAAAAAGATAGGATGGTGGGTTGCTCCATGGTGGAAAAAAGGAAAGAAATAAAAAGAAAAGAGAAAGGAAAAGATACGAGCACGAACAAGGTTCGAAGATGATACAACAACTGTTCCCCGGTAACGGTGCCAGAAATGCTTGTTGGTATTTCTTACGATCATAGATAAATCCGCAGGTGCACGGATACTGATGTAGCACTTCACCTAGCAGAATTCCAGATTATTGAATCACAGGGAACGTGTGTGTATCAATCCTCTACCTAATCTGTCCAAGGACAACAAGAACAAGGCAGGTAAAGGGTAGAGAGGATTCCTAATGGTTAAGGATCCTATAATAAGATAGGTTTGGTCTCTACTGCTTACTTTGGGCACCGGCTTACCCCTGCATCCACACGCGACTCCGGCCAACAGCTTTACAACGTACCCAAACGTGGAGGATTACTAAGGCTAGATAGGGCTTTCACTACCTATCAACTACCTCTACAAACTGTAGGGCACACAGCAAAAAAAGGTAACCTCTAGCCTAGACACAACATCTACGCTATCAATTACTATCCTAGTCTCGGATCCACGCTTATAGAAGACTAAGATACTCTAACTAGATAGAGTGATGATCCTATAAGCAATAAAGAAAGAACTTACTTAAATAGGAAAGTTAAATACCAAAGAGGAAACACGAATACTTACTTGAAAGGGAAAGCATCCATCGACGTACAAGCGTGGGGAAGATCACCGACAGGCCCGACGCTTCCTCGAACTCTCCCTCACTCACTCGCTATTTTCCAAGCACTTAGGAAGTGCTAAAGCCTTTGGAGTGAAGCTCTAAACTCTCTTCTTGTGTGTTGAAAATGAGAGGGAGAGGGGCTCTATTTATAGTGGGAGGTGACTTGAGGGAGTGGAGAAGAGTTCCTAAGAATAAGGGAATATTCCTTGGACTATTCCTCATCCTTAGGGGCCAAGTAATGGGCTTTCCCACTCAGCCAAGCAACCTGAACTGTCAATCTCTTCCCCTTCTGCGCATGCTGACATCAGCGTCGGTTCAGCCCAAACACCTGATCTTCTGTGATTCATAACTCTCACATCCGAAGTCTAATTTAGTCAAGTTATATATGCATTTCGATCGGCTCAATGAGAGCTTCAAGATGGTAATGTATAATATATTACTAAGCACTTCTCACTTTATGTTTATGGGCTTTTATTATTTCTCCTCTTATAACTTTGATATTTTCTTGAATTTAATTACAAATCACCTGCATACAAATATTCACCAACACTTGTGGAAATTGATAGTAGTAAACTCCTACCACTATGTTGGTTATTTATTTTATATGTATTATGTAGGAATTTGATGATTGGATTTAGCATTTAAGTACCGTCAACAAAGAGGTGAACCTTAAGTGAATTTGTATATAACCTAGTGGTTGGGCAAATCCGTAAAACGTTTTATCTCAAAACACAAGGACAAAATAAAATAGTCAAGAAAATAGGGAAAAGAAGTGGAGTTTGCAAAATTATACTTTAAACCCGACTATTTCTAACTAGGCTTGCGTCCCGCAATCGATATAGCTCTGACACCACTTGTCACACCCGGTTCCAATGACAGAAACCGAATGCATCTCTATGCGTGCCCACGATCAAGTTTTCATGCGCACAGGACAATTATTCTGATACGAGAACAATATCTTTATTAATATTAAAAATATTATTACAAGGGTGACCCGTCGATCAAAAAGAAAAAAGAAGATTATAATGCAGCGGAATAAATTAAGCGTTGGTGTGCTTTAGCTCTGACAGGAAGTCAACCGAAAGACCACATGCCTAGACTCCTGCATCGTCTTCATAGTTGTACCAACCTTCTCCTGTCGCTGAGCAGCAATGTGGTATAGTGCAAGGGTGAGTACATGTCATACTCAACAAGTGGGGGAAAAGATGACATAGGGCTATAGACAAGAAAAGCTTATTGGGGGTTTATTGCATGAGCTTTTAATTCACCTAAGCATTCTAATTACTAGGTGAGGTCATCCCAACCATCACTCCACATGGTGCTATGCAAGACAAATCCAATCCCATCCACCAATACCAACCATTCCATCCCATAACCAACTAATCTTGTGAGGATCCATGCCGCTCTTGACCGTGAGCACGACTGTCATGATAGTTTTCACTCTGCAGAGGTTGTACACATTCCCCACGAGAAGCGATTTCATCACCTGTTTCCAGGTGACTAAATCTCCATCATGCCGTGTCGGCCAAGCACTTGCTCACTTCCTTTGGTGTGTGGCCAGGACATCACTTTAAGGCATTTCAACGGCTTCCTCCAGCTTGCACGCGCCCACTAATCTTTCACCCATCGGGAAGTAAACCCTTTACTCGAGAGGCCCCCAGTTGAGCCAGATGATTCTAGGACCTTCTCCCTTAACCACACCTCTCCTCGGGACTACCGGTGAACCCCTGCATAGTCCCTCCGTTTTCACACACACTAGCTGGTCTCCGCTGCATACCGTGCAAGATCATGCCCATAACTTGGCTCGTGGTTGTACAGTTCGCATGGGTTGCTGCTCCAAGAACCAGTCCTTAATATGATTCAGGTGATAAAACAAACCAGGGGACTACCGGTGAACCTCTGCATAGTCCCCGGACTGCCGGTGAACCCCTGGACAGTCCCCATACCGATCACCGAAATCCTAAGACTTGTTGCTAATACAAATTACCATTTCCAACAATGAAGTGACATAGTTCATTAATCAGGATTAATATTACCCCAACATCCCACAAGCAACCTAAGCATTATCTACCCACAACCAACTAACCAACTAGTTCAAGGTGACAAGGAAAAGGATAAAGCAATACTAGTAAACCCTAACAGTAGGTACCCATTCATTTTACACAAGCATCCAATTCTAAAATAATCATTCATAATAGAAGTAAAATGCATCAAGGACACTTGTCTTCATCCTGCGCGTGTTGCTGCTCAACCACTTCAAACTCTTTGTCTTGAAGGTCCTCGTACGACGATCCTTGCGTGTATTCATCTTTACACGTGACAATATCGACACAAGCAATTGCATACAAAATCAATACACAGCCATGTAATAGTGGGAAAATAATATGATAATTCCATGAATTCATAAATTATGCTCATATGATCGATTTGGTGCGACAATCAACTAATTTGGAGTTATCAATCAAAAGATAAGCAAGGTTTATGCAGGACTGTAGCTACGCAGACAGTGCAAAACATATGTGCGTGTTCCGATTGATTGAACATAAAGCTTCCTAGTGATGTAGGACATGTGAATCACAAGGTGAATAAGATCAGAAGTCACCTATACTGTAGATGATGTGAACAAGGGTTCCCGATCTTTCGAAAGGTTCTTGGTAAGTTGATTTGGTCGGAGACGACACACAAATCGATCCGGCTTCAGAACAGCACGTTCTAAACCCCGCAATCACAGCACGACGTCTCCTCTGGTTATCAACCGTCCAAAGACGACTGACCTCGCCGAGAAGGCTAATCCCTGTCTGTGAATCAAGAACACAAGCAAGAACAACGAAGAATGCAACACAATTGCAGATGTATGATTAAACTCTTGAAGTTGGGGTCTCACAAACCGATGAACGGCGCCACTGTGTATGAACAGTATTGATCTAAGCAAAACCCGAACCCTAATGGTGCGGTGGCGGCTATATATAAAGATCCTAGGGTCATGCAAGACCTTCTGAACGCGCCCCTAATTGGGCTCAACTAGATACAAAGCCTAATGGTCAAAAATAGGCGACACAGCACTAACACAGATTCTGGACTCTCTCTTGTTTCAATGATTCCCAATGACTCCGGATGAATTTTGACATGAGGCCAGCGGCATTGGAAAGGCCTTCTCCTTATCTTTCTGTGCATATGTATAACGTTCAAATCCGAGTCTGTATGCGTCCTGTGCGACTGTTTTAGTGTAGACTGGTCCTGGGCCCCGAAACGGACTCGAAGTCGGTTTTGATTGGGCCTCCACTTTGGCTTCCAAGCCCTTCCTGGTCCTCCATGTTCCCAACTCCTTCTCCCATCATCTCCTGGTCCTCTCCATGGTTTCTAATCATAAAATAATCATTAGGTAGCAAACCATTCTCAAAATTAACATATAGCGAAGAACGTAGGAACGAGCTCACCTCTAAATTTAGTCGTGGTGCATGAGCTCTAGTCATTGGACCTTGCAAGTCCAGAATTGGAGGAGTGTTGTGTGTATCCATAGGAGTGATGTCCTCATCATCCTCCCCCTCTAGAAGTGGAGTCGTCCTCGACTCAAGCTCATCCTCTTCTCCCAAGTATAGTTTCAAATCTGAAATGTTAAAAGTAGGACTAACCCCGAACTCGGGAGGCAACTCAACTTTGTATGCATTATCATTAATCTTCTCCATTATTTTGAATGGACCATCAGCTCTAGGCATTAGTTTTGACTTTCTCAATTCTGGAAATCTATCCTTCCTTAAGTGTAACCACACTAAATCTCCTACATCAAGCTTTACTTCCTTTCTACCTTTACTACCAGCAATTTTATACTTTTCATTCATCTTTTCAATGCTAAGTCTAGTGGTCTCATGCATTTGCAAAATAAATTCAGCACGCTTCTTAGCATCAACATGAACTCTCTCATTAATAGGTACAGGAAGTATATCAAGTGGAGTACGGGGATCAAAACCATACACTACCTTGAATGGACTTACCTTGGTAGTAGAATGTGTTGCCCGATTATATGCAAACTCAACACGAGGCAAGCATTCTTCCCATTGCTTCAAATTTTTCTTCAAAATAGCTCGCAACATAATACCCAAAGTGCGGTTGACAACCTCAGTTTGTCCATCACTTTGTGGATGACAAGTTGAAGAAAATAGCAACTTTGTACCCAACTTATTCCAAAGCGTGCGCCAAAAATGACTCAAGAATTTTGCATCACGATCTGAAACAATAGTAGAAGGCATACCATGCAAACGTACAATTTCTTTGAAAAAAAGGTCAGCAATATAACTAGCATCATCAGTTTTATGACATGGTATAAAGTGTGCCATCCTTGAAAAACAATCCACAACAACAAAAATGCTATCGCTCCCCCTCTTAGTCCTAGGCAGTCCTAAAACAAAGTCCATAGAAATATCCGCCCAAGGAATAGAAGGAACAGGAAGTGGCATGTATAAACCATGTGGATTCAATCGAGACTTAGCTTTTTGACATGTAGTGCAGCGAGCAACAAAACGCTCAACATCTTTCCTCATCCTTGGCCAAAAGAAGTGTGTGGCCAAAATATCCTCTGTGTTCTTAGCACCAAAATGACCCATCAATCCACCTTCATGCGTCTCCTGCAACAACAAAAGACGAACGGAACCAACTGGAAGGCATAGGCGGTTAGCTCTAAACAAGAAACCATCATTCAACACAAATTTGTTCCAAGCACGACCTTCGTTACAGTGCAGCAATACATCTTTAAAATTAACATCAGCAACATATTGTTCTTTAATTGCCTCAAGTCCAAAAATTCTACAATCAAGTTGAGACAACAAAGTATATCGCCTAGATAAAGCATCAGCAATCACATTATCCTTCCCTTTCTTACGTTTAATAATATAAGGAAAAGACTCAATAAACTCAACCCATTTAGCATGTCTACGGTTCAAATTGCAATGAGAACGAATATACTTAAGTGATTCATGATCAGAATGAATAACAAATTCTTTGGGCAACAAATAATGATGCCACATCTCTAAAGAATGTACAAGTCCATATAGTTCCTTATCATACGTGGAATAATTCAATATAGGCCCAGTAATTTTCTGACTAAAGTATGCAACAGGTTTACTATCTTGCATCAAAACACCAGAAATTCCTGTACCACTAGCATCTCATTCAAGCTCAAAAGTCTTATCAAAATTGGGTAATTGCAGCAATGGTGCATGTGTAAGTTTGTCCTTCAAAGCATCAAAAGACTCATGATGTACCTTACCAAAATGGAAGTCCACGCTCTTCTTTGTCAACTCATGCAATGGTGCTGAAATCTTTGACAAAGCGGCGGTAGAAACCTGCAAGACCAAGAAAACTCCTCACGTGTGTGATAGTTTTTGGTACAGGCCAGTTCTTTTTGGCTTCAATCTTTGCCTCATCCACCTCAATTCCCTATGGAGTCACAACATAGCCAAGAAAAGAGACTCGATCCGTGAAAAAGGTGCACTTCTCAAGGTTACCAAATAAACGTGCAACTCGCAAAGCATCAAAAACAGCACGCAAATGAATCATATGATCATCCATGGATTTGCTATAAATCAAGATATCATCAAAGTAAACAACCACAAATTTGCCAATAAAAGGTCTTAAAACCTCATTCATCAAACGCATGAAAGTACTGGGTGCATTAGTTAACCCAAAAGGCATTACTAACCACTCATACAACCCGAATTTGGTTTTGAAAGCTATTTTTCATTCATCTCCAAGTTTCATTCTAATTTGATGGTAGCCACTACACAAATCAATTTTAGTGAAAATTATGGCACCACATAACTCATCAAGCATGTCGTCTAGCCTAGGAATAGGATGACGATACCTAATAGTAATGTTATTAATAGCTCTACAATCTACACACATACGCCAAGAACCATCTTTCTTAGGAACCAAAAGTAGAGGAACAACACAAGGACTAAGTGATTGACGAACATACCCACGATCCAAAAGGTCTTGGACTTGTTGTTGTATCTCCTTAGTCTCCTCAGGGTTGGTCCTATAAGCAGCACGGTTTGGCAAAGTAGCACCAGGAATCAAATCAATTTGATGCTCAATCCCTCTCAAAGGTGGCAATCCCAGGGGTATCTCAGCTGGGAAAACATCCTCATACTCCTGCAAAAGGTTAGTGATAGCAGGAGGCAAAGCACTAGAAGCAATATCACCAAGCGAAAACAAGGCTTGTTTGCATATGAAAGCATAGCAAATATCATCAGCATTAATTTCAGCAAGCTCAGATTTTGTGGCAAGACATGAACGACCTTGTAATTTAATTCCAGCATCCTTAGAACTTGAAGAATCATTAACATTACTTGGTGTAGAATCAGAATTAATAGGTTGCTGAATTTCAGGGCCTTTATTTTTCAAACTAGCAACTCGTTTAAAATCAGCTTGTACAATTTCAGCAGGGGTCATTGGTAACAAAGTAATTTTAGTTGCTTTATGCATAAAAGTGTACTTATTACTTTTACCATGGTGTCCAGCATCATTATCAAATTCCAAAGGTCTACCCAATAAAAGTGAACAAGCTTGCATGGGTACAACATCACAATCAACAGAATCCACATAGGAACCAATGGAAAAAGGAACTCTGCAAGTTTGGATTACCTTAGCTTTTCCAGAGTCATTTAACCACTGAATGTAGTATGGATGTGGATGTGGGCGTGTGGTTAAATCAAGCTTCTTAACCATATCAGAACTCACCAAATTGTCGCAGCTTCCTCCATCAATGATGACACGTGCTCGACGGTTGTTGATGACAAAGAAAATCTTGAACAAGTTATGTCGCTGCATCATCTCGGGCTGCTGGATTTGTGTGCTAAGCACACGCTGCACAATAGTATTCATGTAGCCCATGGTATCTCCGCCTCCAAGGACGAGGTCACCGCTGGTGGCAGTGACATCCTCCTCCTCATCCTCCACATCGAAGGTGCTCATGTAACCGCCATCATCTATCGCCACATATGCCCGCCTACTTGGACAATCTTTCTGCACATGGCCAAGACTGTCGCAACCCTACACCGAAGCATAGAGTGTGCCGTACAGGATCGCCTCAGGAGATGGTTAACGAAGTAACCATACATAGCGTTCACACCGGAACATCCATCATTTACAGAGATACATCATTAAGTGTATAATATTACAAGTTCAAGAGTCATAGCGGAAGAAAATATAGTTACATTATCATACATATGTTCTGGGTTCATATTACATAAATATGCGGAGGCGGAAGATACGACAAACACTACGCGGAACCTAAGTAAGCCATGCCGGCCCTAGGGCACCGGCTCACTCATCTTGATTAGGGGAACAGGGGACCCATTCAATGGTCCAGCTATGGGGCTCCTCACCTTCCCACACAATTTTGTTACAGCAATCGTAATAAGTTGCTTGAGGCAAACCTGAAACCACACAATCGCAAAGCCTGAGTATCTAGCATACTCCGCAAGACTTACCCGTCCAAAAGGTTTACTAAAACCGACTCCTAGTATGCAGGGGGCCGACCGGGTTTATTTGATAGTTGCATAAAAGCACCTATTAATTCTATGCTGTGATGCTTATTCCTTAACCAAGATTTTTAATTGCTTGTTGCAGAAGAGGGACTGTAGTTGAACCTAGCTAGCTGCTAAGACTGGTACAATTATAAAGAGCAATACAACATAAAAATATGTATCCATAGAGTAAATAAATTTCAGCATCATAAGCAAACTTCTCTACTTAAAGTATCATTGCCACTGTTCGAAACAAGAGGTACTCATAACCGCGAGGGACGGCAATTCGAATTGATTTACATCCTGCAGGAGAATAACCCAAATGCACGACATACGCATCATTTAAGAACACGTATGGCCACCGTTCACGAGGTTGCGATAAAGTCGATCCGGGGCCATCGATCCCGAGTACACGTCCTCCCCGCGATACAGTACTTCGTATCCGAGGCTTAACCCGTGCACTCTCCAGCGGTCCTCGACCCGTGCATCCACCATGCCATTCACATCACCTCTGGATTGATGAGTAATACCGTCCAACAATACGGCGCCCAAGTTACTAGGTTTACCAATTCCCATATAGAGGTATGCACTTGGTACTGTTCAATACTTGTCCGCGGAGTTGCAACGATAGGTTCTCAAATTTTAACCAATTTCATTCTTCACGTGAATCATGATTGAATCAAGTGATCCCATAGCCTACCGTTGACTCCACTAATTTAAGCCTAGCAGTTGCTAACAAAAGGCTTACTAACGCAAGCTAAGTATAGGTCATAGTTTGTTTATGCAAGTGGGTTTCCATCCAAGCCCTATACCTAATGCACAATACAATATTCCTCTATTGTGACAACATAAAAAGGACTTGTAAATCAGTAGGTGTGCAGCGGGGCTTGCCTTGGGAGAGATCGTAGATAGAGTTCTCGGCGGGGTTTAGCTCAACTTCGGGCTCCTCAGGGTTGCTTACCACGTCCTTGCTCCCGGTCTCGCTTCCTAGTCAATGCAGTGCAATGCACGGTAAGGAATTGGACGATGATTTCAGGGCACTTCCTCAATAAATGGAATTTGACGGAATGATGCTCATGCGTGAGATGACATGCTTGCACACACTCTGACAATTACTGCTTTGAAGGGGACAAACTTCTAATTAGGGAAGTGGGAGGCATGGCAATCAACAAGTATATCAACTACATCCCAAAAACAAGTATACCTTGGTGCTAAGAAATTAGCAGGGTATTTTCCCTCGGTATGCCAAGGCCTACTTAGCAAACATGCAAAGCTTCTTAACCACACTCTTACCCAGGGTGCATTCACCAATCATAATGCCCATGCAAGAGAATATAGAAACTTTATATTGCAAGGTTAATTATAATCTCCTAGAATTCGACAAGCTCACTTTTAATTATAACCCTAAACCAATCTAGATATATAAGCTAATTGTGAATCATGAGCATACCATGGAAAATAATAAACTTTACTGTAAGTCAAGATTCACATGTTGCCTGGACAGTCCCAAGATGGGTTTATCCTTAACACAATTTATATGCATAAACAAGGCACCATTTATATTAGAATTCCTTCAAACTAATTATTAGTGAGCCCTTTACCAACAAGAGCATGCTGATGGTGCCCTAAATTTTTCATGGAGATTTTATAGTCATGCAGAAATGCCCAAAGAGCAGGAATGCTAAATTCCAGAATTAAAATCCTACCCAAGAATTTATATAAATTCATTTACTGAAAATGAGGATTATGCAATAATACTAACAATTTGCATAAAAGATGGAAATGTGCTTTAGTAGATAGTTTAGGAATGTCATGAAATGCTTAATGACCAAATCTTATGATTTTATCAGTTATAAATTTTGAATTATGAATTTAATACTCTTAGCAAGGGTCTAACTTTGGTGATTTAATTTTACTAATCTACTGCATAACCCTGGCTCTCATCTTGTTTTTCTGGCAGAGGAGGATTTTAGGAATCCAACAAAATTGGTTTCGTGCTCATTGGACTTTTAGTTTTCAAGTTATGAATTTTTGAAGATTTTAACAAAGTTGGGGCTAAATTACAGAAATGCCACTCGGCATTTTCAAACGCCTGCAGGCGCGCGCGCGCGCGCGGTGGCCGGCGCCGGCGAGCTCGGGCCAGCGGCAAATCGGCGGCGCGGCTCGGCCAACACCACTTGCACACGTGCTCAGCACCCCACGGCGACCTTGTGGGCCCGGTGGGTGTCCCACGGGAAGCGCCGGAGATGGCCGGCGTCGAGCGGCGGAGCAGAGGGAGGGTACGGCGGCGTCACGCGGCGAGCACGACGAGCGAGAAGGGTCAGGGAGTGGAGGGAGAGCATCACCTCGGTGCGGAGATCGACGGCGTGGAGGAGCTAGGCGACGGGGAGGGCCGGAGGAGGGGTCTCGTCGGCGGGGTGGGGAGAGGATCCGACGGCGGCGGCCCCTTCCTTCAAAAATTCCGGCGAGGTCACTGCGACAGAGGGGAAACGGTTCAGGGGCCTGCTAGGGAAGACACTTGCGCAACGATTTGAGGAAAGAGGAGGGAACGGAGAGCTGCGTAGGTGAAGCTCGACCCGATGGCGGCCATGGCGGGAAGAAACTGGGGCGTTGCGCAATTTTCCACCGTTGCGTTCACCGGTGATGGAGGTGGGGGTGCTGAGGGTTCCTGGAGTGGCGAGAGGGGGGTGGAGGGAGGTATGGGGGCTGTACTCTCCGGGAGAGCGGGGAATGGCTTTTGCCGCCGGGGCGCTTATGACCGAGAGAGAGAGAGATCGGGGGGGGGGGGGGGGTGAGCTGGCCGTGGGAGAGTGGCCTGTCGGTGGGGGGTCTTCAAAGCGGCGCCGGTGGCATAGCGATGGCAGGCAGAGCAGTGGCCGGGATGGGCAAGAGAGAGGAGGCGATCGGTGGCCGGCGGGGGAGGTACGGTGGTGTCGACCGGTGAGTGGACCAGGGAAGAAGATGGTTGACCCCCCCTTGACTGGAATAGTGTGCTGTAATTTGCTGATTTCTCCAGTTCCGATGCTTCAAATCCTTAGCAAATTTTTGTGTAAGTTCCGCAAAACCTACTTGCCAACTTTGTTTTTTGGGGCCACGTCAAAATTCCTTCTGGAAAATTAATTAAAATTCTAGGAACAGAGGTCCTGTTCTCTGCACTTAGGGAATTTTTAGGGGTACTAAACCTTTACCACAAATTCTACTAAATTCCCCAAAATTCTTTCTTGACATGCTCCACTGGAATATGCAAAAATATGGGCACACTTCCATTGAGTTTTGCAAAGTTTTTGAAAAGCTACTAATTGGCCAATTGGTGGAATTAGCTAATTAAATTATTTCCCCTTTTTCTTTGGCATTGTAATTATTTGAAATTTTTAATCAGCCAGTAATTTAACATTGTGTTAGCTTAATCAACTTTTTGTGACTTGGGATGTCATAGCACTCCCCCCCTTAAACGAAGTCTCACCCCGAGATTTGTAACTGGTTGAACACAAGAGAGAGGGCGTGGGTGTTTACCGGAGTTGCGAGGTCAGGAACTCAGGAAAGTTGGTTTTCAGAAACTCCTCTTGCTCCCAGGTGGCTTCATCCTCGGTATGATTGCTCCATTGCACCTTGTAGAAGGTGGTGGTGCGATGGCGCGTTACCCGGTCCTTTTGATCAATGATTCGGACGGGGTATTTGGGGTAGGAGAGGTCTTCTTCCAATTGTTCGGTGTCGGCAATGGCCACGTCGACCGGAGGCTTCAAACACTTCTTTAGTTGGGATACGTGGAAAACGTTGTGCACCCGCTCAAGAGTTTCCGGTAGTTGCAATCGATAAACAACGGCGCTATGCTTCTCCATGATCGGAATAGGTCCGATGTAGCGGGGTGCGAATTTACCCTTGATTCCAAAGCGAGATACGCCTTTGTTGGGAGAGACTCGTAGATAGACCTGATCTCCCTTCTCAAACTCCAATGGGCGTCTCCTTTTGTTAGCATAGCTTATTTGACGGGATTGTGCTGCCTTCATGTTAGCTTGAATTTGCCGCACCTTTTCTTTGGCTTGTATGGCAAGGTCTGGACCAAAATTAGTTCTTTCCCCTAATTCGGACCAATTCAGCGGCGTTTGGCATGAGTGGCCGCACAGGGCCTCAAACGGTGACATTCCCGAACTCTCCTGATAGCTATTGTTGTATGAGAATTCGGCGAACGGAAGGCAATCTTCCCAATTCTCCCGATTGTCCAGAACGCAGGCTCTTAGTATGTCCTCCAAATATTGATTCAGCCTCTCGGTTTGACCATCGGTTTGCGGGACCTCGATCAGAGATAATAGTCTTGGGCACACCGTGCAAACATAGGATTCTTGTGATGTAGAGTTCGGCATACTTCTTGGTAGAGTAGGTTGTATGGACGGGAATAAAATGGGCGGATTTGGTCAACCTATCCACGATGACCCAAATGGAATCATGTTTCTTGGGGGTGAGGGGTAACCCAACAATAAAATCCATAGCAATATCCTCCCATTTCCAAGCGGGGATTTTTAATGGGTGCAAAAGACCGGCTTTCTTCAGATGGTCGGCCTCACACGCTGGCAAGTATCGCACTCGGAAACATAACGAGCGACTTCTCTTTTCATGCGCGTCCACCAAAACTTTTCCTTTAACCCACGGTACATCTTGTTGCTGCCGGGGTGTATGGAGTATTTGGACAAGTGAGCCTCATCCAAAATTTTCTTCCTTAACTCCTCCTTTGGAACAACCAGGCGACTGTTGAACCATAGCACTCCATCTTCGTCCTGTCGGAAGCATGTAGCTTCATCTTTGAGTATCTTTTGTCGAATGTGCTCCATCCCCTTGTCTCCCTTCTGGGCCTCGACAATTTCGTTGCGAAGGGTAGGAATGAGAGATAGATTATACAAGGATCCAAATGGAATAATACGAAGACTTGGTTTGCTTGAATCTGAATCTGGGCAAACTTCCATGGAACAAACAACTGCGTGATTGCATTGGTCCCGATGACTTAGGGCGTCGGCAACCACGTTGGCCTTTCCGGGGTGATAATGAATCTCCAATTCATAATCCTTTATTAATTCTAACCACCTTCGTTGCCTCATATTCAGTTCTTGCTGCGTGAATATATACTTGAGACTTTTGTGGTCGGTGTAGAGGTTGACAAGGTTACCAAGCAGGTAATGACGCCAGATTTTTAAGGCCAGGACGACGGATGCCAACTCCAAATCGTGAGTGGGATAATTTTGCTCATGCTTTCAGAGCTGTCGAGAGGCATAGGCAATGACACGGCCTTCTTGCATAAGCACACAACCCAATCCAGTGCCGGAGGCATCACAGTAAACGTCGAACGGTTTGGTAATATCGGGTTGAGCCAAAACCGGGGCGGTTGTCAAATGCTTCTTAAGTGACTGAAAGGCTTCTTCACAGGCACTGTTCCACTTAAACTTAGCATCCTTTTCCAGTAACTTGGTCATAGGCTTGGCAATGCTTGAGAAGTTGGGAATAAATTTCCGGTAATATCCAGCAAGACCAAGGAAACTACGAATTTGTTTGGCCGATTTCGGAGCTTTCCAATTCAGCACATCTTCTACCTTGGTAGGATCAACGGCAACCCCTTCCGCGGAGATGATATGACCCAAGAATGGAACTTGCTTTAGCCAAAATTCACACTTGCTAAATTTGGCGTAAAGCTGGTGATCTCGGAGTCGCTGCAGAACAACGCGGAGATGTTCGGCGTGTTCTTCCTCGGACTTGGAGTAGATAAGGATGTCGTCGATGAACACGACCACGAACTTATCCAACTCTGGCATGAACACGGAATTCATCAAATACATGAAGTGGGCTGGAGCATTAGTGAGACCAAAAGACATGACAAGATATTCGAAAAGGCCATATCGCGTGGAGAAGGCAGTTTTTGGAATGTCCTCGGCTCGGATCTTTATTTGGTGGTAACCGGATCGGAGGTCAATCTTGGAGAAAACTTTAGCACCAATAAGTTGATCAAAGAGAATATTGATTCGAGGTAGAGGGTACTTGTTCTTAATGGTTACGGCATTCAAAGGCCTGTAGTCAACACATAGACGTAGGGTCTTGTCTTTCTTCTTCACAAAGAGGGCGGGACATCCCCAGGGAGATGAACTCGGTCGGATGTAGCCCTTGTCCATAAGCTCTTGTAATTGCTCTTTTAATTCTGCTAGCTCATTAGGGGCCATTTTGTACGGCCTACGAGAGATAGGCGCCGTACCGGGTAGGAGTTCAATCTTAAACTCGACGTCTCTGTCCGGAGGCATCCCCGGTAACTCATCTGGGAACACGTCGGAGAAGTCACGTACCACGGGGATATCCTCTAGCTTTTTCCCTTCAACATGACACACTTGAGGAGTCGACAATCTGGGACACGTCAATCGGAGAATAGACGGACCATAGAGAGGCGAGTTCAAGTGGACTTCCCGGGATTCAATGTGTAAGACGGCTCTATGTTTAGTCATCCACCTCATACCAAGAATTATGTCAATGCCCTGACCATCTAAGATGATTAACGAAGCGGGGTACACGTTGCCCGCTAACTTAAGTGGCACCTTTCTGAACTCGAGGTGAGTCCTTATTTTCCCACCGGGGGATGTGATGATGTACGGGGTTCCCGTAGTGGTGGGGGTGATTTTCAGATGATTCACACATGCTTGACTAATAAAATCATGCGTTGCTCCTGAATCAAAAAGAACCATAGCAGCGTATTGGTTGATCGAGAACGTACCCGCGAGAACGGGCTCTCCAACTTGAATCTCTTCGACCGTGGTATAATTGACTCGGCCATTCTTGTGGGTAAGGGCAGAAGACTGGGGATGACTCCCATTGTTGCCGTGGTTGTTACCGCTGCTGGGGTGGTTGTTGTTGTTCCCGGAGGGGTTGGAGTTGTTGTTTCCCTGGTTGCGCTTCGGAAAGCGGCACTCCTTGGCAAAGTGACCGGATCGACTACAGTTGTAGCACGGCTGCGAGGAGTTGTGCTTCACAACTTGATTAGTCTGCTGCGGAGGGCGGGGACCGGAGGAGGGCTTCTGGTTGCCTCCATGGGAATGGAAGTGCTGCTGCGAGTAGGTCGGACGAGATCCTCCCCTTGACGGTACCGCAGCTCGAAACTTCTGTCCGGTCGGGGAGGTGATTGCCAGCCTGTACTTGGGCGGTGCGGAGCCGGACGAACTTTCCATAGCACGCTTCCTCTTCTTATCCTCTTGGTTAGCACGGATGGCATCTTCTTGCACAATGGCGGCACTCATTAGGTCATTGAACGTGCCTGCGGTAACTTGTGCCAATCGGTCCTGCAGTTTCGGGGTACGGCCCGAACGGAAACAATCCTTCTTCTTGTCATCCGTATCGGCGTGATACGAAGCATACTGAGTCAAGTAGTTGAACTTCCATGCGTACTCTTGCACGGTTCCCGCGCCTTGCTTCAGGTTGAGAAATTCTTGCAGCTTGCGCTTCATAAGACCGGCCGGAATGTGGTGTGCACGAAAGGCGGTGCAGAATTCTGGCCAAGTGACTTGGTGGCCAGGGGCAAGAGCAGTGGTGTAGCTCGCCCACCAAGCACTTGCGGAACCACGGAGTTGCTGCACGGTGAAGAGGGGCTTCTGGTGGTCGGTGCAGTGGAGCAGAGCAAACTTCGACTCCAGAGTGTGAATGAAATTATCCGCTTCCAGCGGATCACCAGCTTCGCCGAATGTGGGCGGATGTGTTGCCCAAAAGTCGCTGTAGGACGGTTCACGAGGCTACTGCGGTGGTGGTCCGGGAGCTCCTTGGCGATTCATGTTCTCCGTGAACATGCGGAACATCTCGTTCTGATTGTGGATGAGCTGCTCCATAGGCGTCATGGGCGGAGCATTGGGTGGCGGCTGGTTTCTACCCGTGTTGGAGGCACCAGGAGCATCACCGAGGTTCTCTCCACCACGGCGAGTTTGCACCATCTGTCACAGGAGTAAAGCATGTTAGCCCGATCATCGCTTGAGACATCATGGTAATATGTCTATAATACAGTGACAGCAATAAAATTTTAGATTGCTCATAACGGAAATGTTGACAGGGAACGGCGCAGATTACGGGTAATAACTTGGATTCCACTGGTTCCAACACCATAGGCATCATACTTATGATCAAACCATGGGTACATGCGACATGTCTTACAATACATGGAAATCCTTAGGTTACATCACTACATCATGATAACAACGTGGTCTCGAAGAGCTTAGATTACAACTCCACTTAGCGCTACCAGCACTATCCACATACGAGCACAGAGTTTCACGAGCTTCCACCCTACATAACATACTACGCCTCAGTCACTCGGTGTGGCTGCTACAATCGGACTCCCATTCCATGTCACCCGGTCCAGGGGGTGCCTCATAGTCAACACCGGAGTCACCGTCCTCACCCAAGTCGGCGTCGTATGGGGGAATCACCACGAGTGGCACGGGTGGCTGGGCATTAAGAACCGCGTTCAGCTGGGCATTGGCAACTTGGAGATGCCCAATAAGTTGTTCTTGTTGTGCGATGATGGCGTGAGCATCGTTGAGGTTCCCTTCCTTGACATCCCTTGCATCTTGGGCTTCTTCGCGTTGAGCTTGGAGCTCGCTTCGCTCCTCCAAGAGGGCGTCAACCTGACCATGAAGAGAGTAGATCTCCTCTTGGGCAGCAGTGAGTTGGGCATTACGCTGGTTCAGTTGCTCCTGCAACTGATCGGTAGCATCGCCCTCGATGATGAGTTGAGCATCATGGAGCTGCTCAAAAAGATCAGCCCGCTCCAACTCTCTAGTGTGCAGTTTGTCCTTGAGGACCGCGATCTCAGCGTCGCGAGCGGCGAGCCGGGCGTCTCGGGCGGCAAGTGCGGACTGCAGCGCCTCACGCTCTCGTTCCAACTCGAGAACGCGTGCGGACAGGTGCTCGGGGTTCTTCGGGAGCTTGTCATCAACCATCTGTCGGAATAAGTTGTGCAAGAATGAGTCAAAACTTAATATCCTACTAAGCACATATGCTCGATATAGCATACGAGTTGATGGATAAAGGAAGAGACACAAAGTGCCCGATCCGTTTGACGAAAAACTATGCAGTTCTGCGGTTGACAGAGTAACATGCAGGGATGAGTAAAAACACGTAGCTTCTGGGCAATTTAAACTTTTGACCCTTTTATGAAAATTGTAGAGGAGTTCATTATCTTTCCAACGCATACTCCCACATCTCCAACCGATAACATCTCTGAGAGTTATGATCATCCAAAAACAGAGGACAGAAATGAGACAACTGCTGAACTTCCAGAAAAGCTTGCTGTTTTTGCAAAATTCGACCCATTTACAGATTTTTCTGAGACAAACCCACTATACCAAACTTGTAGGGAAAATCATTAGCTTTCCAACGGATACTTATTTGCCTTTGTCGGATTAAAATTGAGGAAGTTATGTTCATTTTAGTGGGACTGACTTTCCTGGCAGAGTTTGTCCCAATTAAGTTCGAACTTTTGTTTTAAGCGCCATAGGGATTCGCATTCGCCCGGAGTTTGATTATTTCACATGTTTGTGATATTTGTGACCTTTTACATGATTTGGTAAAGATAAATGCATGTGGTATGCATGAATGCCAAATGTTCAATATGCCGATTTCCTACGTCCTCACTATGGAAAACTTTGACCGAATATATAGATCGATCCATTCGATGGCACGCACACCTCTCGCACGTTTCTAAGCGACTACACGTGGTTAGTGTACCTGCAATGGATCCATTCCAGAAACAATACATCAAACCCAAAAGAAACAAGCCAAAATAACAATGACAGTTATGTCCAGGTATTTGCCCACCCGGAAGGCAGCCGATATTTAAGCGCAATCGGTCCACGCATCATACAAAGTCCAGGTCTTTGCCCACCCGGAAGGCGTTCGGTGTTTATTGCGCAACCGATCCGCGCACAGGCACATACCTTCGGGGAAGAATCCGTAGAGGCGAGTAAATTAAACAAACATAACCCAGGATTAGCTTTGCCATCTACTAATAAAGTCCTTATATGGGCACTACTAGTTCGTACCTCACCGTACGGTGTAAAACGGGTTGTTTAAGTCATTTAAAATGTTCATCGGTGTGATGCTTATCCCGAATCGGCTCTGATACCAGCTGTCGCAACCCTACACCGAAGTATAGAGTGTGTCGTACAGGATCGCCTCGGGAGATGGTTAACGAAGTAACCATACATAGCGTTCACACCGGAACATCCATCATTTACAGAGATACATCATTAAGTGTATAATATTACAAGTTCAAGAGTCATAGCGGAAGCAAATTTAGTTACTTTATCATACATATGTTCTGGGTTCATATTACATAATTGTGCGGAGGCGGAAGATACGACAAACACTACGCGGAACCTAAGTAAGCCATGCCGGCCCTAGGGCACTGGCTCACTCATCTTGATTAGGGGAACTGGGGACCCATTCAATGGTCCAGCTCTGGGGCTCCTCACCTTCCCACACAATTTTGTTACAGCAATCGCAATAAGTTGCTTGAGGCAAATCTGAAACCACACAATCGCAAAGCCTAAGTATCTAGCATACTCCGCAAGACTTACCCGTCCAAAAGGTTTACTAAAACCGACTCCTAGTATGCAGGTGGCCGACCGGGTTTATTTGATAGTTGCATAAAAGCACCTATTAATTCTATGCTGCGATGCTTATTCCTTAACCAAGATTTTTAATTGCTTGTTGCAGAAGAGGGACTGTAGTTGAACCTAGCTAGCTGCTAAGACTGGTACATTTATAAAGAGCAATACAACATAACAATATGTATCCATAGAGTAAATAAATTTCAGCATCATAAACAAACTTCTCTACTTAAAGTATCATTGCCACTCCTCGAAACAAGAGGTACTCATAACCGCGAGGGACGGCAATTCGAATTGATTTACATCCTGCAGGAGAATAACCCAAATGCACGACACACGCATCATTTAAGAACACGTATGGCCACCGTTCACGAGGTTGCGATAAAGTCGATCCGGGGCCATCGATCCTGAGTACACGTCCTCCCCGTGATACAGTACTTCGTATCCGAGGCTTAACCCGTACACTCTCCAGCGGTCCTCGACCCGTGCATCCACCATGCCATTCACATCACCTCTGGATCGATGAGTAATACCGTCCAACAATACGGCGCCCAAGTTACTAGGTTTACCAATTCCCATATAGAGGTATGCACTTGGTACTGTTCAATACTTGTCCGTGGAGTTGCAACGATAGGTTCTCAAATTTTAACGAATTTCATTCTTCACGTGAATCATGATTGAATCAAGTGATCCCATAGCCTACCGTTGACTCCACTAATTTAAGCCTAGCAGTTGCTAACAAAAGGCTTACTAACGTAAGCTAAGTATAGGTCATAGTTTGTTTATGCAAGTGGGTTTCCATCCAAGCCCTATACCTAATGCAGAATACAATATTCCTCTATTGTGACAACATAAAAAGGACTTGTAAATCAGCAGGTGTGCACCGGGGCATGCCTTGGGAGTGATCGTAGATAGAGTTCTCGGCGGGGTTTAGCTCAACTTCGGGCTCCTCAGGGTTGCTTACCACGTCCTTGCTGCCGGTCTCGCTTCCTAGTCAATGCAGTGCAATGCACGGTAAGGAATTGGACGATGATTTCAGGGCACTTCCTCAATAAATGGAATTTGATGGAATGATGCTCATGCGTGAGATGACATGCTTGCACACACTCTGACAATTACTGCTTTGAAGGGGACAAACTTCTAATTAGGGAAGTGGGAGGCATGGCAATCAACAAGTATATCAACTACATCCCAAAAACAAGTATACCTTGGTGCTAAGAAATTAGCAGGGTATTTTTCCTCGGTATGCCAAGGCCTACTTAGCAAACATGCAAAGCTTCTTAACCACACTCTTACCCAGGGTGCATTCACCAATCATAATGCCCATGCAAGAGAACATAGAAACTTTATATTGCAAGGTTAATTATAACCTCCTAGATTCGACATGCTCACTTTTAATTATAACCCTAAACCAATCTAGATATATAAGCTAATTGTGAATCATGAGCATACCATGGAAAATAATAAACTTTACTGTAAGTCAAGATTCACATGTTGCCTGGACAGTCCCAAGATGGGTTTATCCTTAACAAAATTTATATGCATAAACAAGGCACCATTTATATTAGAATTCCTTCAAACTAATTATTAATGAGCCATTTACCAACAAGAGCATGCTGATGGTGCCCTAAATTTTTCATGGAGATTTTACAGTCATGTAGAAATGCCCAAAGAGCAGGAATGCTAAATTCCAGAATTAAAATCCTACCCAAGAATTTATATAAATTCATTTACTGAAAATGGGGATTATGCAATAATACTAAACATTTGCATAAAAGATGGAAATGTGCTTTAGTAGAAAGTTTAGGAATGTCATGAAATGCTTACTGACCAAATCCCATGATTTTATCAGTTATAAATTTTGAATTAAGAATTTAATACTCTTAGCAAGGTTCTAACTTTGGTGATTTAATTTTACTAATCTACTGCATAACCCTGGATCTCATCTTGTTTTTCTGGTAGAGGAGGATTTTAGGAATCCAACAAAATTGGTTTCATGCTCATTGGACTTTTATTTTTCGAGTTATAGGTTTACGTGGGTGGACCCAACAAGGAGTTTTGAGTATCTGCTTTGTTAAAGAAGACAGTGTGCTGTGCAAACCATGGCTAATCGTAATTCATCATGGAACCTGGAGGCCCAAGAGCAGCTCGGTACGACACTGTTTTTGTGGTAACCATGGCTCAGTCTCGTGTTTTCCTAGGAACCGAACAACTATTTTACGATCGCAAATATATTCACACCAATTAATCTGTCACATGCATGGTTTATGTGTCTAGAAGAGTGGTTTACGTGGGTAGACCCAACAATGAGTTTTGAATGTCTGCTTCATTAACTGAGAAAGTTTCTTGTGCAAAGCATGGCTAATCGCAATTCATTATGGAACCAGGTGACCCGAGAGCTACTTGGTATGACACTGCTTTTGTGGTAACCATGGCTCAGTCTTGTGCTTTCCTTCAAAGTGGTCAACTGGTTTACAATGGCGAATATATCCGCACCAATTAATCTATCGCATGCAGGGTTTACGCGTTAAAAGAGAGGTTTATGTGGGTGGACCCAACAAGGAGTTCCGAGTGCCTACTTAGTTAACCGAGACAGTGTCATGTGCAAACCAGGGTTAATTGCAATTCATTATAGAACTAGGAGGCCCGAGAGCTGCTTGGTATGACACTGTTTGTGCGGTAACCATGGCTCAGTCTCATGTTTTGCTTGGAACTGGTCAACTGGTTTACAATGGTAAATGTATCCAGACCAATTAATCCGTCACATGCAGGGTTTACGCGTTTAGAAGAGAGGTTTATGTGGGTGGACCCAACATGGAGTTCTGAGTGCCTGCTTCGTTAACCGAGACAGTGTCCTGTGCAATCCACGGCTAATCGCAATTCATCATGGAACTTGGAGGCCCAAGAGCTGCTTGGTACGACACTGTTTTTGTGGTAACCATGGCTCAGTCTCGTGTTTTCCTTGGAACTATTCAACTGGTTTCCTATGGCAAATATATCCACACCAATTAATCTGTCACATGCAGGCTTTACGCATCTGGAAGAGAGGTTTACATGGGTGGACCCCACAAGGAGTTCCGATTGCCTAACTCATTAACCGAGACAGTGTCCTGCGCAAACCATGGCTAATCGCAATTCATCATGGAACCAGGTGGCGTGAGAACTGCTTGGTACGGCACTATATTTGTGGTAACCATAGCTTAGTCTCGTGCTTTACTTGAAGTAGGTCAGCTGGATCAAAATGGCGAACATATCCACACCGATTAATCCATCGCATGCAGTGTTTACGCGCTAGAAGAGAGGTTTATGTGGGTGGACCCAACAAGGAGTTCCAAGTGCCTACTTTGTTAACGGAGACAGTGTCATGCACAAACCATGGCTAATCGCAATTCATTATGGAACCAGGAGGTCCGAGAGCTGCTTGGTACAACACGGTCTTTCGAGTAACAATGATTCAGTCTTGTGTTTTCCTTGGAACTGGTCAACTAGTATACGATGGCGATTATATCCAAACCAATTAATTCGTCGCATGCAGGGTTTACACGTCTAGAAGAGAGGTTTACGTGGGTGTACCCAACGAGGAGTTTGGAGTGCCTGCTTTGTTAAGCAAGATAGTGTGTTGTGCAAACCATGGCTAATCGTAATTCATCATGGAACCAGGAGGCCCGAGAGCAGCTCGGTACGACACTGTTTTTGTGGTAACCATGGCTCAGTCTCGTGTTTTCCTTGGAACCGAACAACTAGTTTACGATCGCAAATATATTCACACCAATTAATCTGTCACATGCATGGTTTATGTGTCTAGAAGAGTGGTTTACGTGGGTGGACCCAACAACTAGTTTTGAATGACTGCTTCATTAACCGAGACAGTTTCTTGTGCAAAGCATGGCTAATCGCAATTCATCATGGAACCAGGTGGCCCGAGAGCTGCCTTGTACGACACTGCTTTTGTGGTAACCATGGCTCAGTCTTGTGCTTTCCTTCAAAGTGGTCAACTGGTTTACAATGGCGAATATATCCGCACCAATTAATCTATCGCATGCAGGGTTTACGCGTTAAAAGAGAGGTTTATGTGGGTGGACCCAACAAGGAGTTCCGAGTGCCTACTTAGTTAACCGAGACAGTGTCATGTGCAAACCAGGGTTAATTGCAATTCATTATAGAACTAGGAGGCCCGAGAGCTGCTTGGTATGACACTGTTTGTGCGGTAACCATGGCTCAGTCTCATGTTTTGCTTGGAACTGGTCAACTGGTTTACAATGGTAAATGTATCCAGACCAATTAATCCGTCACATGCAGGGTTTACGCGTTTAGAAGAGAGGTTTATGTGGGTGGACCCAACATGGAGTTCTGAGTGCCTGCTTCGTTAACCGAGACAGTGTCCTGTGCAATCCACGGCTAATCGCAATTCATCATGGAACTTGGAGGCCCAAGAGCTGCTGGGTACGACATAGTTTTTGTGGTAACCATGGCTCAGTCTCGTGTTTTCCTTGGAACTATTCAACTGGTTTCCTATGGCAAAGATATCCACACCAATTAATCTGTCACATGCAGGCTTTACGCATCTGGAAGAGAGGTTTACATGGGTGGACCCCACAAGGAGTTCCGATTCCCTACCTCATTAACCGAGACAGTGTCCTGCGCAAACCATGGCTAATCGCAATTCATCATGGAACCAGGTGGCCCGAGAACTGCTTGGTACGGCACTATATTTGTGGTAACCATAGCTTAGTCTCGTGCTTTACTTGAAGTAGGTCAGCTGGATCAAAATGGCGAACATATCCACACCGATTAATCCATCGCATGCAGTGTTTACGCGCTAGAAGAGAGGTTTATGTGGGTGGACCCAACAAGGAGTTCCAAGTGCCTACTTTGTTAACGGAGACAGTGTCATGCGCAAACCATGGCTAATCGCAATTCATTATGGAACCAGGAGGTCCGAGAGCTGCTTGGTACAACACGGTCTTTCGAGTAACAATGATTCAGTCTTGTATTTTCCTTGGAACTGGTCAACTAGTATACGATGGCGATTATATCCAAACCAATTAATTCGTCGCATGCAGGGTTTACACGTCTAGAAGAGAGGTTTACGTGGGTGTACCCAACAAGGAGTTTGGAGTGCCTGCTTTGTTAAGCAAGATAGTGTGTTGTGCAAACCATGGCTAATCGTAATTCATCATGGAACTAGGAGGCCCGAGAGCAGCTCGGTACGACACTGTTTTTGTGGTAACCATGGCTCAGTCTCGTGTTTTCCTTGGAACCGAACAACTAGTTTACGATCGCAAATATATTCACACCAATTAATCTGTCACATGCATGGTTTATGTGTCTAGAAGAGTGGTTTACGTGGGTGGACCCAAAAACTAGTTTTGAATGACTGCTTCATTAACCGAGACAGTTTCTTGTGCAAAGTATGGCTAATCGCAATTCATCATGGAACCAGGTGGCCCGAGAGCTGCCTTGTACGACACTGCTTTTGTGGTAACCATGGCTCAGTCTTATGCATTCCTTGAAACTGGTCAACTGGTTTACAATGGCGAATATATCCACACCAATTAATCTATCGCATGCAGGGTTTACGCGTAGAAGAGAGGTTTATGTGGGTGGACCCAAGAAGGAGTTCCGAGTGCCTACTTAGTTAACCAAGACAGTGTCATGTGCAAACCAGGGTTAATTGCAATTCATTATAGAACTAGGAGGCCCGAGAGCTGCTTGGTATGACACTGTTTGTGCGGTAACCATGGCTCAGTCTCATGTTTTGCTTGGAACTGGTCAACTGGTTTACAATGGTAAATATATCCAGACCAATTAATCCGTCGCATGCAGGGTTTACGCGTTTAGAAGAGAGGTTTATGTGGGTGAACCCAACATGGAGTTCTGAGTGCCTGCTTCGTTAACCGAGACAGTGTCCTGTGCAATCCACGGCTAATCGCAATTCATCATGGAACTTGGAGGCCCAAGAGCTGCTGGGTACGACACTGTTTTTGTGGTAACCATGGCTCAGTCTCGTGTTTTCCTTGGAACTATTCAACTGGTTTCCTATGGCAAATATATCCACACCAATTAATCTGTCACATGCAGGCTTTACGCATCTGGAAGAGAGGTTTACATGGGTGGACCCCACAAGGAGTTCCGATTGCCTACCTCATTAACCGAGACAGTGTCCTGCGCAAACCATGGCTAATCGCAATTCATCATGGAACCAGGTGGCCCGAGAACTGCTTGGTACGGCACTATATTTGTGGTAACCATAGCTTAGTCTCGTGCTTTACTTGAAGTAGGTCAGCTGGATCAAAATGGCGAACATATCCACACCGATTAATCCATCGCATGCAGTGTTTACGCGCTAGAAGAGAGGTTTATGTGGGTGGACCCAACAAGGAGTTCCAAGTGCCTACTTTGTTAACGGAGACAGTGTCATGCGCAAACCATGGCTAATCGCAATTCATTATGGAACCAGGAGGTCCGAGAGCTGCTTGGTACAACACGGTCTTTCGAGTAACAATGATTCAGTCTTGTATTTTCCTTGGAACTGGTCAACTAGTATACGATGGCGATTATATCCAAACCAATTAATTCGTCGCATGCAGGGTTTACACGTCTAGAAGAGAGGTTTACGTGGGTGTACCCAACAAGGAGTTTGGAGTGCCTGCTTTGTTAAGCAAGATAGTGTGTTGTGCAAACCATGGCTAATCGTAATTCATCATGGAACTAGGAGGCCCGAGAGCAGCTCGGTACGACACTGTTTTTGTGGTAACCATGGCTCAGTCTCGTGTTTTCCTTGGAACCGAACAACTAGTTTACGATCGCAAATATATTCACACCAATTAATCTGTCACATGCATGGTTTATGTGTCTAGAAGAGTGGTTTACGTGGGTGGACCCAAAAACTAGTTTTGAATGACTGCTTCATTAACCGAGACAGTTTCTTGTGCAAAGTATGGCTAATCGCAATTCATCATGGAACCAGGTGGCCCGAGAGCTGCCTTGTACGACACTGCTTTTGTGGTAACCATGGCTCAGTCTTATGCATTCCTTGAAACTGGTCAACTGGTTTACAATGGCGAATATATCCACACCAATTAATCTATCGCATGCAGGGTTTACGCGTAGAAGAGAGGTTTATGTGGGTGGACCCAAGAAGGAGTTCCGAGTGCCTACTTAGTTAACCAAGACAGTGTCATGTGCAAACCAGGGTTAATTGCAATTCATTATAGAACTAGGAGGCCCGAGAGCTGCTTGGTATGACACTGTTTGTGCGGTAACCATGGCTCAGTCTCATGTTTTGCTTGGAACTGGTCAACTGGTTTACAATGGTAAATATATCCAGACCAATTAATCCGTCGCATGCAGGGTTTACGCGTTTAGAAGAGAGGTTTATGTGGGTGAACCCAACATGGAGTTCTGAGTGCCTGCTTCGTTAACCGAGACAGTGTCCTGTGCAATCCACGGCTAATCGCAATTCATCATGGAACTTGGAGGCCCAAGAGCTGCTGGGTACGACACTGTTTTTGTGGTAACCATGGCTCAGTCTCGTGTTTTCCTTGGAACTATTCAACTGGTTTCCTATGGCAAATATATCCACACCAATTAATCTGTCACATGCAGGCTTTACGCATCTGGAAGAGAGGTTTACATGGGTGGACCCCACAAGGAGTTCCGATTGCCTACCTCATTAACCGAGACAGTGTCCTGCGCAAAATATGGCTAATCGCAATTCATCATGGAACCAGGTGGCCCGAGAACTGCTTGGTACGGCACTATATTTGTGGTAACCATAGCTTAGTCTCGTGCTTTACTTGAAATAGGTCAGCTAGATCAAAATGGCGAACATATCCACACCGATTAATCCATTGCATGCAGTGTTTACGCGTTAGAAGAGAGGTTTATGTGGGTGGACCCAACAAGGAGTTCCAAGTGCCTACTTTGTTAACAGAGACAGTGTCATGCGCAAACCATGGCTAATCGCAATTCATTATGGAACCAGGAGGTCCGAGAGCTGCTTGGTACAACACGGTCTGTCGAGTAACAATGATTCAGTCTTGTGTTTTCCTTGGAACTGGTCAACTAGTATACGATGGCGATTATATCCAAACCAATTAATTCGTCGCATGCAGGGTTTACACGTCTAGAAGAGAGGTTTACGTGGGTGTACCCAACAAGGAGTTTGGAGTGACTGCTTTGTTTAGCAAGATAGTGTGTTGTGCAAACCACGGCTAATCGTAATTCATCATGGAACCAGGAGGCCCGAGAGCAGCTCGGTACGACACTGTTTTTGTGGTAACCATGGCTCAGTGTCGTATTTTCCTTGGAACCGAACAACTAGTTTACGATCGCAAATATATTCACACCAATTAATCTGTCACATGCATGGTTTATGTGTCTAGAAGAGTGGTTTACGTGGGTGGACCCAACAACTAGTTTTGAATGTCTGCTTCATTAACCGAGACAGTTTCTTGTGCAAAGCATGGCTAATCGCAATTCATCATGGAACCAGGAGGCCCGAGAGCAGCTTGGTATGACGATGTTTTTGTGGTAACCATGGCTCAGTATCGTGTTTTCCTTGGTACCTAACAACTAGTTTACGATGGCAAATATATTCACACCAATTAATTCATCACATGCATGGTTTATATGTCTAGAACAGTGGTTTACGTGGGTGGACCCAACAACGAGTTTTGAATGTCTGCTTCATTAACCGAGATAGTTTCTTGTGCAAAGCATGGCTAATCGCAATTCATCATGGAAACAGGTGGCCCGAGAGCTGCTTGGTACGACACTACTTTTGTCGTAACCATGGCTCAGTCTCGTCCTTTCCTTGAAACTGGTGAACTGGTTTACAATGGCGAATATATCCAGACCAATTAATCTACCGCATGCAGGGTTTACGCGTTGGAAGAGAGGTTTATGTGGGTGGACCCAACAAGGAGTTTCGAGTGCCTACTTCGGTAACCGAGACAATGTCATGCGCAAACCACGGCTAATTGCAACTCATTATGGAACCAGGAGGCCCGAGAGCTGCTTGGTACGACACTGTTTGTGCGGTAACCATGGCTCAGTCTCATGTTTTCCTTGGAAATTCATCAAGGAACTTGGAGGCCCAAGAGCTGCGTGGTTCGACACTATTTGTGTGGTAACCATGGCTCCGTCTTGTGTTTTCCTTGGTACTATTCAGCTAGTTTCCGATGGCAAATATATCCACACCAATTAATTTGTCACATGCGGGCTTTACGCATCTAGAAGAGAGGTTTACATGGGTGGACCCCACAAGGAGTTCCGATTGCCTACCTCATTAACCGAGATAGTGTCCTGCGCAAACCATGGCTAATCGCAATTCATCATGGAACTAGGTGGCCCGAGAACTGCTTGGTACGACACTATATTTGTGGTAACCATAGCTCAGTCTCGTGCTTTCGTTGAAATAGGTCAACTGGATCACAATGGCGAACATATCCACACCAATTAATCCATTGCATATAGGGTTTACGCGTTAGAAGAGAGGTTTATGTGGGTGGACCCAACTAGGAGTTCCGAGTGCCTACTTTGTTAACAGAGACAGTGTCATGCGCAGACCACGGCTAATCGCAATTCATTATGGAACCAGGAGGTCCGAGAGCTGCTTATTACAACACGGTATGTCCAGTGACCATGGTTCAGTCTTGTGTTTTTCTTGGAACTGGTCAACTGGTATACGATGGCGATTATATCCAAACCAATTAATTCGTCGCATGCACGGTTTACACGTCTAGAAGAGAGGTTTACGTGGGTGGACCCAGCAAGGAGTTTTGAGTGCCTACTTTGTTAAACAAGACAGTGTGCTTTGCAAACCATGGCTAATCATAATTCATCATGGAGCCAGAAGGCCCGAGAGCAGCTTGGTACGACGCTGTTTTTGTGGTAACCATGGCTCAGTCTCGTGTTTTCCTTGGTACCGAACAACTAGTTTAGGATGGCAAATATATTCACACCAATTAATCCATCACATGCATGGTTTATATGTCTAGAAGAGTGGTTTACGTGGGTGGACCCAACAACGAGTTTTGAATGTCTGCTTCATTGACCGAGACAGTTTCTTGTGCAAAGCAAGGCTAATCGCAATTCATCATGGAAACATGTGGCCCGAGAGCTGCTTGGTACGACACTGCTTTTGTGGTAACCATGGCTCAGTCTCGTGCTTTCCTTGAAACTGGTCAACTGGTTTACAATGGCGAATATATCCACACCAATTAATCTACCGCATGCAGGGTTTACGCGTTGGAAGAGAGGTTTATGTGGGTGGACCCAACAAGGAGTTCCGAGTGCCTACTTCGTTAACCGAGACAGTGTCATGCGCAAACCACGGCTAATTGCAATTCATTATGGAACCAGGAGGCCCGAGAGCTGCTTGGTACGACACTGTTTGTGCGGTAACCATGGCTCAGTCTCATGTTTTCCTTGGAAATTCATCATGGAACTTGGAGGCCCAAGAGCTGCTTGGTACAACACTGTTTGTGCGGTAACCATGGCTCAGTCTTGTGTTTTCCTTGGTACTATTCAACTGGTTTCCGATGGCAAATATATCCACACCAATTAATTTGTCACATGCAGGCTTTACGCATCTAGAAGAGAGGTTTACATGGGTGGAGCCCACAAGGAGTTCCGATTGCCTACCTCATTAATCGAGACAGTGTCCTACGCAAACCATGGCTAATCGCAATTCATCATGGAACCAGGTGGCCCGAGAGCTGCTTGGTACGACACTATATTTTTGGTAACCATAGCTCAGACTCGTGCTTTCCTTGAAATAGGTCAACTGGATTACAATGGCGAACATATCCACACCAATTAATCCATTGCATACAGGGTTTACGCGTTAGAAGAGAGGTTTATGTGGGTGGACCCAACAAGGAGTTCCGAGTGCCTACTTTGTTAACCGAGACAGTGTCATGCATAGACCACGGCTAATCGCAATTCATTATGGAACCAGGAGGTCCGAGAGCTGCTTGGTACAACACGGTATGTCCAGTGACCATGGTTCAGTCTTGTGTTTTCCTTGGAACTGGCAACTGGTATACGATGGCGATTATATCCAAACCAATTAATTCGTCGCATGCAGGGTTTACACGTCTAGAAGAGAGGTTTACGTGTGTGGACCCAAAAAGGAGTTTTGAGTGCCTACTTTGTTAAACAAGACGGTGTGCTTTGCAAACCATAGCTAATCGTAATTCATCATGGAACCAGAAGGCCCGGGAGCAGCTTGGTACGACGCTGTTTTGGTGGTAACCATGGCTCAGTCTCGTGTTTTCCTTGGTACCGAACAACTAGTTTACGATGGCAAATATATTCACACCAATTAATCCATCACATGCATGGTTTATATGTCTAGAAGAGTGGTTTACGTGGGTGGACCCAACAACGAGTTTTGAATGTCTGCTTCATTCACCGAGACAGTTTCTTGTGCAAAGCATGGCTAATCGCAATTCATCATGGAAACAGGTGGCCCGAGAGCTGCTTGGTACGACACTGCTTTTGTGGTAACCATGGCTCAGTCTCGTGCTTTCCTTGAAACTGGTCAACTGGTTTACAATGGTGAATATATCCACACCAATTAATCTACCGCATGCAGGGTTTACGCGTTGGAGGAGAGGTTTATGTGGGTGGACCCAACAAGGAGTTCCGAGTGCCTACTTCGTTAACCGTGACAGTGTCATGCGCAAACCACGGCTAATTGCAATTCATTATGGAACCAGGAGGCCCGAGAGCTGCTTGGTACGACACTGTTTGTGCGGTAACCGTGGCTCAGTCTCATGTTTTCCTTGGAAATTCATCATGGAACTTGGAGGCCCAAGAGCTGCTTGGTACGACACTGTTTGTGCGGTAACCATGGCTCAGTCTTGTGTTTTCCTTGGTACTATTCAACTGGTTTCCGATGGCAAATATATCCACACCAATTAATTTGTCACATGGAGGCTTTACGCATCTAGAAGCAAGGTTTACATGGGTGGACCCCACAAGGAGCTCCGATTGCCTACCTCATTAACCGAGATAGTGTTCTGCGCAAACCATGGCTAATCGCAATTCATCATGGAACCAGGTGGCCCGAGAACTGCTTGGTACGACACTATATTTGTGGTAACCATAGCTCAGTCTTGTGCTTTCCTTGAAATAGGTCAACTGGATCACAATGGCGAACATATCCACACCAATGAATCCATCGCATGCAGGGTTTACGCGTTAGAAGAGAGGTTTATGTGGGTGGACCCAACAAGGAGTTCCGAGTGCCTACTTTGTTAACCGAGACAGTGTCATGCGCAAACCACGGCTAATCGCAATTCATTATGGAACCAGGAGGTCCGAGAGCTACATGGTATAACACGGTATGTCCAGTGACCATGGTTCAGTCTTGTGTTTTCCTTGGAACTGGTCAACTGGTATACGATGGCGATTATATCCAAACCAATTAATTCGTCGCATGCAGGGTTTACACGTCTAGAAGAGAGGTTTACGTGGGTGGACCCAACAAGGAGTTTTGAGTGCCTACTTTGTTAAACAAGATAGTGTGCTGTGCAAACCATGGCTAATCGTAATTCATCATGGAACTAGGTGGCCCGAGAGTAGCTTGGTACGACACTGTGTTTGTTGTAACCATGGCTCAGTCTCGTGTTTTCCTTGGTACCGAACAACTAATTTACGATGGCAAGTATATTCACACCAATTAATCCGTCATATGCATGGTTTATATGTCTAGAAGAGTGGTTCACGTGGGTGGACCCAACAACGAGTTTTGAATGTATGGTTCATTAACCGAGACAGTTTCTTGTGCAAAGCATGGCTAATCGCAATTCATCATGGAAACAGGTGGCCCGAGAGCTGCTTGGTACGACACTGCTTTTGTGGTAACCATGGCTCAGTCTCGTGCTTTCCTTGAAACTGGTCAACTGGTTTATAATGGCGAATATATCCACACCAATTAATCTACCGCATGCAGGGTTTACGCGTTGGAAGAGAGGTTTATGTGGGTGGACCCAACAAGGAGTTCCGAGTGCCTACTTCGTTAACCGAGACAGTATCATGCGCAAACCACGGCTAATTGCAATTAATTATGGAACCAGGAGGCCCAAGAGCTGCTTGGTACGGCACTGTTTGTGCGGTAACCATGGCTCAGTCTCATGTTTTCCTTGGAAATTCATCATGGAACTTGGAGGCCCAAGAGCTGCTTGGTACGACACTGTTTGTGCGGTAACCATGGCTCAATCTTGTGTTTTCCTTGGTACTATTCAACTAGTTTCCGATGGCAAATATATCCACACCAATTAATTTGTCACATGCAGGCTTTACGCATCTAGAAGAGAGGTTTACATGGGTGGACCCCACAAGGAGCTCCGATTGCCTACCTCATTAACCGGGACAGTGTGATGAGGACATCACTCCTATGGATACACACAACACTCCTCCAATTCTGGACTTGCAAGGTCCAATGACTAGAGCTGATGCACGACGACTAAATTTAGAGGTGAGCTTGTTGCTACGTTCTTCGCTATATGTTACTTTTGAGAATGGTTTGCTACCTAATGATTATTTTATGATTAGAAACCATGGAGAGGACCAGGAGATGATGGGAGAAGGAGTTGGGAACGTGGAGGACCAGCAAGGGCTTGGAAGCCAAAGTGGAGGCCCAATCAAAACCGACTTCGAGTCTGTTTCGGGGCCCAGAACCAGTCTGCACTAAAACAGTCGCCCAGGACGCATACGGACTCGGATTTGGACGTTTTACATATGCACGGAAAGATAAGGAGAAGACCTTTCCAATGCCGCCGGCCTCATGTCAATGTTAATCAGGAGTCATCGGGAATCGTCAAAACAAGAGAGAGTTCAGAATCTGTGTCGGTGCTGCGTCGCCTATTTTTGGCCTTTGGGCTTTGTATCTAGTGGAGCCCAATTTGGGGCGCGTCCAGAGGGTCTTGCACGACCCTAGGGTCTTTATATACAGCCGCCACCGCACCATTAGGATTTGGGTTTTGCTTAGATCAATTCTGTTCATAAACAGTTTTGCCGTTCATCGGTTTGTGAGACCCCAACTTCGAGAGTTTAATCATACATCTACAATTGTGTTGCATTCTTCGTTATTCTTGCTTGTGTTCTTGATTCACAGGCAGGGATTAGCCTTCTCGGTGAGGTCAATCATCTTTTGGACGGTTGATAACCAGACGAGACGTCGTGCTGCGATTGCGGGGTTTAGAACGTGCTGTTCTGAAGCCGGATCAATTTGTGTGTCGCCTCCGACCAAATCAACTTACCAAGAACCTTTCGGAAGATCGGGAACCCTTGTTCACATCACAGTGTCCTGCACAAACCATGGCTAATCGCAATTCATCATGGACCCAGGTGGCCCGAGAACTGCTTGGTACGACACTATATTTGTGGTAACCATAGCTCAGTCTCGTGCTTTCCTTGAAATAGGTCAACTGGATCACAATGGCGAACATATCCACACCAATTAATCCATTGCATGCAGGGTTTACGCGGTAGGAGAGAGGTTTATGTGGGTGGACCCAACAAGGAGTTCCGAGTGCCTACTTTGTTAACCGAGACAGTGTCATGCGCAAACCACGGCTAATCGCAATTCATTATAGAACCAGGAGGTCCGAGAGCTGCTTGGTACAACACGGTATGTCCAGTGACCATGGTTCAGTCTTGTGTTTTCCTTGGAACTGATCAACTGGTATACGATGATTGAATATGTTGATGATGGTTTTCCTTGGAACTGATCAACTAGGCCATCTCGACGGGGATAAATCTTACTCTATGTATCTCAAGGATGATTGAATATGTTGATGATGGTTTTGGTGATTTGTCTGTCTTGATTCTATAATCATGCATGTGCTTATTCCAATTGCTTAGTTCTAGTCTAAGTAAGTTGATATTATCTTGATCGTGGTGATTAGGATAGTATTCGGACATTGTATTGATTATGGTTGCTTGATGATGCTAGTAGTGTGGTTTAGCAGTGATAGCACTAAGCCTGCGCAACACTATTGGATAGTTGTGTAGGGTAAGATACTCGCGCGATTAAGGGTTTCCTCTCGGCACCGATAAATCAGGAGCCGCTCGAAAAGCAGGGTGGTCTTATTCATTATAGGTTTTCATTGATCTATGTAATTACCCTTTATGATGCTATTTAATTAGACTTTCTGGTTACGATCTCACTAGTAGATATCTTGTTAGTCACTTAACAGCATAGGCTTACAAGACATCTGGCGCACTTTGGCTTAGATTCATTAGTGTGCCGATCGCCTCAACTCCTGCGCCTATTGGCGCAACGACAGATTTACTGTCTAGCGCACCTTTGCGCTGGCTAGTCTCCCCCACACGCAACCTAAATTTGACAGTAGCTTTGACTAGATCTTTTACTGTTAACTTTGTTTAATTATCCCTAAGGTCCCAGTGAATTTGATAAACCTTGGAATACTCTATTCAAGGGACAAAGTGCTACAATCGTACACCATCCTCTTGCGGTATATAAGTGGGTGCGTAGGTACGACCAACAAGCTTAATTTTTCTGGCGCCGGTGTCGGGGACCATAGCTTGTTTTTAAACATTGTTTGATGTATTAGTGTTTAGTCATTGTGCTTTATTTGTCTTTCTGGTAAATATATTATGTTAAGTGAAACTAACAAGTATGGACGGTCCTAAGTCAAACAAACCCTCTAATTACACCGATGATCCAGAAAGACTCTTTCACAAGAAGAGAACAGTAGAGAAGAGAAGCAAGTCACTTGGAGGTTTAGCTGGAGAAGCAGTCCACGCAACACCTCGAGTATTATTCACAATAAAAGACCCAGTTCAAGAGCAAGAAGAAGAGGAGATGGCAGAGATACCTATGGTTGATTGTCTCAAGCCACAATTGACTAGTATTGTCAAGACAGATTTCCAAGAAGCTCAAGATCAACTTTCGTATCAATTGGAGAGATATGTTGGAATAGTGGCGTAACAACCGTTCACAGGTTTGCCAGATCCCAATCGTCACTTGCAACACTTCCTTGAGGTTTGCAGTACAGACAAGATAGCGGGATTGACAGGAGACCAAGCACGTGTGCGGCTGTTCCCCTTGTCTCTAGTTGGATGCCCCAAGCAATGGTACAATGGATTGGAAAACCTAGTGGAACACGTTAGCAGCTGAATTCTTGGCCAAATACTTCCCTCCTGGTAAGACTCAAGCTTTCAAAAATAAGATTCTTGGATTTACACAGAATATTGATGAGAGCATTGGAGAAGCATGGGAAAGATGCAATGAATATATGGATGCATGCCCTCATCATGGTCTGACGGTTGGAGAAGTTGTTGAGAAGTTCTACATAGGATGGAATCTTCTATCACGTCAACACTTGGACGCCCCTGCTGCAGGATCATTCATGTCAAAAACCCCCACCGAAGCTAAGAATTTGATCAAGTTACTAGTTGAAAATCAATCATGGGATGGTGAGAGAAGCTCAAGGAATTTGCAACCTTCAAAAGGAGTAGCAAAGAGTGTGATTGAGAAGACTCAGGAAGACTTGATTATAGATCGTCTCGATGCTATTCAAAGGAGATTGGACAATAATCTTCATATCCCTAAGGAAGAGACACTCAAGCTGGCGGAATCACGCTCCACATGTAGTGAGTGTGGAGAATTTGGTCATGTGCAGAAAGATTGCCCTGAAGAGTTGAAGATGCTAGAATAGATAAAGAATAGTGGATGGAAGCCCCAATATCAGCAACAAAGGAGTTCTTTCTCTCCTAGTTCGTCCATGCAAAATTCTATCCCACTTCATCTCCAATGTCATGAGTTCTTCCAAGCTCAAGAGAAGATCAACAAGGACAATCAAGCTAAATTCAAGGAGATTGATCATGTCCTTGAGGGAATTAATGACAAGGTGATAGAAATTGGGAGCACCAATGAGCAGATTTTGAAGCATACCAAAATTATGGTGCAACAGATGGGACAGCTATCGCAAGCCATTCAAGGCAACAAAGGGGTTATTCCTGGCAATACGATGACTGCATAGCAGTTGAAGGCAATTGCTACGCGGTCAGGAAAGCAAACAGAAGATCCAGAGCACTCTGCGGGAGCAAGGAAGGTTGTGAAGGTCACTAAGGAGCTAACGGCGGCAATCAATGATGTTGCACTGGAGAAGAAACCCGACCCTGGATCATCATGCATCAAATGCATGATTGGAACAAGGATATTTGATTGGTGCTTGTGCGATCTTGGAGAAAGTGTAAGTGTTATGCCCTGTCATATATTCCAATGTCTCAATTTGCCTGAATTAGAGCCTACGGGTATGTGTTTGGAGTTAGCCGATCAATCGGTACGCTTCCCTAATGGAATTGCTGAGGATGTGCCTGTTCAAATTGGAGATTACATTGTCCCTGTTGATTTTATTATGCTTGATATGGATAAGAGGACGAGGACCCCGTTAATCTTAGGTAGACCCTTCTTGAGGACAGGAAAGGCAAGTATTGATGTTGGGAGTGGTGAGATAAGCTTCGATATAAGTGGGACTCCCTACTCTTTCAAATTTCGCCCAAAGGGAGAAGAGTGCCGTGCTATTGATGAAGTGAAGAGATACAAGACACCATGGCAATGTGGCGTCAAAAGTAATTGGAGGGGATGTATGGATAGATCGTCCAAGCTATATGAACCATGGAGATAAGAGAACCTTGTAGTGTCACGGCCTCACATCCCGCACCGCGACACTAAGGATTGATTGTTTTCGGGGAGGTCAAGCTCTTTGACCTCTAAATAACTAGAGCGCTCTTGGGAGGCAACCCAATGATTGGGAGATTTAGATGTTGTTTAGTGCTTGTGGGAGGGCAACCTATTTCACTTAGTTAATTAGTGCTGGCCGGGAGGGCAACCTGGTGTTTTTAATTTGCTTCCTTGTGATAAAAACAATTTCCCAAATAAAAGAATTAGAAAAGTGTGTGCTTAATTCTTGTGTGCTCTTGTGTTGTCTGTTTATTTGTGCAAAACTGTGTATGTACATACTATAGACTAACAATGCAAGAATATAAAAAAAAAGACCAAAAACAGGAAGAAACAGAGCTTGCGCCGATCGGTGCACTTTTGGACCGGTCGGCGTGTTATTGCCCAAGTTAGGACGGAAGGCTGACGACGCCCAGAATTGAAGGGGTGCTAAAAATCAACCAGCATAATAATTTTCACAGACAAAGCTATTTTCAAGGTAATTAAAAATCTTTTGGAATTAATTTTTGTGTGCAAAACGGTTGCTAAATGACGCAAGAAAGGATGATGCTAGAGAGGACAGGAATCCAGAACCGACGAAAAGCACTGAAGAAGCCCAGTGTGCCGATCGGTGCAGTCCATGAGCCGGTCGGCGCTAGGGTGTTTTGGCCCACAGAAGTGACCGAGGCCCATTCCACATGTTTATGGAAGTTTATCTGTGCAAGACACTTAAAGATATTTGCCTAGAAGATTTATGGAACTTCAAGATCTCGACGTGCAGTACAAGACTTTATCTCGAAGGAAAAGGCCCACATGGCAGCTGTGGAAGACAGAGGAACCGACTCGGAGAAGAAACCAGAGAAGACACGGCTTGCACCGATCGACGCAATCCTGCGCCGATCGGTGCAACCGCCTTATTTGCTAGAAACCGAGTCCTTTACGAGTAGAACCCCTATAAATACTTGTAAACCCTGGCCGTAGAGTAGGATGCGACAGAGGGACAACAGATCCGTGAGTTAGAGCCATCGGGGCTTGCTCCGTTAGAAAAGATCTCTAGTTGAGTTTCAAGAAGCATTGGTGTTAAGAGTTGATCCATCATGGTAGGCCATCTCGACGGGGATAAATCTTACTCTATGTATCTCAAGGATGATTGAATATGTTGATGATGGTTCTGGTGATTTGTCTGTCTTGATTCTATAATCATGCATGTGCTTATTCCAATTGCTTAGTTCTAGGCTAAGTATGTTGATATTATCCTGATCATGGTGATTAGGATAGTATTCGGACATTGTATTGATTATGGTTGCTTAATGATGCTAGTAGTGTGGTTTAGCGGTGACAGCACTAAGCCTGCACAGCACTATTGGATAGTTGAGTAGGGTAATACTCGCGTGATTAAGGGTTTCCCCTCGGCAGCGATAAATCGGGAGCCGCTCGGAAAGCAGGGTGGTCTTATTCATTATAGGTTTCATTGATCTATGTAATTATCCCATTATGATGCTATTTAATTAGACTTTCTGGTCACGATCTCACTAGTAGATATCTGGTTACTCACTTAACAGCATAGACTTACAAGGCATTTGTCGCAATTTGGCTTAGATTCATTTGTGTGTCGATCGGCTCAACTCCTGCGCCGATCGGCGCAACGACAGACTTACTGTCTGGCGCACCTTTGCGCTGGCCAGTCTCCCCCTCACGCAACCTAAATTCGACAGCACCTTTGACTAGATCTTTTACTGTTAACTTTGTTTAATTATCCCTAAGGTCTCAGTGGATTCGATAAACCTTGGAATACTCAATTCAAGGGAAAAAGTGCTACAATCGTACACCGTCCTCTTGCGGTATATAAGTGGGTGCGTAGGTACGACCAACAAGCTTAATTTTTCTAGCGCCGTCGCCGGGGACCATAGCAGGTTTTTAAACATTGTTTGATGTATTAGTGTTTTGTCATTGTGCTTTACATGTCTCTCTAGTACATATATTCTGTTAAGTGAAACAAACAGGTATGGACGGTCCTAAGTCAAACAAACCCTCTAATTACACCGATGATCCAGAAAGACTCTTTCACAAGAAGAGAACAGCAGAGAAGAGAAGCAAGTCTTGGAGGTTTAGCTGGAGAAGCAGTCCGCGCAACACCTTGAGTATTATTCACAATAGAAGACCCAGTTCAAGAGCAAGAAGAAGAGGAGATGGCAGAGGTACCTATGGTTAATCATCTCAAGACACAATTGACTATTATTATCAAGACAAATTTCCAAGAAGCTCAAGATCAACTTCCATATCAATTGGAGAGATATGTTGGAATAGTGGCGCAACAACCGTTCACAGGTTCGGAAGATCCCAATCATAACTTGCAACACTTCCTTGAGGTTTGCAGTACATTCAAGATAGCGGGATTGACAGGAGACCAAGCACGTGTGCGGTTGTTCCCCTTCTCTCTAGTTGGACGCCCCAAGCAAAGGTACAATGGATTGGAAAACCCAGTAAAAACGGTGTGGGACACGTTAGCAGCTGAATTCTTGGCCAAATACTTCCCTCCTGGTAAGACTCAAGCTTTGAAAAATAAGATTCTTGGATTTAGACAGAATATTGATGAGAGCATTGGAGAAGCATGGGAAAGATACAATGAATATATGGATGCATGCCCTCATCATGGTCTGACGGTTGGAGAAGTTGTTGAGAAGTTCTACACAGGATGGAATCTTCTATCACATCAACACTTGGATGCCTCAGCTATAGGATCATTTATGTCAAAAACCCCCACCGAAGCTAAGAATTTGATCAAGTTGCTAGTTGAAAATCAATCATGGGATGGTGAGAGAAGTTCAAGGAATTTGCAACCTTCATAAGGAGTAGCGAAGAGTGTGATTGAGAAGACTCAGGAAGACTTGATTATAGATCGCCTCGATGCTATTCAAAGGAGGTTGGACGATAATCTTCATATGCCTAAGGAAGAGACACTCAAGCTGGCAGAATCACGCTCCACATGTAGCGAGTGTGGAGAATTTGGTCATTGTAGAAAGATTACCCTGAAGAGATGAAGATGCTAGACTATATGAAGGCTAGTGGATGGAAGCCCCAATATCAGCAACAAAGGAGTTCTTTCTCTCCTAGTTCGTCCATGCAAAATTCTATCCCACTTCATCTCCAATGTCATGAGTTCTTCCAAGCTCAAGAGAAGATCAACAAGGACAATCAAGCTAAATTCAAGGAGATTGATCGTGTCCTTGAGGGAATGAATGACAAGGTGATAGAACTTGGGAGCTCTAATGAGCAGATTTTGAAGCACACCAAGATTATGGAGCAACAGATGGGACAGCTATCGCAAGCCATTCAAGGCAACAAAGGGGCTATTCCTGGCAATACGATGTCTGCAGAGCAGTTGAAGGCAGTAGCTACACGGTCAGGAAAGCAAACAGAAGATCCAAAGCACTCTGCGGGAGCAAGGAAGCCCCACGCCGATCGTCGCACACCCGGCGCCGATCGGCTCCTTGAAAGCGCCGATCGGCGCGAGGATGATGTTGACCTCTCTGGTCTGAAAATGGGTGTGGAGACAGAAGAGCATGGCCCTGCCATGTTCCTGGATACTCAACTACTAACAACGACAGAAAGAGCGTGGCAACACGACGAGCAATTTGCAAGGTTCGTCGATATTATGAAGAAGCTTTACATCAATGTCCCTTTTGTTGATGCTATCCAAGTTCCCACCTATGCCAAGTACATTAAAGACATGATGCAAATCAAGGAGTTACTAGTTTCTGAGGAGGTTGTGAAGGTCACTAAGGAGCTAACGGCGGCAATCAATGATGATGCACTGGAGAAGAAACCCGACCCTGGATCACCAAGAATCGAATGCATGATTGGAACAAGGATATTTGATAGGTGCTTGTGCGATCTTGGAGAAAGTGTAAGTGTTATGCCCTGTCATATTTTCACAATTCTCAATTTGCCTGAATTAGAGCCTACGGGTATGTGTTTGGAGTTAGCCGATCAATCGGTACTCTTCCCTAGTGGAATTGCTGAGGATGTGCCTGTTCAAATTGGAGATCACATCGTCCCTGTTGATTTTATTGTGCTTGATATGGATAAGGGGACAAGAACCCCGTTAATCTTAGGCCGACCCTTCTTGAGGACAACAAAGTCAAGTATTGATGTTGGGAGTGGTGAGATAAGCTTCAATATAAGTGGGACTCCCTACTCTTTCAAATTTCGCCTAAAGGGAGAAGAGTGTCGTGCTATTGATGAAGTGAAGAGATACAAGACACCATGGCAATGTGGCGTCAAAAATAATTGGAGGGGATGTATGGATAGATCGTCCAAGCTATATGAACCATGGAGATAAGAGAACCTTGTAGTGTCACGGCCTCACATCCCGCACCGCGACACTAAGGATTGATTGTTTGCGGGGAGGTCAAGCTCTTTGACCCCTAAATAACTAGAGCGCTCTTGGGAGGCAACCCAATGATTGGGGGATTTAGAAGTTGTTTAGTGCTTGTGGGAGGGCAACCCATTTCACTTAGTTAATTAGTGCTGGCCGGGACGGCAACCCGGTGTTTTTAATTTGCTTGCTTGGGATAAAAACAATCTCCCGAATCAAAGAAATAGAAAGGTGTGTGCTTAATTCTTATGTGCTCTTGCGTTGTCTATATATTCGTGCAAAACTGTGTATGTACATACTGTAGACTAACAATGCAAGAATATAAAAAAAAAGACCAAAAACAGGAAGGAACAGAGCTTGCGCTGATCGGCGCACTTCTGCACCGGTCGGCGCGTAATTGCTCAAGTCAGGACGGAAGGCTGACGACGCCTAGAATTGAAGGGGTGCTAAAAATCAACCAGCATAATAATTTTCACAGACGGAGCTATTTTGAAGGTAATTAAAAATCTTTTTGAATTAATTTTTGTGTGCAAAATGGTTGCTAAATAACGCAGGAAAGGATGAAAAGCAACATATTGCGAAGAAGCGAGGGGCCAGGAGCAAAAATAGACGTCGCTTCGATCGGCGCGAGTCAGCGCCGATCGGCGCGGTCACCAGATGAGCCCCGCTACGTATGGCAATACTACAGGAACATTGGGAAAAGTGGAAAATATATGAAAGATATGAACACGAGGCATCAGGATCAGCGCCGGACCTAAAGACGAGGTGCAAGGGACTTGCGCCGTTCGGCGCCCCACTGCGCCGACCGGCACAGGTGCCCGTATGGTTCCACAACAGGTGACAAAGGCGGCAGGCATTGCTTTGAGGAACAGGTATGATTGCTATGTAGGTGTGTAGTGTAGAGGAGACACGGAATTGACCAAAAGCTAAAAAAGAGACGGCGCGCCGCTCGGCGCGGGCCCGCGCCGATTGGCGCAGTCAACAAGACATCGGGATTTCGTGCTGTTCTCCTACCAACCAACATGATGTACCGGGAAGCAACATGAAGGATGGGAATCAAGCGCCAGAGTGGTAAGAGCATTGTGTCGATCGGCGCTCTGCCGTGTCGATTGGCGCTCTCTCAAATTTTGAAATTTTTTGGCGATTCCTTCTCCTGGAAGTTTCCCACACTATAAAAGGGAGGTCAGGTGCCCCCAGTTCGGCACACCATCCCGGTAATCTCTCCACCATCCCCACTACCCATGATCTTGCACACGTTCCGCAATTTTCACAGATGGACCATCTCCGCTCCTCCGTCGGCAAGTTGGGCAAGAGGCTGCGCCAGGGAAGCAGTCCCGATGGCAGCGGCGAGTCGAGCGGTGACTCCTCGGTGAGGGGGGGCTCCGGTGCTCGTGATGACATGTCGATGGGTGGTGCATCCACCAGCTCGGCGGCGGCGACATACGAGATCCACGCCTGCCACTCCGTCTGCGGCGCGTCCCTTTACCCTCCAGAGCACGGAGGAACAGCGGCACTACCTCGTGGTGAGGGGAAGGTTCGTCCCCAACTTCGACTTGGACGAGACCTTGTTGGTCGTATCTATGCACCCACTTATATACCGCAAGAGGATGGTGTACGATTGTAACACTTTTTCTCTTGAATTGAGTATTCCAAGGTTTATCGAATCCACTAGGACCTTAGGGATTTATTAAACAAAGTTAACAGTAAAAGATCTAGTCAAGGCTACTATCAAGGTCAGGTTGCATGAGGGGTAGACTAGCCAGAGCAACCTAAATTCGACAGTAGCTTTGACTAGATCTTTTACTATTAACTTTGTTTAATTATCCCTAAGGTCCCAGTAGATTCGATAAGACTTGGAATAATCAATTCAAAGAAAAAAGTGCTACAATCGTACACCGTCCTCTTGTAGTATATAAGTGGGTGCGTAGGTACGACCAACACTAATCGTAATTCATCATGGAACCAGGAGGCCGAAGAGCTGCTTGGTACGACACTGTTTGTGCGGTAACAATGGGTCAGTCTCGCGTTTTCCTTGGAACTAGTCAACTGGTTTACGATGACAAATATATCCACACCAATTAATCCATCGCATGCAGGGTTTACGCGTCTAGAAGAGAGGTTTACATGGGTGGACCCAACAACAAGTTCCGAGTGCCTGCGTCATTAACCGAGACAGTGTCCTACGCAAACCACGGCTAATCGCAATTCATCATGGAACCAATAGGACCGAGAGCTGCTTGGTACGACATTGTTTGTGTGCTAACCGTGGCTCAGTCTTGTGTTTTCCTTGGAACTGGTCAACTGGTTTACGATGGTGATATATCCAAACTAATGAATCTGTCGCATGCAGGTTTACACATCTAGAAGAGAGCTTTGCGTGGGTGGACCCAACATGGAGTTCTGAATGCCTGCTTTGTTAAACAAGACAGTGTCATGTGTAAACCACAGCTAATCGTGATTCATCATTGAACCCGGAGGCCCGAGAGCTTGGTACGACACTGTTTTTGTGGTAACCATGGCTCAATCTCGTGCTTTCCTTGGAGCTGAACAACTAGTTTATGATGGCAAATATATCCACACCAGTTAATCCGTCACATGCATGATTTATACGTATAGAAGAGTGGCTTACATGGGTGGACCCAACAAGGAGTTCCGAGTGCCTGCCTCATTAACCGAGACAGTGTCCTACGCAAAGCATGGCTAATAGCAATTCATCCTGGAACCAGGTGGCCCGAGAGCTGCTTGGTATGACACTGTTTTTGTGGGAACCATGGCTCAGTCTCATGCTTTCCTTGAAACTGGTCAACTGGTTTACAATGGTGAATATATCCACACCAATTAATCTATCGCATGCAGTGTTTACCCGTTAGAAGAGAGGTTTATGTGGGTGGACCCAACAAGGAGTTTTGTGTGCCTACTTCGTTAACCGAGACAATGTCATGCGCAAACCACGGCTAATCGCAATTCATTATGGAACCAGGAGGCCCAAGCTGCTTGGTACGACACTGATTGTGCGGTAACTGTGGATCAGTCTCGTGTTTTCCTTGAAACTGGTCAACTAGTTTACAATGGTAAATATATCCACACCAATTAATTCGTCGCTAATTACATGCAGGGTTTACGCGTCTAGAAGAGAGGTTTATGTGAGTGGACCCAACAAGGAGTTCTGAGTGCCTGCTTTGCTAACCGAGACAGTGTCCTGCGCAAACCACGACTAATCGCAATTCATCATAGAACCTATAGGCCCAAGAGCTGCTTGGTACGACACTGTTTGTGCGGTAACCAAGGCTCAGTCTCGTGTTTTCCTTGGAACTAGTCAACCTGTTTCCGATGGCAAATATATCCACACCAATTAATCTGTCACATGCAGCCTTTACGCGTCTGGAAGAGAGGCTTACATGGGTAGACCCAACAAGGAGTTCCGAGTGTCTACCTCATTAACCGAGACAGTGTCCTATGCAAAGCATGGATAATCGCAATTCATCATGGAACCAGGTAGCCCGAGAGCTGCTTGGTACGACACTGTTTTTGTGGTAACCATGACTCAGTCTCATGCTTTCCTTGAAACTGGTCAACTGGTTTATAATGGTGAATATATCCACACCAATTAATCTATGGCATGCAGGGTTTACACGTTAGAAGAGTGGTTTATGTGGGTGGACCCAACAAGGAGTTCTGAGTGCCTACTTCGTTAACCGAGACAATGTCATGCGCAAACCACGGCTAATCGCAATTCATTATGGAACCAGGAGGCCGAAGCTGCTTGGTACGACACTGATTGTGCGGTAACCGTGGATCAGTCTCGTGTTTTCCTTGAAACTGGTTAACTAGTTTACAATGGTAAATATATCCACACCAATTAATCCGTCGCATGCAGGGTTTACGCGTCTAGAAGAGAGGTTTATGTGAGTGGACCCAACAAGGAGTTCTGAGTACCTGCTTTGTTAACCGAGACAGTGTCCAGCGCAAACCACGACTAATCGCAATTCACCATGGAACCTATAGGCCCAAGAACTGCTTGGTACGACACTGTTTGTGCGGTAGCCATGGCTTAGTCTCGTGTTTTCCTTGGAACCAGTCAACTGGTTTCCGATGGCAAATATATCCACACCAATTAATCTGTCACATGGAGGCTTTACGCGTCTGGAAGAGAGGCTTACGTGGGTGGACCCAACAAGGAGTTCCGAGTGTCTGCCTCATTAACCGAGACAGTGTCCGACGCAAAGCATGGCTAATCACAATTCATCATGGAACCAGGAGGCCCCAGAGTTGCTTGGTACGACACTGTTTGTGCGGTAACCATGGCTCTGCCTCATGCTTTCCTTGAAACTGGTCAACTGGTTTACAATGGTGAATATATCCACACCAATTAATCTGTTGCATGCAGGGTTTACGCGTTAGAAGAGAGGTTTATGTGGGTGGACCCAACAAGGAGTTCTGAGTGCCTGCTTTGTTAACCGAGACAGTGTCCTGCGCAAACCACGGCTAATCGCAATTCATTATGGAACCAGGAGGCCCAAGCTGCTTGGTACGACACTGATTGTGCGGTAACCATGGCTCAGTCTCATGTTTTCCTTGGAACTAGTCAACTGGTTTCCGATGGCAAATATATCCACACAAATTAATGTGTCACATGCAGGCTTTACATGTCTGGAAGAGACGCTTACATGGGTGGACCCAACAAGGAGTTCCGAGTGCATGCCTCATTAACCGAGACAGTGTCCTATGCAAACCATGGCTAATCGCAATTCATCATGGAACCAGGTGGCCCGAGAGCTGCTTGGTACGACACTATATTTGTGGTAACCATGGCTCAGCCTCATGCTTTCCTTGAAACTGGTCAACTGGTTTACAATAGTGAATATATCCACACCAATTAATCTATGGCATGCAGGGTTTACGCGTTAGAAGAGTGGTTTATGTGGGTGGACCCAACAAGGAGTTCTGAGTGCCTACTTCGTTAACCGAGACAATGTCATGCGCAAACCACGGCTAATCGCAATTCATTATGGAACCAGGAGGCCCAAGCTGCTTGGTACGACACTGATTGTGCGGTAACCGTGGATCAGTCTCGTGTTTTCCTTGAAACTGGTTAACTAGTTTACAATGGTAAATATATCCACACCAATTAATCCGTCGCATGCAGGGTTTACGCGTCTAGAAGAGAGGTTTATGTGAGTGGACCCAACAAGGAGTTCTGAGTACCTGCTTTGTTAACCGAGACAGTGTCCAGCGCAAACCACGACTAATCGCAATTCACCATGGAACCTATAGGCCCAAGAACTGCTTGGTACGACACTGTTTGTGCGGTAGCCATGGCTCAGTCTCGTGTTTTCCTTGGAACCAGTCAACTGGTTTCCGATGGCAAATATATCCACACCAATTAATCTGTCACATGGAGGCTTTACGCGTCTGGAAGAGAGGCTTACGTGGGTGGACCCAACAAGGAGTTCCGAGTGTCTGCCTCATTAACCGAGACAGTGTCCGACGCAAAGCATGGCTAATCGCAATTCATCATGGAACCAGGTGGCCCGAGAGCTGCTTGGTACGACACTGTTTTTGTGGTAACCATGGCTCAGCCTCATGCTTTCCTTGAAACTGGTCAACTGGTTTACAATGGTGAATATATCCACACCAATTAATCTATCGCATGCAGTGTTTACGCGTTAGAAGAGAGGTTTATGTGGGTGGACCCAACAAGGAGTTATGAGTGCCTACTTCATTAACCGAGACAATGTCATGCGCAAACCACGGCTAATCGCAATTCATTATGGAACGAGGAGGCCCAAGCTGCTTGGTACGACACTGATTGTGCGGTAACCTTGGATTAGTCTCGTGTTTTCCTTGAAACTGGTCAACTGGTTTACAATGGTGAATATATCCACACCAATTAATCTGTCGCATGCAGGGTTTACATGTCTGGAAGAGAGGCTTACATGGGTGGACCCAACAAGGAGTTCCGAGTGCATGCCTCATTAACCGAGACAGTGTCCTATGCAAACCATGGCTAATCGCAATTCATCATGGAACCAGGTGGCCTGAGAGCTGCTTGGTACGATACTATATTTGTGGTAACCATGGCTCACTCTCATGCTTTCCTTGAAACTGGTCAACTGGTTTACAATAGTGAATATATCCACACCAATTAATCTATGGCATGCAGGGTTTACGCGTTAGAAGAGTGGTTTATGTGGGTGGACCCAACAAGGAGTTCTGAGTGCCTACTTCGTTAACCGAGACAATGTCATGCGCAAACCACGGCTAATCGCAATTCATTATGGAACCAGGAGGCCCAAGCTGCTTGGTACGACACTGATTGTGCGGTAACCTTGGATTAGTCTCGTGTTTTCCTTGAAACTGGTCAACTGGTTTACAATGGTGACTATATCCAAACCAATTAATCTATCGCATGCAGGGTTTACGCGTTAGAAGAGTGGTTTATGTGGGTGGACCCAACAAGGAGTTCTGAGTGCCTACTTCGTTAACCGAGACAATGTCATGCGCAAACCATGGCTAATCGCAATTCATTATGGAACCAAGAGCCCCAAGCTGCTTGGTACGACACTGATTGTGCGGTAACCATGGATCAGTCTCGTGTTTTCATTGAAACTAGTCAACTGGGTTATGATGAAAACTATATCCACACTAATTAATCTATTACATGCAGGGTTTACGCGTCTAGAAGAGATGTTTACATGGGTGGACCCAACAAGGAGTTCTGACATCCTGCTTTGTTAACCGGGACGGTGTCCTGTGCAAACCACGGCTAATCACATATCACGGAACCAGGAGGCCCGAGAGCTGCTTGGTACGACACTGTTTTTGTGGTAACCATGGCTAAGTCTCATGCTTTCCTTGAAACTGGTCAACTGGTTTACAATGGTGAATATATCCACACCAATTAATCTGTTGCATGCAGGGTTTACGCGTTAGAAGAGAGGTTTATGTGGGTGGACCCAACAAGGAGTTCTGAGTGCCTGCTTTGTTAACCGAGACAGTGTCCTGCGCAAACCACGGCTAATCGCAATTCATTATGGAACCAGGAGGCCCAAGCTGCTTGGTACGACACTGATTGTGCGGTAACCATGGCTCAGTCTCATGTTTTCCTTGGAACTAGTCAACTGGTTTCTGATGGCAAATATATCCACACAAATTAATGTGTCACATGCAGGCTTTACATATCTGGAAGAGACGCTTACATGGGTGGACCCAACAAGGAGTTCCGAGTGCATGCCTCATTAACCGAGACAGTGTCCTATGCAAACCATGGCTAATCGCAATTCATCATGGAACCAGGTGGCCCGAGAGCTGCTTGGTACGACACTATATTTGTGGTAACCATGGCTCAGTCTCATGCTTTCCTTGAAACTGGTCAACTGGTTTACAATAGTGAATATATCCACACCAATTAATCTATGGCATGCAGGGTTTACACGTTAGAAGAGTGGTTTATGTGGGTGGACCCAACAAGGAGTTCTGAGTGCCTACTTCGTTAACCGAGACAATGTCATGCGCAAACCACGGCTAATCGCAATTCATTATGGAACCAGGAGGCCGAAGCTGCTTGGTACGACACTGATTGTGCGGTAACCGTGGATCAGTCTCGTGTTTTCCTTGAAACTGGTTAACTAGTTTACAATGGTAAATATATCCACACCAATTAATCCGTCGCATGCAGGGTTTACGCGTCTAGAAGAGAGGTTTATGTGAGTGGACCCAACAAGGAGTTCTGAGTACCTGCTTTGTTAACCGAGACAGTGTCCAGCGCAAACCACGACTAATCGCAATTCACCATGGAACCTATAGGCCCAAGAACTGCTTGGTACGACACTGTTTGTGCGGTAGCCATGGCTCAGTCTCGTGTTTTCCTTGGAACCAGTCAACTGGTTTCCGATGGCAAATATATCCACACCAATTAATCTGTCACATGGAGGCTTTACGCGTCTGGAAGAGAGGCTTACGTGGGTGGACCCAACAAGGAGTTCCGAGTGTCTGCCTCATTAACCGAGACAGTGTCCGATGCAAAGCATGGCTAATCACAATTCATCATGGAACCAGGAGGCCCCAGAGTTGCTTGGTACGACACTGTTTGTGCGGTAACCATGGCTCTGCCTCATGCTTTCCTTGAAACTGGTCAACTGGTTTACAATGGTGAATATATCCACACCAATTAATCTGTTGCATGCAGGGTTTACGCGTTAGAAGAGAGGTTTATGTGAGTGGACCCAACAAGGAGTTCTGAGTGCCTGCTTTGTTAACCGAGACAGTGTCCTGCGCAAACCACGGCTAATCGCAATTCATTATGGAACCAGGAGGCCCAAGCTGCTTGGTACGACACTGATTGTGCGGTAACCATGGCTCAGTCTCATGTTTTCCTTGGAACTAGTCAACTGGTTTCCGATGGCAAATATATCCACACAAATTAATGTGTCACATGCAGGCTTTACATGTCTGGAAGAGACGCTTACATGGGTGGACCCAACAAGGAGTTCCGAGTGCATGCCTCATTAACTGAGACAGTGTCCTATGCAAACCATGGCTAATCGCAATTCATCATGGAACCAGGTGGCCCGAGAGCTGCTTGGTACGACACTATATTTGTGGTAACCATGGCTCAGTCTCATGCTTTCCTTGAAACTGGTCAACTGGTTTACAATAGTGAATATATCCACACCAATTAATCTATGGCATGCAGGGTTTACGCGTTAGAAGAGTGGTTTATGTGGGTGGACCCAACAAGGAGTTCTGAGTGCCTACTTCGTTATCCGAGACAATGTCATGCGCAAACCACGGCTAATCGCAATTCATTATGGAACCAGGAGGCCCAAGCTGCTTGGTACGACACTGATTGTGCGGTAACCGTGGATCAGTCTCGTGTTTTCCTTGAAACTGGTTAACTAGTTTACAATGGTAAATATATCCACACCAATTAATCCGTCGCATGCAGGGTTTACGCGTCTAGAAGAGAGGTTTATGTGAGTGGACCCAACAAGGAGTTCTGAGTACCTGCTTTGTTAACCGAGACAGTGTCCAGCGCAAACCACGACTAATCGCAATTCACCATGGAACCTATAGGCCCAAGAACTGCTTGGTACGACACTGTTTGTGCGGTAGCCATGGCTCAGTCTCGTGTTTTCCTTGGAACCAGTCAACTGGTTTCCGATGGCAAATATATCCACACCAATTAATCTGTCACATGGAGGCTTTACGCGTCTGGAAGAGAGGCTTACGTGGGTGGACCCAACAAGGAGTTCCGAGTGTCTGCCTCATTAACCGAGACAGTGTCCGACGCAAAGCATGGCTAATCGCAATTCATCATGGAACCAGGTGGCCCGAGAGCTGCTTGGTACGACACTGTTTTTGTGGTAACCATGGCTCAGCCTCATGCTTTCCTTGAAACTGGTCAACTGGTTTACAATGGTGAATATATCCACACCAATTAATCTATCGCATGCAGTGTTTACGCGTTAGAAGAGAGGTTTATGTGGGTGGACCCAACAAGGAGTTATGAGTGCCTACTTCATTAACCGAGACAATGTCATGCGCAAACCACGGCTAATCGCAATTCATTATGGAACGAGGAGGCCCAAGCTGCTTGGTACGACACTGATTGTGCGGTAACCTTGGATTAGTCTCGTGTTTTCCTTGAAACTGGTCAACTGGTTTACAATGGTGAATATATCCACACCAATTAATCTGTCGCATGCAGGGTTTACATGTCTGGAAGAGAGGCTTACATGGGTGGACCCAACAAGGAGTTCCGAGTGCATGCCTCATTAACCGAGACAGTGTCCTATGCAAACCATGGCTAATCGCAATTCATCATGGAACCAGGTGGCCTGAGAGCTGCTTGGTACGATACTATATTTGTGGTAACCATGGCTCACTCTCATGCTTTCCTTGAAACTGGTCAACTGGTTTACAATAGTGAATATATCCACACCAATTAATCTATGGCATGCAGGGTTTACGCGTTAGAAGAGTGGTTTATGTGGGTGGACCCAACAAGGAGTTCTGAGTGCCTACTTCGTTAACCGAGACAATGTCATGCGCAAACCACGGCTAATCGCAATTCATTATGGAACCAGGAGGCCCAAGCTGCTTGGTACGACACTGATTGTGCGGTAACCTTGGATTAGTCTCGTGTTTTCCTTGAAACTGGTCAACTGGTTTACAATGGTGACTATATCCAAACCAATTAATCTATCGCATGCAGGGTTTACGCGTTAGAAGAGTGGTTTATGTGGGTGGACCCAACAAGGAGTTCTGAGTGCCTACTTCGTTAACCGAGACAATGTCATGCGCAAACCATGGCTAATCGCAATTCATTATGGAACCAAGAGCCCCAAGCTGCTTGGTACGACACTGATTGTGCGGTAACCATGGATCAGTCTCGTGTTTTCATTGAAACTAGTCAACTGGGTTATGATGAAAACTATATCCACACTAATTAATCTATTACATGCAGGGTTTACGCGTCTAGAAGAGATGTTTACATGGGTGGACCCAACAAGGAGTTCTGACATCCTGCTTTGTTAACCGGGACGGTGTCCTGTGCAAACCACGGCTAATCACATATCACGGAACCAGGAGGCCCGAGAGCTGCTTGGTACGACACTGTTTTTGTGGTAACCATGGCTAAGTCTCATGCTTTCCTTGAAACTGGTCAACTGGTTTACAATGGTGAATATATCCACACCAATTAATCTGTTGCATGCAGGGTTTACGCGTTAGAAGAGAGGTTTATGTGGGTGGACCCAACAAGGAGTTCTGAGTGCCTGCTTTGTTAACCGAGACAGTGTCCTGCGCAAACCACGGCTAATCGCAATTCATTATGGAACCAGGAGGCCCAAGCTGCTTGGTACGACACTGATTGTGCGGTAACCATGGCTCAGTCTCATGTTTTCCTTGGAACTAGTCAACTGGTTTCTGATGGCAAATATATCCACACAAATTAATGTGTCACATGCAGGCTTTACATATCTGGAAGAGACGCTTACATGGGTGGACCCAACAAGGAGTTCCGAGTGCATGCCTCATTAACCGAGACAGTGTCCTATGCAAACCATGGCTAATCGCAATTCATCATGGAACCAGGTGGCCCGAGAGCTGCTTGGTACGACACTATATTTGTGGTAACCATGGCTCAGTCTCATGCTTTCCTTGAAACTGGTCAACTGGTTTACAATAGTGAATATATCCACACCAATTAATCTATGGCATGCAGGGTTTACACGTTAGAAGAGTGGTTTATGTGGGTGGACCCAACAAGGAGTTCTGAGTGCCTACTTCGTTAACCGAGACAATGTCATGCGCAAACCACGGCTAATCGCAATTCATTATGGAACCAGGAGGCCGAAGCTGCTTGGTACGACACTGATTGTGCGGTAACCGTGGATCAGTCTCGTGTTTTCCTTGAAACTGGTTAACTAGTTTACAATGGTAAATATATCCACACCAATTAATCCGTCGCATGCAGGGTTTACGCGTCTAGAAGAGAGGTTTATGTGAGTGGACCCAACAAGGAGTTCTGAGTACCTGCTTTGTTAACCGAGACAGTGTCCAGCGCAAACCACGACTAATCGCAATTCACCATGGAACCTATAGGCCCAAGAACTGCTTGGTACGACACTGTTTGTGCGGTAGCCATGGCTCAGTCTCGTGTTTTCCTTGGAACCAGTCAACTGGTTTCCGATGGCAAATATATCCACACCAATTAATCTGTCACATGGAGGCTTTACGCGTCTGGAAGAGAGGCTTACGTGGGTGGACCCAACAAGGAGTTCCGAGTGTCTGCCTCATTAACCGAGACAGTGTCCGATGCAAAGCATGGCTAATCACAATTCATCATGGAACCAGGAGGCCCCAGAGTTGCTTGGTACGACACTGTTTGTGCGGTAACCATGGCTCTGCCTCATGCTTTCCTTGAAACTGGTCAACTGGTTTACAATGGTGAATATATCCACACCAATTAATCTGTTGCATGCAGGGTTTACGCGTTAGAAGAGAGGTTTATGTGAGTGGACCCAACAAGGAGTTCTGAGTGCCTGCTTTGTTAACCGAGACAGTGTCCTGCGCAAACCACGGCTAATCGCAATTCATTATGGAACCAGGAGGCCCAAGCTGCTTGGTACGACACTGATTGTGCGGTAACCATGGCTCAGTCTCATGTTTTCCTTGGAACTAGTCAACTGGTTTCCGATGGCAAATATATCCACACAAATTAATGTGTCACATGCAGGCTTTACATGTCTGGAAGAGACGCTTACATGGGTGGACCCAACAAGGAGTTCCGAGTGCATGCCTCATTAACTGAGACAGTGTCCTATGCAAACCATGGCTAATCGCAATTCATCATGGAACCAGGTGGCCCGAGAGCTGCTTGGTACGACACTATATTTGTGGTAACCATGGCTCAGTCTCATGCTTTCCTTGAAACTGGTCAACTGGTTTACAATAGTGAATATATCCACACCAATTAATCTATGGCATGCAGGATTTACGCGTTAGAAGAGTGGTTTATGTGGGTGGACCCAACAAGGAGTTCTGAGTGCCTACTTCGTTATCCGAGACAATGTCATGCGCAAACCACGGCTAATCGCAATTCATTATGGAACCAGGAGGCCCAAGCTGCTTGGTACGACACTGATTGTGCGGTAACCGTGGATCAGTCTCGTGTTTTCCTTGAAACTGGTTAACTAGTTTACAATGGTAAATATATCCACACCAATTAATCCGTCGCATGCAGGGTTTACGCGTCTAGAAGAGAGGTTTATGTGAGTGGACCCAACAAGGAGTTCTGAGTACCTGCTTTGTTAACCGAGACAGTGTCCAGCGCAAACCACGACTAATCGCAATTCACCATGGAACCTATAGGCCCAAGAACTGCTTGGTACGACACTGTTTGTGCGGTAGCCATGGCTCAGTCTCGTGTTTTCCTTGGAACCAGTCAACTGGTTTCCGATGGCAAATATATCCACACCAATTAATCTGTCACATGGAGGCTTTACGCGTCTGGAAGAGAGGCTTACGTGGGTGGACCCAACAAGGAGTTCCGAGTGTCTGCCTCATTAACCGAGACAGTGTCCGACGCAAAGCATGGCTAATCGCAATTCATCATGGAACCAGGTGGCCCGAGAGCTGCTTGGTACGACACTGTTTTTGTGGTAACCATGGCTCAGCCTCATGCTTTCCTTGAAACTGGTCAACTGGTTTACAATGGTGAATATATCCACACCAATTAATCTATCGCATGCAGTGTTTACGCGTTAGAAGAGAGGTTTATGTGGGTGGACCCAACAAGGAGTTATGAGTGCCTACTTCATTAACCGAGACAATGTCATGCGCAAGCCACGGCTAATCGCAATTCATTATGGAACGAGGAGGCCCAAGCTGCTTGGTACGACACTGATTGTGCGGTAACCTTGGATTAGTCTCGTGTTTTCCTTGAAACTGGTCAACTGGTTTACAATGGTGAATATATCCACACCAATTAATCTGTCGCATGCAGGGTTTACATGTCTGGAAGAGAGGCTTACATGGGTGGACCCAACAAGGAGTTCTGAGTGCATGCCTCATTAACCGAGACAGTGTCCTATGCAAACCATGGCTAATCGCAATTCATCATGGAACCAGGTGGCCTGAGAGCTGCTTGGTACGATACTATATTTGTGGTAACCATGGCTCAGTCTCATGCTTTCCTTGAAACTGGTCAACTGGTTTACAATAGTGAATATATCCACACCAATTAATCTATGGCATGCAGGGTTTACGCGTTAGAAGAGTGGTTTATGTGGGTGGACCCAACAAGGAGTTCTGAGTGCCTACTTCGTTAACCGAGACAATGTCATGCGCAAACCACGGCTAATCGCAATTCATTATGGAACCAGGAGGCCCAAGCTGCTTGGTACGACACTGATTGTGCGGTAACCTTGGATTAGTCTCGTGTTTTCCTTGAAACTGGCCAACTGGTTTACAATGGTGACTATATCCAAACCAATTAATCTATCGCATGCAGGGTTTACGCGTTAGAAGAGTGGTTTATGTGGGTGGACCCAACAAGGAGTTCTGAGTGCCTACTTCGTTAACCGAGACAATGTCATCCGCAAACCATGGCTAATCGCAATTCATTATGGAACCAAGAGCCTGTTGACTTTTGCTAAGCCATATTAATAAATCATTCCCGGCACGGGGCCAGAAACGGTTCACTAATATGTCCCAGAGTCAAGTAGGTAAAATCCGCAAGCGCACGGAGAATACCGCTGTAGCATTTCACCCGGAAGTATTCAGGGTATCGTATTTGTTTATCCCAAAGGAAGGTTATGATCAAGAAGCGTTACTAACATATAAGATCATGTTAACAATTAGCAAGGATATCTAACCAAGACAGGCGGGTACATGATAATAACTGGGTAGTGTGACACACACAGAAGATTCCTACTAAATAAATAAAGTCCAGTGGAGGAAAGACTAGGCTAAGCTACTCCTACTATACATTCCTATACAGTTGCATAGCCTAAGTAGAATACATACAGACCCACACTCAGGTTCAGCAGTCAATAGTATAGCACTTCAGGCACGGACTTACCCCTGCATCCACAGGCGACTTCCGCCAAGAGCCTACGCACTAGCCTAGCGGGGAGGATTTCAAAGGACGGACAGGGCTGTCACCACCTGCCGCCTACCTCAACGAACCAGTAGACTAACGAATAATTGATGCAAATCAGTCACCCAAGTACCATACTTGCATGACCAAAGAGCACTCTGCCCCTCCGCGATTACTATTAACGAGGCAGAGCTACCGTACGAATACGATCACCAAACCCATGCTATACTTTATCAGCTAAAACTAAGCATAGAGACTATAACATATAAACTAGACTATAGTGACGGTATATAACTAGCATGACAATAGTAGTATAATAAATATAAACTACTATCACACAAGTAGACTATACTATCACATAGATGGATCACAAAATCAAACAAGAAACTCATGACCCAAGCACAACTATATAGAAAAGATATATATATTGATAAGAGTAAAGTCTTACAAAAGGGAAAAGATACAAGAGCCATACCAATTCCAAGTGAAGACTTGGGACTAGAGAGCTCTAGACTCAGCCTAACTCCACTTAAACTCCAAGAACTACTACTAGCAAGAGAGAAATGCTTCTTGTGGTGTGTGTTGAGTGTGAAGGCACACCCTCCTATTTATAGCCTCAATAGGTCGGCAAGGGAGCGTAACCGCCACGGAAGGCATCTCAAACCGTCATCAGGAGTCGCGGAGGAGCCAACACGTGGAAGCCCAGGCGGAGAGGGCGCCCGGCTGGGTCGGCCGACCTGACCAGGTCGGCCGACCTGGGGGTGGCCCCTCCTGGCCTGTGCTTTCTCCAGGTGGCTGTCCTGTGGGCCCTGACGTTGGTTTGCGCGGTATTGCAGGGAGTTACGTCGGTTAAGTGCTGAAAATGGGCCCTTCAATCCGTGTGACGTCCATGTGGCGCTCTCTGATTGGTCGAAAGTGTGTTTTCTTGCCTTTTGAGGTGTTTCCTTCACATTTCCTCCTGCATGCACAAAGTTCTCCAAGTACAAGTGGAACTATATTATTGTGATAAAGCATGCGTGTATGAAATGCCAAATTCTCCTTTATTTGAATATAGTTGACGGTTAAAAATGGTACTTAACAGCCGTCAACAAACTCCCCCAAGCTTACCCTTTGCTCGTCCCGAAGCAAAGATAAACTTAAGTTGTTGATCAGGAGTTGCTACAATGTCCTACTCCTCAATAATACTATGTGCACAACAAAGTACTCTTCCTAGAATTAAATATATTGGCACATAACTTACCCATTTACCTCGATCCATGGGGCTTTTACACCTCATTGTCTTGGGCGGTTGAGAGATAGAACAATTGCAGGGCACCAATCACTTGCTCTAGATTCCGCTATGTTATTCCGGAGGTTTTCAAAAGATTTTGAAAATAAAAACCAAGTTCCTCAAATGATTCTCTCGGATCACTCAATATGTGTATGATTCCTCACCAAGGCAAAGTGTTGCCTATAATCACCTACTTCTAAATAAGGCTTTATGTGGAGCTCAAGGTAGGGATATATGAGGCACTCATGTTCACATAATATTGCTATGTCAAAAGACCGGATCCAAGAAAAACATCAATTCAAACAATCTTGATCAAGATGTGCAAGTGTGTGGGAGAACGGAGGAATGGTGAATGGGAAGAAATAACTCCTTTTTGAATTTTCCTTCTCTCTTTTGGAGTTTCTAGGCTATGGCTATCTTTTGCTTGCTCTCTTTTTTGAGCATTTTTTTTTTCTTTTCTTTTTGCATAGCCATAGTCCTAGTTTGCAATGAATACTTTGAGAGAGGAATTTTGTAATGGATATATGGAGTGTTTCTTTGGATGGATGGATGGATAGTGGCTTTCTTCCGGTGTAGAAGAATAGCTCACGGTGGATATGGTGGATATGGTGGATGCTATCTTCTTGATTTAGAAGGATAGCTCATGACGGTGGATGTGTGTATATGATCTTGATCAAGAAAGCATGAAAAGAGTCCTACTAGGGTCACAACAATTTTGACTAAGCTCAATGTGAAACAAGCAGCATATGTGTAAAGGTTTTCAAATGTAAACACTACATATGGCTGTGGTGGGAATTTCATCATTGAGGAACTTATCAATTTGTCATTTTGAAAAATAAAACTCCGGAATTCAAGCTTTACGTTGAGCAAGATCATAGCAGCCCTATCTATCATATCATACCTCTCAACAACTTAGAACTAGAGAATGCATATGCTACCCACAAGATTCAAGTTCAAGGCAAGATTTACCAACAAACCTAACTCTTGAGAGAGTACTAAGTTGTAAACTAGCTTTAGAGAGGAATAAAGGACAGAGCAACTATTCATCATCTCAACATAGGAAAATTATACACATTCATACCGCGCATGAAAAAGGGAAATATTTTTGTTCTTTTTATATTTTGCAAATTTTTATGGATTTTCAGATTTAGCAAATGCAAGAAATAAGGGGAAGGGGAAAGATACAAGTTACCGTGAGAAGGGGGGTCCTCCCCCAAGCTTGTTCTTGCTCATATCTGCTGGTTCGGGTCGTAGCCTTAGGAGCGGAAGAAGGCATCCCAATTGTTCTGATTCTGAGCCATCATCGCGTTCAGCTGGCGGAATTGGTTGTCGCTAAAATTCTGCCATTGCTGGGTGTCGGTGACATGTTGCGTGAGAGTTTGTTGCATGCTCTCGGTGCGCAAATCAATGTCGTTCACCCTCCTTGTCAACTCGGCCATCCCATAGTTGAGTTCACGGAACCCACGGGATGAGAATGACCGAGTGGCAAAGGATGGCGGTCCGCTTGAACTTGATGACGTCTGCATGGGGTAATTGTACTGAGATTCCCATGCTCCGGAATTTCAGCTTCGGGGTCACCATGCCCCGGACTTGGTGTGAGCTCGACGGAGGATGCTTGGCTCGTGCTTGCACGAATGCTTTTTCTCCGCTTGATTCCAGCGACTTGATTCATTCGGTTGAACATGGCTGCACACAAGAACAAACACAAGACAAGAACAAAAACAAGATCGAACAAGTGTTCGGGTGAGCGTTAGTGAAAACGACAAACCCGAGCTTCTCCGAAATTGGTTTTCTTCTCACAACAACTGGCAAATGCACTAAAACAGAGGGGAAATATTTTTTTGGGTTTTTGGGGCTGTAGTAAAGTTGAAGAACACGAAATTTTGGGAGAGCAACAAGTGAGCAAAGGAGGGGGGTGAAAGATGGGCTTGGAATGGTGAAACTCCTCCTCCTGGGCGGTTTTATAGCCAAGGAAGCAAGATGGCCGTTAGAAAGGGACAGAGCAACGGCCATATAGCCGTTGGGAGAAAGGAGCACAGGAAAAGGTGGGGCCAGGGGGTCGGTCGACCCCACCAGGTCGGCCGACCTGGCAGGTGGGCCTCCTGGCAGCCCCCTTTTTCCTATGTGTTCCCCAACGGCTAGGGGATTTGTCCCCTGCTGCCTTTTTGCTCAAAAAGCTCGACAAAAAATCTTTTCAAAATGGAAAGCCCAAAAACCTATTTTCTAAATTTTCAAAAATGCAAATGAGTTTTGAAAAATTCCAAGGTGGCTGGAAAAATTCAAAAATGCAGAAATGCAGTGGTCGGGAAAAATCAAAATGTGGTGGAAAGCAAATATGCAATTAAAAGAGCAAATATGGATAACTACCGGTTTAACCTCCCGGCGAGGACTCACCTTTTAAAGTCCGACGAGCGGGACTTTTCTCCGGCGTTCAGCTCGATGAAGCGTTGTCCGGTCCCGGAGATGAAGACACGGATGATGCTTCTTGTTTCGTTCGCCACACCTTCTTGGTCTTTGTTGCGGTCGGTGGCTTCTCGGGCTTCGGAGGCTGCGGTTTTGCAGGCTTCACAGCCTGTTTCTTTGCAGACCTCGGAGGTTGCTGCCTTGTGGACTTCGGAGGCTGTTGCTTAATGTGTGACCTTTGCCTCCTTGCCTTCATCAGTTGTTGCTGTGCAGCCTTTTCCTTCTCAAGGAAGTTCTTCATGAATGTGATGAGGCTGTCCTTCTTTGGCGGAGTGACCTCCACTTCCTTGATGTTGCTTGGGTTCGGCCCGTACTTGATACGGATCATGTTGCACTGTTCTTTCCTTGGCCGAAAGTCAAACTTCTCCTCCTTGCCATTGATGTGGAAGCGGATTTCTCTGGCTCCTACATCGATGCGAGCATCCGCAGTGCTGAGAAATGGGCGTCCTAGGATGAGCGGTGTGCTCTTCCCGACGTCCATGTCAAGCACTACGAAGTCGACGGGGATGAAGCAATCCCGGATTTTCACCGGAATATCTTCGGCGATCCCCGCCGGATAGCGGACCGTTGAATCGGCCAGCTGCAGCTGCATCGGCGTGGGGGATAGTGTGGTGTAGTTGAGCTTGTCGAAGTCATCCTTCGGCATGACGCTCACACTTGCCCCAAGATCACATAAGGCATGGTCGAAGTTCTGTGTCCCGATCGAGCAGGTGATCGTGGGACACCCTGGATCTTTCTTCTTCTCAGGAAGCCGGTTGAGTATAGCAGCGCTACACTCTTCCGTCAGCTTGACAATTTCTGTGGTTGGTAGTGGGCGCTTGTTGCTGATAAGATCCTTGAGGTAGCGAGCGTACGTGGGTACTTGTATCGCATCCAGCAAGGGCACGTTGATGTGCAGCTTCTGGATCACCTCAACGAAGCGTGTGAACTGCTCGTCCACAGTGGGCTTCCTTCTTCTTTCAGGAAACGGCATGAGGTTCGTGTCATAGAACTCATGTGGGGCCGTTTTCCTGGGCGGCAGTTCTTCTTCTTCTGCCGGCTTCTCAGCTGATGTGTCCTTTCCTGCATGGTTAGGGTATGGCGGATCCCGAGTGGACTTACCTCCTCTCGTGGTAAACGCATTAACATTTTCTAAGGGGGTCTCGGGTTGCCCCGGGATTTTCCCCGACTCAGCAGTAGGAACAGCAGCAGCTAACTGAGCTAATTGGGTTTCTATCATTTTATTAAAGCTCAGCTGATTCTTGAGAGCAGAGGAAACACCCTCTATCTTAGTGTGGATGCTCTCAAGAGTCCTATCAGTGGTGGCAAGCTTTTTACTGATGTTATCATTAACCTTAGCTTGACCAAGCACAAGATCTTTCAAGGAGGGCTGATTATAACTGGAATTAAAACCAGAGAAGTTGCCAGAGTTACCTCCTTGGTAGTTGGGACGTGGTGGACCCCAACTTTGACCTCCTTGTGGACGGTAGCCGTTGTTGTTGTTGTTGCCCATGAACATTGCGTCCTCACGGGTCTCAGGGCAGTCATTGCCCGAGTGTCCCGTGTTGCCACAGACCTCGCAAGTCATACGAGCGTCTTGGGCTTTCACTTCTCCAATGGCTTGGTCGTCCATCTTCTTCATGAGAAGGTCAATCTTGGCGGCGAGCATGTCAACCTCCTTGACGGAGTGCATGCCTCGCTGGCGAGGTTGGAGGCGCTCTTCATTCCAACCTTGGTTGGACACCATCTTCTCGATCAAATCTTTTGCCTTGCTCACAGTGAGCGAGAAGAAGGCTCCACCAGCAGCAGCGTCGAGGTGGTCGCGGGCCGACGGAGTAAGCCCGTTGTAGAAGTTCTGGATGATCAGCCAATCATCCATCCCGTGGTGGGGACATGCCAGGATGTACTCCTGGAGCCTCTCCCATGCCTCAGGAATCGACTCCTTTGACTCCTGCTGGAAGCTTGAGATCCTTCCGTGGAGGGCATTGGTCTTGCCCAGCGCGAAGAACTTTGCAAGGAACGCAGCTGAACACTTCTCCCAAGTGTTCACAGCTTCAGGGTTTGCGTAGAACCACTGTCTCGCTCTCCCAAGGAGAGAGAACGGGAACAGTCGAAGGCGAACAGCGTCGGGGGTGACGTCCTTCATTTTGAACGTGTTGCAAATCTCCAGGAATTGCTGGAGATGAGCACTAGCGTCCTCATTGGCTTTCCCACAGAATGGGCTAGCCTGCACCATGGTGATGAGACCGGTCTTGATCTCGAAGTTCGCATCTCCCACATTGCCAGCTGGTCCCGTAGGGATGTTGGCAGCGGAGGGAGCGGAGAACTCGCGGAGGGTCTTGTCGGCCATTTGCTCAGAGCTTGATGGTGCGGGAATGACAGGTTCGATTGGCCGAGTCTCCTTACGAGGAGGGGTGAGCCTAGCTCGTGTCCTTCTCAGGAGTGACTCAGGATCTTCAGTGAAGTTTGTCGGCAAGTCGAAACCAGTCATACACTACCCTGTTTTCATACAAAATGCAGAAAACAAAGCAAGGTTAACCTGCTTAGGAGATAACCTTAATAATTGCAACACTACTATATACATTAGTAATTTTTCTTAGATCATACGCCTTCCCCGGCAACGGCGCCAGAAATGCTTGTTGACTTTTGCTAAGCCATATTAATAAATCATTCCCGGCACGGGGCCAGAAACGGTTCACTAATATGTCCCAGAGTCAAGTAGGTAAAATCCGCAAGCGCACGGAGAATACCGCTGTAGCATTTCACCCGGAAGTATTCAGGGTATCGTATTTGTTTATCCCAAAGGAAGGTTATGATCAAGAAGCGTTACTAACATATAAGATCATGTTAACAATTAGCAAGGATATCTAACCAAGACAGGCGGGTACATGATAATAACTGGGTAGTGTGACACAAAGAGAAGATTCCTACTAAATAAATAAAGTCCAGTGGAGGAAAGACTAGGCTAAGCTACTCCTACTATACATTCCTATACAGTTGCATAGCCTAAGTAGAATACATACAGACCCACACTCAGGTTCAGCAGTCAATAGTATAGCACTTCAGGCACGGACTTACCCCTGCATCCACAGGCGACTTCCGCCAAGAGCCTACGCACTAGCCTAGCGGGGAGGATTTCAAAGGACGGACAGGGCTGTCACCACCTGCCGCCTACCTCAACGAACCAGTAGACTAACGAATAATTGATGCAAATCAGTCACCCAAGTACCATACTTGCATGACCAAAGAGCACTCTGCCCCTCCGCGATTACTATTAACGAGGCAGAGCTACCGTACGAATACGATCACCAAACCCATGCTATACTTTATCAGCTAAAACTAAGCATAGAGACTATAACATATAAACTAGACTATAGTGACGGTATATAACTAGCATGACAATAGTAGTATAATAAATATAAACTACTATCACACAAGTAGACTATACTATCACATAGATGGATCACAAAATCAAACAAGAAACTCATGACCCAAGCACAACTATATAGAAAAGATATATATATTGATAAGAGTAAAGTCTTACAAAAGGGAAAAGATACAAGAGCCATACCAATTCCAAGTGAAGACTTGGGACTAGAGAGCTCTAGACTCAGCCTAACTCCACTTAAACTCCAAGAACTACTACTAGCAAGAGAGAAATGCTTCTTGTGGTGTGTGTTGAGTGTGAAGGCACACCCTCCTATTTATAGCCTCAATAGGTCGGCAAGGGAGCGTAACCGCCACGGAAGGCATCTCAAACCGTCATCAGGAGTCGCGGAGGAGCCAACACGTGGAAGCCCAGGCGGAGAGGGCGCCCGGCTGGGTCGGCCGACCTGACCAGGTCGGCCGACCTGGGGGTGGCCCCTCCTGGCCTGTGCTTTCTCCAGGTGGCTGTCCTGTGGGCCCTAACGTTGGTTTGCGCGGTATTGCAGGGAGTTACGTCGGTTAAGTGCTGAAAATGGGCCCTTCAATCCGTGTGACGTCCATGTGGCGCTCTCTGATTGGTCGAAAGTGTGTTTTCTTGCCTTTTGAGGTGTTTCCTTCACATTTCCTCCTGCATGCACAAAGTTCTCCAAGTACAAGTGGAACTATATTATTGTGATAAAGCATGCGTGTATGAAATGCCAAATTCTCCTTTATTTGAATATAGTTGACGGTTAAAAATGGTACTTAACAGCCGTCAACAGAGCCCCAAGCTGCTTGGTATGACACTGATTGTGCGGTAACCATGGATCAGTCTCGTGTTTTCATTGAAACTAGTCAACTGGGTTATGATGAAAACTATATCCACACTAATTAATCTATTACATGCAGGGTTTACGCGTCTAGAAGAGATGTTTACATGGGTGGACCCAACAAGGAGTTCTGACATCCTGCTTTGTTAACCGAGACGGTGTCCTGTGCAAACCATGGCTAATCACATATCACGGAACCAGGAGGCCCGAGAGCAGCTTGGTACGACACTGTTTTTGTGGTAACCATGGCTAAGTCTCATGCTTTCCTTGAAACTGGTCAACTGGTTTACAATGGTGAATATATCCACACCAATTAATCTGTTGCATGCAGGGTTTACACGTTAGAAGAGAGGTTTATGTGGGTGGACCCAACAAGGAGTTCTGAGGGCCTGCTTTGTTAACCGAGACAGTGTCCTGCGCAAACCACGGCTAATCGCAATTCATTATGGAACCAGGAGGCCCAAGCTGCTTGGTACGACACTGATTGTGCGGTAACCATGGCTCAGTCTCATGTTTTCCTTGGAACTAGTCAACTGGTTTCCGATGGCAAATATATCCACACAAATTAATGTGTCACATGCAGGCTTTACATGTCTGGAAGAGACGCTTACATGGGTGGACCCAACAAGGAGTTCCGAGTGCGTGCCTCATTAACCGAGACAGTGTCCTATGCAAACCATGGCTAATCGCAATTCATCATGGAACCAGGTGGCCCGAGAGCTGCTTGGTACGACACTATATTTGTGGTAACCATGGCTCAGTCTCATGCTTTCCTTGAAACTGGTCAACTTGTTTACAATAGTGAATATATCCACACCAATTAATCTATGGCATGCAGGGTTTACGCGTTAGAAGAGTGGTTTATGTGGGTGGACCCAACAAGGAGTTCTGAGTGCCTACTTCGTTAACCGAGACAATGTCATGCGCAAACCACGGCTAATCGCAATTCATTATGGAACCAGGAGGCCGAAGCTGCTTGGTACGACACTGATTGTGCGGTAACCGTGGATCAGTCTCGTGTTTTCCTTGAAACTGGTTAACTAGTTTACAATGGTAAATATATCCACACCAATTAATCCGTCGCATGCAGGGTTTACGCGTCTAGAAGAGAGGTTTATGTGAGTGGACCCAACAAGGAGTTCTGAGTATCTGCTTTGTTAACCGAGACAGTGTCCAGCGCATACCACGACTAATCGCAATTCACCATGGAACCTATAGGCCCAAGAACTGCTTGGTACGACACTGTTTGTGCGGTAGCCATGGCTCAGTCTCGTGTTTTCCTTGGAACCAGTCAACTGGTTTCCGATGGCAAATATATCCACACCAATTAATCTGTCACATGGAGGCTTTACGCGTCTGGAAGAGAGGCTTACGTGGGTGGACCCAACAAGGAGTTCCGAGTGTCTGCCTCATTAACCGAGACAGTGTCCGACGCAAAGCATGGCTAATCGCAATTCATCATGGAACCAGGTGGCCCGAGAGGTGCTTGGTACGACACTGTTTTTGTGGTAACCATGGCTCAGCCTCATGCTTCCCTTGAAACTGGTCAATGGGTTTACAATGGTGAATATATCCACACCAATTAATCTATCGCATGCAGTGTTTACGCGTTAGAAGAGAGGTTTATGTGGGTGGACCCAACAAGGAGTTATGAGTGCCTACTTCATTAACCGAGACAATGTCATGCGCAAACCACGGCTAATCGCAAGTCATTATGGAACCAGGAGGCCCAAGCTGCTTGGTACGACACTGATTGTGCGGTAACCTTGGATTAGTCTCGTGTTTTCCTTGAAACTGGTCAGCTGGTTTACAATGGTGAATATATCCAAACCAATTAATCTATCGCATGCAGGGTTTACGCGTTAGAAGAGTGGTTTATGTGTGTGGACCCAACAAGGAGTTCTGAGTGCCTACTTCGTTAACCGAGACAATGTCATGCGCAAACCATGGCTAATCGCAATTCATTATGGAACCAAGAGCCCCAAGCTGCTTGGTACGACACTGATTGTGCGGTAACCATGGATCAGTCTCGTGTTTTCATTGAAACTAGTCAACTGGGTTATGATGACAACTATATCCACACTAATTAATCTATTACATGCAGGGTTTACGCGACTAGAAGATATGTTTACATGGGTGCACCCAACAAGGAGTTCTGACATCCTGCTTTGTTAACCGAGACGGTGTCCTGTGCAAACCACGGCTAATCACATATCACGGAACCAGGAGGCCCGAGAGCTGCTTGGTACGACACTGTTTTTGTGGTAACCATGGCTCAGTCTCATGCTTTCCTTGAAACTGGTCAACTGGTTTACAATGGTGAATATATCCACACCAATTAATCTGTTGCATGGAGGGTTTACGCGTTAGAAGAGAGGTTTATGTGGGTGGACCCAACAAGGAGTTCTGAGTGCCTACTTTGTTAACCAAGATAATGTCATGTGCAAACCACGGCTAATCGCAATTCATTATGGAACCAGGAGGCCCAAGCTGCTTGGTACGACACTGATTGTGCGGTAACCATGAATAAGTCTCGTGTTTTCCTTGAAACTGGTCAACTAGTTTACAATGGTGAATATATCCACACCAATTAATCTATCGCATGCAGGGTTTACGCGTTAGAAGAGTGATTTATGTGGGTGGACCCAACAAGGAGTTCTGAGTGCCTACTTTGTTAACCGAGACAATGTCATGCGCATACCACGGCTAATCGCAATTCATTATGGAACCAGGAGCCCCAAGTTGCTTGGTACGACACTGATTGTGCGGTAACCATGGATCAGTCTCGTGTTTTCCTTGAAACTAGTCAACTGGGTTATGATGACAACTATATCCACACTAATTAATCTATTACATGCAGGGTTTACGCGTCTAGAAGAGATGTTTACATGGGTGGACCCAACAAGGAGTTCTGACATCCTGCTTTGTTAACCGAGACGGTGTCCTGTGCAAACCACGGCTAATCACAATTCATCATGAAACCAGGAGGCCCGAGAGCTGCTTGGTACAACACTGTTTGTGCAGTAACCATGGCTCAGTCTCATGTTTCCTTGGAACTAGTCAACTAGTTTACAATGGTAAATATATCCACACCAATTAATCTGTCGCATGCAGGGTTTACGCGTCTGGAAAAGAGGTTTATGTGGGTGGACCCAACAAGGAGTTCTGAGTGCCTACTTCGTCAACCGAGACAATGTCATGCGCAAACCACGGCTAATCGCAATTCATTATGGAACCAGGAGCCCCAAGTTGCTTGGTACGACACTGATTGTACGGTAACCATGGATCAGTCTCGTGTTTTCCTTGAAACTAGTCAACTGGGTTATGATGACAACTATATCCACACTAATTAATCTATTACATGCAGGGTTTACGCGTCTAGAAGAGATGTTTACATGGGTGGACCCAACAAGGAGTTCTGACATCCTGCTTTGTTAACCGAGACGGTGTCCTGTGCAAACCACGGCTAATCACAATTCATCATGAAACCAGGAGGCCTGAGAGCTGCTTGGTACGACACTGTTTGTGCAGTAACCATGGCTCAGTCTCATGTTTCCTGGGAACTAGTCAACTGGTTTACAATGGTAAATATATCCACACCAATTAATCTGTCGCATGCAGGGTTTACGCGTCTGGAAAAGAGGTTTATGTGGGTGGACCCAACAAGGAGTTCTGAGTGCCTACTTCGTCAACCGAGACAATGTCATGCGCAAACCACGGCTAATCGCAATTCATTATGGAACCAGGAGCCCCAAGTTGCTTGGTACGACACTGATTGTGCGGTAACCATGGATCAGTCTCGTGTTTTCCTTGAAACTAGTCAACTGGGTTATGATGACAACTATATCCACACTAATTAATCTATTACATGCAGGGTTTACGCGTCTAGAAGAGATGTTTAGATGGGTGGACCCAACAAGGAGTTCTGACATCCTGCTTTGTTAACCGAGACGGTGTCCTGTGCAAACCACGGCTAATCACAATTCATCATGAAACCAGGAGGCCCGAGAGCTGCTTGGTACGACACTGTTAGTGCAGTAACCATGGCTCAGTCTCATGTTTCCTTGGAACTAGTCAACTGGTTTACAATGGTAAATATATCCACACCAATTAATCCATCGCATGCAGGGTTTACGCGTCTAGAAGAGAGGTTTATGTGAGTGGACCCAACAAGGAGTACAGAGTGCCTGCTTCGTTAACCGAGACAGTGTCCTGCGTAAACCACCACTAATCGCAATTCATCATGGAACCTGGAGGCCCAAGAGCTGCTTGGTACAACACTGTTTGTGCGGTAACCATGGCTCAATCTCGTGTTTTCCTTGGAACTACTCAATTGGTTATCGATGGCAAATATATCCACACCAATTAATTTGTCACATGCAGGCTTTACACGTCTGGAAGAGAGGGTTACATGGGTGGACCCAACAAGGTGTTCCGAGTGTCTACCTCATTAACCGAGACAGTGTCCTACGCAAAGCATGGCTAATTGCTATTCATCATGGAACCAGGTGGCCCGAGAGCTGCTTGGTACGACACTGTTTTTGTGGTAACCATGGCTCAGTCTCATGCTTTCCTTGAAACTGGTCAACTAGTTTACAATGGTGAATATATCCACACCAATTAATCTGTTGCGTGCAGGGTTTACGCGTTAGAAGAGAGGTTTATGTGGGTGGACCCAACAAGGAGTTCTGAGTGCCTACTTCGTTAACCGAGACAATGTCATGCGCAAACCACGGCTAATCGCAATTCATTATGGAACCAGGAGGCCCAAGCTGCTTGGTACGACACTGATTGTGCAGTAACTGTGGATCAGTATCGTGTTTTCCTTGAAACTGGTCAACTAGTTTACAATGGTAAATATATCCACACCAATTAATCCGTCGCATGCAGGGTTTACGCGTCTAGAACAGAGGTTTATGTGAGTGGACCCAACAAGGAGTTCTGAGTACCTGCTTTGTTAACCAAGACAGTGTCCAGCGCAAACCACGACTAATCGCAATTCACCATGGAACCTATAGGCCCAAGAACTGCTTGGTACGACACTGTTTGTGCGGTAGCCATGGCTCAGTCTCGTGTTTTCCTTGGAACCAGTCAACTGGTTTCCGATGGCAAATATATCCACACCAATTAATCTGTCACATGGAGGCTTTACGCGTCTGGAAGAGAGGCTTACGTGGGTGGACCCAACAAGGAGTTCCGAGTGTCTGCCTCATTAACCGAGGCAGTGTCCGACGCAAAGCATGGCTAATCGCAATTCATCATGGAACCAGGTGGCCCTAGAGCTGCTTGGTACGACACTGTTTTTGTGGTAACCATGGCTCAGCCTCATGCTTTCCTTGAAACTGGTCAACTGGTTTACAATGGTGAATATATCCACACCAATTAATCTATCGCATGCAGTGTTTACGCGTTAGAAGAGAGGTTTATGTGGGTGGACCCAACAAGGAGTTATGAGTGCCTACTTCATTAACCGAGACAATGTCATGCGCAAACCACGGCTAATCGCAAGTCATTATGGAACCAGGAGGCCCAAGCTGCTTGGTACGACACTGATTCTGCGGTAACCTTGGATTAGTCTCGTGTTTTCCTTGAAACTGGTCAACTGGTTTACAATGGTGAATATATCCAAACCAATTAATCTATCGCATGCAGGGTTTACGCGTTAGAAGAGTGGTTTATGTGGGTGGACCCAACAAGGAGTTCTGAGTGCCTACTTCGTTAACCGAGACAATGTCATGCGCAAACCATGGCTAATCGCAATTCATTATGGAACCAAGAGCCCCAAGCTGCTTGGTACGAAACTGATTGTGCGGTAACCATGGATCAGTCTCGTGTTTTCATTGAAACTAGTCAACTGGGTTATGATGACAACTATATCCACACTAATTAATCTATTACATGCAGGGTTTACGCGACTAGAAGAGATGTTTACATGGGTGGACCCAACAAGGAGTTCTGACATCCTGCTTTGTTAACCGAGACGGTGTCCTGTGCAAACCACGGCTAATCACATATCACGGAACCAGGAGGCCCGAGAGCTGCTTGGTACGACACTGTTTTTGTGGTAACCATGGCTCAGTCTCATGCTTTCCTTGAAACTAGTCAACTGGTTTACAATGGTGAATATATCCACACCAATTAATCTGTTGCATGCAGGGTTTACGCGTTAGAAGAGAGGTTTATGTGGGTGGACCCAACAAGGAGTTCTGAGTGCCTACTTCGTTAACCGAGATAATGTCATGCGCAAACCACGACTAATCGCAATTCATTATGGAACCAGGAGGCCCAAGCTGCTTGGTACGACACTGATTGTGCGGTAACCATGAATCAGTCTCGTGTTTTCCTTGAAACTGGTCAACTAGTTTACAATGGTGAATATATCCACACCAATTAATCTATCGCATGCAGGGTTTACGCGTTAGAAGAGTGATTTATGTGGGTGGACCCAACAAGGAGTTCTGAGTGCCTACTTCGTTAACCGAGACAATGTCATGCGCAAACCATGGCTAATCGCAATTCATTATGGAACCAGGAGCCCCAAGTTGCTTGGTACGACAATGATTGTGTGGTAACCATGGATCAGTCTCGTGTTTTCCTTGAAACTAGTCAACTGGGTTATGATGACAACTATATGCACACTAATATGCAGGGTTTACGCGTCTAGAAGAGATGTTTACATGGGTGGACCCAACAAGGAGTTCTGACATCCTGCTTTGTTAACCGAGACGGTGTCCTATGCAAACCACGGCTAATCACAATTCATCATGAAACCAGGAGGCCCGAGAGCTGCTTGGTACAACACTGTTTGTGCAGTAACCATGGCTCAGTCTCATGTTTCCTTGGAACTAGTCAACTAGTTTACAATGGTAAATATATCCACACCAATTAATCTGTCGCATGCAGGGTTTACGCGTCTGGAAAAGAGGTTTATGTGGGTGGACCCAACAAGGAGTTCTGAGTGCCTACTTCGTGAACCGAGACAATGTCATGCGCAAACCACGGCTAATCCCAATTCATTATGGAACCAGGAGCCCCATGTTGCTTGGTACGACACTGATTGTGCGGTAACCATGGATCGGTCTCGTGTTTTCCTTGAAACTAGTCAACTGGGTTATGATGACAACTATATCCACACTAATTAATCTATTACATGCAGGGTTTACGCGTCTAGAAGAGATGTTTACATGGGTGGACCCAACAAGGAGTTCTGACATCCTGCTTTGTTAACTGAGACGGTGTCCTGTGCAAACCATGGCTAATCACAATTCATCATGAAACCAGGAGGCCTGAGAGCTGCTTGGTACGACACTGTTTGTGCAGTAACCATGGCTCAGTCTCATGTTTCCTTGGAACTAGTCAACTGGTTAACAATTGTAAATATATCCACACCAATTAATCCATCGCATGCAGGGTTTACGCGTCTAGAAGAGAGGTTTATGTGAGTGGACCCAACAAGGAGTACAGAGTGCCTGCTTCGTTAACCGAGACAGTGTCCTGCGCAAACCACCACTAATCGCAATTCATCATGGAACCTGGAGGCCCAAGAGCTGCTTGGTACGACACTGTTTGTGCGGTAACCATGGCTCAATCTCGTGTTTTCCTTGGAACTAGTCAACTGGTTATCGATGGCAAATATATCCACACCAATTAATTTGTCACATGCAGGCTTTACACGTCTGGAAGAGAGGCTTACATGGGTGGACCCAACAAGGTGTTCCGAGTGTCTGCCTCATTAACCGAGACAGTGTCCTACGCAAAGCATGGCTAATCGCTATTCATCATGGAACCAGGTGGCCCGAGAGATGCTTGGTACGACACTGTTTTTGTGGTAACCATGGCTCAGTCTCGTGCTTTCCTTGAAACTGGTCAACTGGTTTACAATGGTGAATATATCCACACCAATTAATCTGTTGCATGCAGGGTTTATGCGTTAGAAGAGAGGTTTATGTGGGTGGACCCAACAAGGAGTTCTGAGTGCCTACTTCGTTAACCGAGACAATGTCATGCACAAACCACGACTAATCGCAATTCATTATGGAACCAGGAGGCCCAAGTTGGTTGGTATGACACTGATTGAGCGGTTACCATGGACCAGTCTCGGGTTTTCCTTGAAACTGGTCAACTAGTTTACAATGGTAAATATATCCACACCAATTAATCCGTCGCATGCAGGGTTTACGCGTCTAGAAGAGAGGTTTATGTGAGTGGGCCCAACAAGGAGTTCTGAGTACCTGCTTTGTTAACCGAGACAGTGTCCAGCGCAAACCACGACTAATCGCAATTCACCATGGAACCTATAGGCCCAAGAACTGCTTGGTACGACACTGTTTGTGCGATAACCATGGCTCAGTCTCGTGTTTTCCTTGGAACTAGTCAACTGGTTTCCGATGGCAAATATATCCACACCAATTAATCTGTCGCATGAAGGGTTTACGCGTGTAGAAGAGAGGTTTGTGTGGGTGGACCCAACAAGGAGTTCTACGTGCCTGCTTCATTAATCGAGACAGTGTCCTGCGCAAACCACCACTAATCGCAATTCATCAAGGAACCTAGAGGCCCAAGAGCTGCTTGGTACGACACTGTTTGTGCGGTAACCATGGCTTAGTCTCTTGTTTTCCTTGGAACTAGTCAACTGGTTTCTGATGGCAAATATATCCACACCAATTAATTTGTCACATGCAGGCTTTACACGTCTGGAAGAGAGGCTTACATGGGTGGACCCAACAAGGAGTTCCGAGTGCCTGCCTCATTAACCGAGACAGTGTCCTACGCAAACCATGGCTAATCGCAATTCATCATGGAACCAGGTGGCCCGAGAGCTGCTTGGTACGACACTAAATTTGTGGTAACCATGGCTCAGTCTCATGCTTTCCTTGAAACTAGTCAACTGGTTTACAATGGTGAATGATGTAAACAAGGGTTCCCGATCTTCTAGAAGGTTCTTGGTAAGTTGATTTGGTCGGAGGCGACACACAAATCGATCCGGCTTCAGAACAACATGTTCTAAACCCCGCAATCGCAGCACGATGTCTCCTCTGGTTATCAACCGTCCAAAGACGATTGACCTCGCCGAGAAGGCTAATCCCTGTCTGCGAATCAAGAACACAAGCAAGAACAATGAAGAATGCAACACAATTGCAAATGTATGATTAAACTCTCGAAGTTGGGGTCTCACAAACCGATGAACAGCGACACTGTTTATGAACAGAATTGATCTAAGCAAAACCCGAACCCTAATGGTGTGGCGCCGGCTGTATATAAAGACCCTAGGGTCATGAAAGACCCTCTGGATGTGCCCCTAATTGGACCCAACTAAATACAAAGCCCAAAGGCCAAAAATAGGCGACGCAGCACCAACACAGATTCTGGACTCTCTCTTGTTTCGATGATTCCTGATGACTCCCGATGAATTTTGACATGAGTCTGGTGGCACTGGAATGGTCGTCTCTTTATCTTTCCGTGCATATATAGAACGTCCAAATCCGAGTCAGTATACATCCTAGGTGACTGTTTTAGTGCAGACTGGTCCTAGACCCCAAAACAGACTCGAAGTCGGTTTTGATTGGGCCTCCACTTTGGCTTCGAAGCCCTTGCTGGTCCTCGACGTTCCCAACTCCTTCTCCCATCATCTCCTGGTCCTCTCCATGGTTTCTAATCATAAAATAATCATTAGGTAGCCAACCATTCTCAAAAGTAACATATAGCAAAGAACGTAGGAACGAGCTCAGCTCTAAATTTGGTCGTCGTGCACGAGCTCTAGTCATTGGACCTTGCAAGTCCATAATTGGAGGAGTGTTGTGTGTATCCATAGGAGTGATGTACTCATCATCCTCCCCCTCTTCAAGTGGAGTCGTCCTCGACTCAAGCTCATCCTCTTCTCCCAAGTATGGTTTCAAATCTGAAATATTAAAAGTAGGACTAACCCCGAACCCGGGAGGCAACTCAAGTTTGTATGCATTATCATTAATCTTCTCCATTATTTGGAATGGACCATCAGCTCTAGGCATTAGCTTAGACTTTCTCAATTCTAGAAATCTATCCTTCCTTAAGTGTAGCCACACTAAATCTCCTACATCAAGCTTTACTTCCTTTCTACCTTTACTACTAGCAATTTTATATTTTTCATTTATCTTTTCAATGCTAAGTCTAGTGGTCTCATGCATTTGCAAAATAAATTCAGCACACTCCTTAGCATCAACATGAACTCTCTCATTAATAAGTAGAGGAAGTATATCAAGTGGAGTACGGGGATCAAAACCATAAACTACCTTGAAGGGACTTACCTTGGTAGTAGAATGTGTTGCCCGATTATAAGCAAACTCAACATGAGGCAAGCATTCTTCCCATTGCTTCAAATTTTTCTTATCATACATGGAATAATTTAAAACAGGCCGAGTAACAAATTCTTTGGACAACAAATAATGACGCCACGTCTCTAAAGAACGTACAAGTGCATATAGTTCCTTATCATACATGGAATAATTCAAAACAGGCCTAGTAATTTTCTCACTAAAGTATGCAACAGGTTTACCATCTTGCATCAACACACCACCAATGCCTATACCACTAGCATCACATTCAAGCTCAAAAGTCTTATCAAAATTGGGTAATTGCAGCAATGGTGCATGTGTAAGTTTGTCCTTCAAAGCATCAAAAGACTTATGATGTACCTTACCAAAATAGAAGTCAACGCCCTTCTTTGTCAACTCATGCAATGGTGCAGCAATGGTGCTGAAATCTTTGACAAAGCGGTGGTAGAAACCTGCAAGACCAAGAAAACTCCTCACCTGTGTGATAGTTTTTGGCACAGGCCAGCTCTTTATGGCTTCAATCTTCGCCTCATCCACCTCAATTCCCTGTGGAGTCACAACATAGCCTACAAAAGAGACTCGATCCGTGCAAAAGGTGCACTTCTCAAGGTTACCAAATAAACGTGCAACTCGCAAAGCATCAAAAACAACACGCAAATGAATCATATGATCATCCATGGATTTGCTATAAATCAAGATATCATCAAAGTAAACAACCACAAATTTGCCAATAAAAGGTCTTAAAACCTCATTCATCAAACGCATGAAAGTACTGGGTGCATTAGTTAACCCAAAAGGCATTACTAACCACTCATACAACCCGAATTTGGTTTTGAAAGTTGTTTTCCATTCATCTCCAAGTTTCATTCTAATTTGATGGTAGCCACTACGCAAATCAATTTTAGTGAAAATTATAGCACCACATAACTCATCAAGCATGTCGTCTAGCCTAGGAATAGGATGACGATACCTAATAGTAATGTTATTAATGGCTCTACAATCTACACACATACGCCAAGAACCATCTTTCTTAGGAACCAAAAGTATAGGAACAGCACAAGGACTAAGTGATTGACAAACATACCCACGATCCAAAAGGTCTTGGACTTGTCGTTGTATCTCCTTACTCTCCTCAGGGTTGGTCCTATAAGCAGCACGGTTTGGCAAAGTAGCACTAGGAATCAAATCAATTTGATGCTCAATCCCTCTCAAAGGTGGCAATCCCGGGGGTATCTCAGCTGGGAAAACATCCTCATACTCCTGCAAAAGGTTAGTGACAGCAGGAGGCAAAGCTCTAGAAGCAATATCACTAAGCGAAAACAAGGCTTGTTTGCATATCAAAGCATAGCAAATATCATCAGCAGAAATTTCAGCAAGCTCAGATTTTGTGGCAAGACATGAATGACCTTGTAATTTAATTCCAGCACCCTTAGAACTTGAAGAATCATTAACATTACTTGGTGTAGAATCAAAATTAACAGGTTGCTGAATTTCAGGGCCTTTATTTTTCAAACTAGCAGCTCGTTCTAAATCAGCTTGTACAATTTCAGCAGGGGTCATTGGTAACAAAGTAATTTTAGTTCCTTGATGCATAAAAGTGTACTTATTACTTTTACCATGGTGTACACCATCATTATCAAATTCCCAAGGTCTACCCAATAAAAGTGAACAAGCTTGCATGGGTATAACATCACAATCAACAGAATCCACATAGGAACCAATGGAAAAAGGAACTCTGCAAGTTTGGATTACCTTAGCTTTTCCAGAGTCATTCAACCACTGAATGTAGTATGGATGTGGATGTGGGCGTGTGGTCAAATCAAGCTTCTTAATCACATCAGAACTCACCAAATTGTTGCAGCTTCCTCCATCAATGATGACACGTGCTCGACGGTTCCTGATGACGAAGCAAATCTAGAACAAGTTATGTCGCTGCATCATCTCGGGCTGCTGGATTTGTGTGCTAAGCACACGCTAAACAATAATATTCATGTAGCCCGTGGTATCTCCGACTCCAAGTGATAAGGACATCACCCTTATGGATACACCCAGCACTCCGCCAACCAAAATACAAGTTCATGTGCGACAACTGAATTTACGGGTGAGCTTGTTCCTAATGATTCCTTTATGTGATTTTGAGAATAGATTGCTACCTAATGAATTAATTATTGTTAGAAACCATGGAGATGATGATGAGATAGCTGGTGAGGTGATTGGAGACGTGATGGGCCAGCAAGGACGCCAAGCCAAGGTGGAGGCCCAATCAAAACCGACTTCGAGTCTGTTTCGGAGCCCAGGACCAGTCTGCACTAAAACAGATGCCCAGGACGCATACGGACTCGGATTTGGATGTTCTATATATGCCTGGAAAGATAACGAAAAGCCCTTTCCAACCCAACTGGTTCTATATCAAAATTCATCCCAAGCCATCGGTAATCGTCGAAACAATTGGACTTCCAGAATCTGTCCTGGTGCTGCGACACCGTAATCGGTCTTTGGGCCATGTATGGAGTTGAGCCCACTTAGGGCTGCGTCCAGGGGGTCTTGCACGACCCTAGGGTCCTCATATACAGCCGCTGCCTCTTTATTAGGGTTTGGGTTTTTGCTTAGATTATTCTGTTGATAACAGTTTTGCCGTTTGATCGGTTTGTGAGACCCCAACTTGTGAGATTCATCGTATACTTGCAAATTTGGTTGCATTCTTCTTTGTTCTTGCTTGTGTTCTTGTTTGCAGCCAAGGATAAGCCTTCTCGGCGAGGTCAATCGTTCTTGAACGGTTGATAACCAGAGGAGACGTTGTGCTGCGATTGCGGGGTTCAAAACGTGTCGTTCGGAAGCCGGATCGATTTGTGTATCGCCTCCGCCTTAATCAAGATTATCAGGACCTATCAGAAGATCGGGAACCCTTGTCCACATCACCAAGGACGAGGTCACCGCTAGTGGGAGCGACATCGTCCTCCTCATCCTCCACATCGGTGGTGCTCATGTAACCGCCATCATCTGTCGCCACATATGCCCGCCAACTTGGGCAATCTTTCTGCACATGGCCAAGACCATGGCAGCGGTGGCACTGAGTCCCTGTAGTGTGTCCCGTTGAAGCAACAGAGGAGGCACTACTAGCCGGTACCTGCACAGAATTTTTACTTGAGCGCGTAGAAGGGGCAGGGGCTGATCTTGGTGCTGCAGAAACAACACTAGCTAGTGGGGGCGGCCAGAAAGATGGCTTGGGCAGCCCCGAAGTCCCCGTCGGCCATGGTGGGTAGAAATTCCTGGACTTGCTGTACTCCTCAAAAGCCTGGAAAAGTCCCTGTGATTCTTTCTCTGCAAGCATAGCATATTGAAAACACTGATTGAGGGTATAAAATTCTTTATAATCCAGGATGTCCTGAAGTTTTTTCTCAAACCAGAATAAAAGCGGCAAATCTGATCCTCTACTTTTTCAACCACAGCACAACGAATCAAACCCTTCTGAACCTCACTAAAATACTCCTGAACAGTTTTATCTCCTTAATCTAAACGCTGCAATTTATTACGAATTTCTCTATAATAAGAAGGAGGAACAAAACGATCACGCATTTCTACCTTAAGTTCTTCCCAAGTAGTAGGCAAATCGGTTTCAGCAGCTAGACCACTCCACCAAACATTCGCAAAGTCCCTAAACTCACTAGTGGCTTGTCTAACTCTATGTTGTTTAGGAACAAGGTGGGCATTAAATTTTTGTTCTACCGTCATTTCCCAATCAAGGTAAGCATCACCATCGTACTGACCCGAAAACGAAGGAATTGAAAACTTAATTTTAGCATACGGGTCATCTGGAGCATGGTTACCTTGTGTGCGACGGTTGTGGTTGTGGAAACCATCCATACCTTGAGGGTTACGTTGCAAACGACGTCATAATCTTGCGGTCCTTGTAGCTGACCTATCGACGGTGCCATCAGCTTTATACACCACTGCTTCATCATGATCGTCTTCAACGTTGGTGTTGGTGTTGGTGTTGGTGTTGTTGTTGTTGGTCTTGTGAGCGGTCTCCAATTCGACAACCTGATCGGTTAGCTTAGAGACTCTCTTATCCAACCGCTCAATGCTTTCTCCCTGGTGAAGCTTGGTGACGGCGTCGGTGACGGCCCTGGTGATCATCTCTGCCAAATCACTCTAAACCGCCTGCAAAGCCTTCTATAGCTGACTTTGGCTCACACACTCATCAAATTTTGAGGGTGAAGCACCATCTCCTTTGCTTCGTGACATTAGAAACACCAAAACAGGAAACAAAAAGTGAAGGTTATGCCTACAAAAGTACTAAGCAGTGGTGCCTCTCAACACAGCAAAAGGAAGCTTCTTGCAAAGCTCTTACAAAGTTCTGAAAACAACAAAGCGAAGGATACCAGGGAGCTGTGTTCCACGATTGCAAGGGTTACAAAATAACGTATGTGCTGTCCAGAAGAAGTATGTAGAGCTAGGAAGGCCAAATATATATATGTGAGTGGCACACAAATCAAAAACAGATAGTAAAGCTGAATAAGTGCCCAAGTAACTTGTCCCAAGTTACTGGTCTAACTATGTTCTAGAACAGTAGAGATAGCAAAAAAGAAACAAGGAGACAAAGGCACACAGTCGATAACAGGGGGCTAAGTGTAAAATAGCCAAACTCAGAAATTCCACGAGGCTAGATCGAGCACTAGTAGGAGTCCCAAATTTCTTTTTATTTTATTTTATTTTTTTGATATTTTTTCCAACTCACTAGCAAACGGGGAGAAACCACAAAACATTTCAGCTCAAACCGAGCTAGGACATGGCCTACAAAAAATCTTGAAGTTTCAGAAAACGTCGAGTTTCCGCTTGAATGAACTTTTTCTTTATCTTCCCGATTTTTTTTTGAAATTTTTGACGAGGGCACACAGGGCATAGCCCAGTGTGGGTATGCTCAACCTTTTGTCAAGAATCTCCTGTAAAAATTTCAGCCAGAACGGACAACCGAGCAAAAAGTTATGGCCGTTTTACCGAAGGGGCGTCGGAATCGGTTATGAAGAAACCCGGGGTTTGAGTGAAACCCGAGTCGGGTTTAGGGTCAGGTAGGGATTTCTTTGGCGGGGTGGATGCAGCAGAAAGTGGAATTTGTGAAAATTGGTCCGAGGTGGTGAGGGTGGGTTTAGGGTGGGATTAGGGTGGGCATGTTGATCAATCAACCCTAGCACACAAAGCCGACAAAACCGAGGATGGTGAAGGGGATGGCGGCTAGGGTTGCAAGAGAAACACTACTAACGACAAAAACACAAACTAAACCAGCGACTAAACAAGAACTAGGGCAAAAACTCAACACTATGGACTCTAAAATTGAAATATGGAAAGGCTAAACACGTGGTTATGGGCGGGGGAAATTTTTTTTGGTATTTTCTATGGACGATAGGAAGAACACGAAAACAAAACTAAAGGGTAGTGCGAACCTGACGGTGCACCTGAAGCTCTGACACCACTTGATGTAAACAAGGGTTCCCGATCTTCCGAAAGGTTCTTGGTAAGTTGATTTGATCGGAGGTGACACACAAATCGATCCGGCTTCAGAACAGCACGTTCAAAACCCCGCAATCACAGCACGACGTCACCTCTGGTTATCAACCGTCCAAAGACGATTGACCTCGCCGAGAAGGCTAATCCCTGCCTGCGAATCAAGAACACAAGCAAGAACAATGAAGAATGCAACACAATTGCAGATGTATGATTAAACTCTCGAAGTTTGGGTCTGACAAACCGATGAACGGCGACACTGTTTATGAACAGAATTGATCTAAGCAAAACCCGAACCCTAATGGTGCGGTGGCGGCTGTATATAAAGACCCTAGGGTCATGAAAGACCCTCTGGACGCGCCCCTATTTGGGCTCAACTAAATACAAAGCCCAAAGGCCAAAAATAGGCGACGCAGCACCGACATAGATTCTGCACTCTCTTTTGTTTTGACGATTCCCGATGACTCCTAATGAACTTTGACATGAGGCCGGCAGCATTGGAAAGGTCTTCTCCTTATCTTTCCGTGCATATGTAGAACGTCTAAATCCGAGTCCGTATGCGTCCTGGGTGACTGTTTTAGTGCAGACTGGTCCTGGGCCCCGAAACAGACTCGAATTCGGTTTTGATTGGGCCTCCACTTTGGCTTCCAAGCCCTTGCTGGTCCTCGACATTTCCAACTCCTTCTCCCATCATCTCCTGGTCCCCTCCATGGTTTCTAATCATAAAATAATCATTAGGTAGCAAACCATTCTCAAAAGTAACATATAGCGAAGAACGTAGGAACGAACTCACCTCTAAATTTAGTCGTCGTGCACGAGCTCTAGTCATTGGACCTTGCAAGTGTAGAATTGGAGGAGTGTTGTGTGTATCCAAAGGAGTGATGCAAATTAATTTGTCACATGCAGGCTTTACACGTCTGGAAGAGAGGCTTACATGGGTGGACCCAACAAGGAGTTCCGAGTGCCTCCTTCGTTAATCGAGACAGTGTCCTGCACAAAGCATGGCTAATCGCAATTCATCATGGAACCAGGTGGCCCGAGAGCTGCTTGGTATGATACTGTTTTTGTGGTAACCATGGCTCAGTCTCATGCTTTCCTTGAAACTGGTCAACTGGTTTACAATAGTGAATATATCCACACCAATTAATCTATCACATGCAGGGTTTACTCGTTAGAAGAGAGGTTTATGTGGGTGGACCCAACAAGGAGTTCTGAGTGCCTACTTCGTTAACCGAGACAATGTCATGCGCAAACCACGGCTAATCGCAATTCATTATGGAACCAGGAGGCCCAAGCTGCGTGGTACGACACGGATTGTGCGGTAACCATGGATTAGTCTTGCGTTTTCCTTGAAACTAGTCAACTGGGTTACGATGGCAAATATATCCACACTAATTAATCTATTACATGCAGGGTTTACGCGTCTAGAAGAGAGGTATACATGGGTGGACCCAACAAGGAGTTCTGATAGCCTGCTTTGTTCACCGAGACGGTGTCCTGTGCAAACCATGGCTAATCGCAATTCATCATGGAACCAGGAGGCCCGAGAGCTGCTTGGTACGAAACGGTTTGTGCGGTAACCATGGCTTAGTCTCGTGTTTTCCTTGGAACTAGTCAACTGGGTTACGATGGCAAATATATCCACACTAATTAATCTATTACATGCAGGGTTTACGCGTCTAGAAGAGAGGTATACAAGGGTGGACCCAACAAGGAGTTCTGATAGCTTGCTTTGTTAACCGAGACGGTGTCCTCCGTAAACCACGACTAATCGCAAATCGTCATGGAACCTGGAGGCCCAAGAGCTGCTTGGTACGACACTGTTTGTGCGGTAACCATGGCTTAGTCTCGTGTTTTCCTTGGAACTGGTCAACTCGTTTCCGATGGCAAATATATCCACACCAATTAATCTGTCACATGCAGGCTTTACACATCTGGAAGAGAGGCTTACATGGGTGGACCCAACAAGGAGTTTTGAGGGCCTACCTCATTAACCGAGACAGTGTCCCGGGCAAACAATGACTAATCGCAATTCATCATGGAACCATGTGGCCCGAGAGCTGCTTGGCATGACACTGTTTTTGTGGTAGCCATGGCTCAGTCTCATGCTTTCCTTGAAACAGGTCAACTGGTTTACAATAGTGAATATATACACACCAATTAATCTATCGCATGCAGGGTTTACGCCTTAGAAGAGAGGTGTATGTGGGTGGACCCAACAACGAGTTCTGAGTGCCTACTTCGTTAACCGAGACAATGTCATGCGCAAACCACGGCTAATCGCAATTCATTATGGAACCAGGAGGCCCAAGCTGCTTGGTACGACACTGATTGGGCGGTAACCATGGATCAATCTCGTGTTTTCCTTGAAACTAGTAAACTGGGTTACAATGGCAAATATAACCACACTAATTAATCTATTACATGCAGGGTTTACGCGTCTAGAAGAGAGGTTTACATGGGCGGACCCAACAAGGAGATCTGATAGCCTGCTTTGTTAATCGAGACAGTGTCCTGTGCAAATGACGGCTAATCGCCATTCATCATGGAACCAGGAGGCCCGAGAGCTGCTTGGTACGACACCGTTTGTGCGGTAACCATGGCTCAGTGTCATGTTTCCTTGCAACTGGTCAACTGCTTTGCAATGGTAAATATATCCACACCAATTAATCCGTCGCATGTAGGGTTTACGCGTCTAGAAGAGAGGTGTATGTGGGTGGACCCAACAAGGAGTTCTGAGTGCCTGCTTCGTTAACCGAGACAGTGTCCTGCGCAAACCATGACTAATCGCAATTCATCATGAAACCTGGAGGCCCAAGCTGCTTGGTACGACACTGTTTGTGCGGTAAGCATTGCTCAGTCTTGTGTTTTCCTTGGAACTAGTCAACTTGTTTCTGATGGCAAATATATCCACACCAATTAATCTGTCACATGCAGGCTTTACACGTCTGGAAGAGAGGCCTACATCGGTGGACCCAACAAGGACTTCCGAGTGCCTGCCTCATTAACCGAGACAGTGTACTGCGCAAAACATGGCTAATCACAATTCATCATGGAACCAGGTGGCCCGAGAGCTGCTTGGTACGACACGGTTTGTGCGGTAACCATGGCTTAGTCTCGTGTTTTCCTTAGAACTAGTCAACTAGGTTACGATGGCAAATATATCCACACTAATTAATCTATTACATGCAGGGTTTACGCGTCTAGAAGAGAGGTATACATGGGTGGACCCAACAAGGAGTTCTGATAGCTTGCTTTGTTAACCGAGACGGTGTCCTGCGTAAACCACGACTAATCGCAAATCATCATGGAATCTGGAGGCCCAAGAGCTGCTTGGTACGACACTGTTTGTGCGGTAACCATGGCTTAGTCTCGTGTTTTCCTTGGAACTGGTCAACTCGTTTCCGATGGCAAATATATCCACACCAATTAATCTGTCACATGCAGGCTTTACACATCTGGAAGAGAGGCTTACATGGGTGGACCCAACAAGGAGTTTTGAGGGCCTACCTCATTAACCGAGACAGTGTCCCGGGCAAACAATGACTAATCGCAATTCATCATGGAACCAGGTGGCCCGAGAGCTGCTTGGCATGACACTGTTTTTGTGGTAACCATGGCTCAGTCTCATGCTTTCCTTGAAACTGGTCAACTGGTTTACAATAGTGAATATATCCACACCAATTAATCTATCGCATGCAGGGTTTACGCCTTAGAAGAGAGGTGTATGTGGGTGGACCCAACAAGGAGTTCTGAGTGCCTACTTCGTTAACCGAGATAATGTCATGCGCAAACCACGGCTAATCGCAATTCATTATGGAACCAGGAGGCCCAAGCTGCTTGGTACGACACTGATTGGGCGGTAACCATGGATCAATCTCGTGTTTTCCTTGAAACTAGTCAACTGGGTTACAATGGCAAATATATCCACACTAATTAATCTATTACATCCAGGGTTTACGCGTCTAGAAGAGAGGTTTACATGGGTGGACTGTTGGTTTTTCTTACGTCTACGAATAAATCCGCAAGCGCACGGAAGACCGATGTAGCACTTCACCCAGAGTATTCCGGGGTATCGAATCACGAGGAACGTGTGTGTCTATCGTTGGACTAAATCACCCAAGGACACAGAGATTGATTAAGACAGGCAGAGGACAGAGAGGATGTCCCAAGAGTCAGGTTCCTACGTTAACCAAGCTATGCTCTAGTTTGCTCGCGTTGGGCACGGACTTACCCCTGCATCCACAGGCGACTTTCGCCAAGAGCCTAAGCACTAGCCTAGCGGGGAGGATTTCAGAGGACGGACAGAGCTGTCACCACCTGCCGCCTACCTCAACGAACCAGTAGACTAATGAATAATCAAAGGTAACCTCCTGCCTAGACACCACGTCTATGCGATCGATTACTACCTTAACCTTCTAGCAACGACAACGGTTTGCGCGGTATTACGGGGAGTTACGTCGGTTAAGCGCTGAAGGTGGGCTCCTTAATCCGTGTGCTTGCTCCTGATTGGCCGGAAGTGTGCTTTCTCCTTGAATTTCCTTAAATTTTATTTAAACTCCATGGGTTGCTACCTGCATACACAAAGTCACCAAAACTTGTGGAAATAATTAGCAATAAATTCCTACCACTAAGGTTGTGATCAAATTGTGTGATTCTTGCGGGTAAACGACGGTCATATTTTGCATTTAAGGACCGTCAACAAACTCCCCCACACTTAGCCTTTGCTCGTCCTCGAGTAAAGGACTAAAGACTAAGGACTAAGTGATAATTCAAACCTTGATAAATCAAATCTAGCATGCAAATTATTCCAGGCATTACCTTGTATCTCCATGAGCTTTTGAAGTGTCTAGCATGCCTTCTTTGGATATTGATGAATGGAACGAATCTTGACTCCGAAAACTCAGCTCCTTCTGCTTATGTATCTTGGGTTTTCGAAAAGATTTTCACAATCAAAGAATAGTAGCCATACTCCTCAAATGATTCTCTCAGTCGCTCAAAGGTGTATTTTTCCTCACCAAGGCATTGTGCCTTTCATGTCCTATCTCTAAATATGGTATATGTGGAGCTCAAGAATAGGATTGAAATGGTGGCATACTTATAATTCATATCTTGCTAAGTCAAAATTCGGATCCAAAGAGAAAAACAAGTCATGATTCATAAGTCAAGTCTGTGCACATTTATTTGGTAGATGGAAGATGGATACTCCTTTGAATATTCCCTCATTGAAATGAGATCATGGGCTATCTTTCTTTCTTTTCTTTTCTCTTTTTTTTTTTTTTTTTTTGCATACTAGATAGCCCATAACTTCGAGAGTATTTTATTTTCATGGATGGTGGAGATGCTAACTTCCAGTGTAGAAGTTTTTAGCATAGGGGTGGATGTGCACACAGACTTGATAAATGAAGCATAACAGGCATCTCAATTTGGGTCTCAAAATTTTGACAAGGCTCAATAAATTAATAAGTAGCACAAAACGGCACAATCTTTGGTAAGCAAAATTTGGTCTTGGTAGGATAAATTTTATCATTGAGGAGTTGGCTTTCAAATTTATCATTTTCAAAAGAAAATCCCAAGTTATAAGCATAAGAGTGAAGATTCATAAAGTCTATTCATATCACACAAATCAATAGTCCTAGGTAGCATGTTTTCCTAAAGATATAGTCATGGAAATTTAGGCAAACATTCTAGGAATAAGGAGCATGCAAGATGATAAATCAAAAAGAATGAATTATGGAGAAAATTCAGGTTTTTAGTATTTATTAATTTTTCCATATTCAAGGAGAAAATAAGCAGAGAGGCAGGGAGGAATGGGAAGTGGACGTGCAAACCAGAGTATGGACCAAGTGGGGGTCCGAGGGGAGCCAGGCCTGGGTCGGCCGACCTGGCCAGGTCGCCCGGCCTGGGAGATGCTCCTCTGGTCCCCTGGTTCGTCGTGTCGCTTCGTGTCGCCCTGTGCAACATATTTCTTAGGGTAGACCGTCCGTTTGCGCGTTCGTACTTCGCAAATCCTCCTCCACACTTGTTTCCTGACTTCTTTTTATTTGACACAAACAAAAAGGAAAAGTGTGAAAGCAAAGGTGGACCCCACCGGCTTTATGGGCTCAGTGGGTTCCATTATTCAATTCTTTATTATAGGCGCATTACATTTTAATGAAATAAACGAAGAAAATCTAAAAAGGGAAACTAAGCGCCTGTTTTCCTAAACTATATGCGAGAGCCTATTCATTTGCCCTTATATAAGTCGGGCTCTCCCATGTGGCTACAAATGCGCTCCATCTTAGCGCATAAGCCACGGCGGAGGTCTTTCATACCCTCCTCGAGGCGTTGCACACGATCCTCAAGTTGAGCACGATCAACCAACTCCTCCGCCAACTTGTTGGCCAGCGTCTTATTCTCCGCCCGTAGGAGGAGAACGTCCTGCGCAAGCTTGGCCTTGGAGGGACCTGTCGCCTCGTCCCCGCTGTCCTGGTAGTGGCCGCCCTCCGCTGTGATTGGCGGGGGGTCGAGGAAGCGGCTGATGGTCTTCCGCGGGGAGGAGTCGATGGATTCCTCCATCTCCCGCTTGTCCTCCGAAGTGAGCTTGGGGAAGAGCACTTTCCCCTTGCCCGGTCCGATGCGCGGTCCGGTGCTGGTGAACCGTCCTTTCCGCTCTGGTGACGTGGGGATGTAGTCCATCCGGTACTTGTACCCGAATGGCGACCCATCCCTGCCCCGTAGCGTCTCCACGAGGTGTTCCCCAGGCAGGAGAGCAGAGGGATCCCTGTTGTGGAGACGATGGGTGGGTGTCGTCTTGCGGGGCACCAGAGCGCCCGTCGTTGGCCTCTTGATGTCGGGGGTAGGACACCGTACAGGCGACGTTCCCCGCGTCTTCATGGTGCGTGCCGGGGTCGGCGAAAGTGCCCGCTGCGATGTGCGGGTGGCGGAAGGGCTGCGCCGTTCAGCAAACCGTGTACGACCTGTCCTTTCCTCTTCGCGGCGCAGGGGAGGCTCAATGGCGAGAGGCTCAACGATCTCGGCAAGGGTGAGATCGAGGTTGGTCGGGACAATTTGGTTCGCAGGGGTGATTTCCCCGCTAAGGGCAAGGGCGGAGCTGGTCAAGGAAGCCTGGGAAGTGCTCTTTTTGGCAGCCATGACGAAGTTGGGGGTTCTGGAAGAGGTTCACAGGAAGGTTTGGGATGAGAGAAAAGCATCGCTCCCCTCTGCTTAAAAGGAGAGTCCCCGACGGTATATTCGCGATTCTCCGCGAGAATCTCCGATTAGGGCGAAGGGGGAAGTTGGAGGAACGCGTGAGAGAAAAACGGGAAGCGGCGGCGCCACCAGGGGGTCGCCCGACCTGGCCAGGTCGGCCGACCTGGTGGTGGGCCCCCCTGGGGCTGCTGCTTCGTGGGCTGCCTAAGGGAGGTCCAAGGAGGGGGAAAAGTACGGCAATTTAATTTGATTCTAAGTTTAGGTGCCCGTAAAGGCTATGGGTAGGCCCGGAAGTCAATTAAATTGACTACGTCCTCCTCAACTCCTATACTTTTAATAGAATCGTAAAAGAGTTTAAGTCGATGGCCGTTTACCTTAAACGCGTTCCCGTCCTTGTCCTGGAGTGTGACCGCTCCATGTGTCGCGACGTCGATGATGAGATATGGCCCAAGCCATTTGCTTCGCAGCTTCCCGTCGCCGAACAGCTTCACTCTTGAGTTGAAGAGTAGCACCTTGTCTCCAGGGTTGAACTCCTTTGGCTGTATCCTTTTGTCGTGCCATTTCTTGGTCTTTTCTTTATAGATCTTGGCACTGTGATACGCCTTTTCTCTCCATTCCTCCAGCTCAGAAATTTGCTTCATCCTGTGCCTTCCTGCTTCCTTGGAATCCATATTCCACTTCTTTATTGCCTAGTATGCCTTGTGTTCCAGTTCTACCGGCAGATGGCAAGTCTTGCCGTAGACCAGCTGGAATGGAGACATGCCTATGGGGGTCTTGTATGCAGTGCGATATGCCCATAGTGCATCTGGCAACTTATTCTTCCATCCCGATCCCATTTCCTGCACTGTTTTCTGCAGGATGTTCTTGATTTGCTTGTTCGAGGTCTCTGCCTGACCGCTGGTCTGGGGGTGGTATGGAGTAGCAATGTTATGGTCGGAACCGAGTTCCCTCAGGAAGTGTCGGAATCCTTTGTCCGTGAAGTGTGAACCTCCATCACTAATCACCATCCTTGGTACCCCAAAGCGTGGGAAAATGATCTCATAGAACATTTTCCGTGCGCTCTTTGCATCTGCAGCTCTGCATGGCAATGCTTCAACCCACTTTGACACGTAGTCGACTGCCACCAGGATATACTCGCAATCATAGGACCTTGGGAAGGGTCCCATGAAGTCGATGCCCCAGACGTCGAAAAGTTCGACTTGCAGGTTGTATGTCAAGGGCATCGCATTGCGAGATGAGATTCCTCCATGCTTCTGGCATCTCCTGCACCTCCTGATGTACTCCTTGGTGTCCTCATACATCGTCGGCCAATAGAAACCACTTTGCCAGATTTTTGCTTGCGTCCGGTACACGCCGTAGTGTCCTCCGTACGGAGCTGCATGGCACTTCTCAATTATCTGTGCACCCTCAATGGTGGGGATGCATCGCCGCAACAGACCATCAGCACAGACCCTGTAGAGGAATGGGTCGTCCCAAAGGTGTCGCCTACTTTCATAGGCCAGCTTCTTTCCGTTTTCCCCCGGCGGAACATACCCTGTAACCATGAAATTCACGATATCTGCATACCAGGGTGTGGAGTCCGCAACCTTTAACAGCATATCATCTCGTAGGAAGTCGTTGATTGGTAGTTCCTGCATGTTAGTGACTTGCATACGAGATAGATGATCTGCTACGGAATTCTCTACTCCTTTCTTATCTTTTATTTCAAGATCAAATTCTTGGAGTAAGAGGATCCATCTGATGAGCCTTGGTTTAGCATCTTTTTTAGCGAGCAGGTACTTTAGTGCAGCATGATCAGTGTAAACAATTACCTTTGCTCCAACTAAATAAGATCTAAACTTATCGATAGCAAAAACCACAGCCAGGAGCTCCTTTTCTGTGGTAGCGTAGTTGAGCTGTGCTCCTGTCAAGGTTTTGCTAGCGTAGGCTATTGCGTGATGCTTCTTGTCCTTAGTTTGGCCGAGAACGGCCCCTACGGCATAGTCACTAGCATCGCACATGATTTCAAAGGGCAGCTTCCAATCAGGGGGTTGGATGATGGGAGCTGAGATGAGTGCATTTTTCAAGAGATGAAAAGATTTCAAGCACTCATCATCAAAGTCAAAAGGCGCATCCTTAGCTAAGAGGTTGGTGAGGGGTCTAGCGATTTTCGAAAAGTCTTTGATGAATCGTCGATAGAACCCAGCATGCCCCAAAAAGCTACGAATACCCTTGACGTTGATCGGAGGTGGAAGTTGCTCGATAACTTCTATTTTCGCCTTATCCACCTCGATCCCTCTCTCGGACACTAAGTGCCCTAGCACTATGCCTTCTCGGACCATAAAGTGGCACTTTTCCCAATTAAGTACCAGGTCCTTTTCTTGGCATCGAGTCAAGACCCTGTCCAAGTTCTCGAGACAGTGATCGAAGGTCTTCCCATAGACTGAGAAGTCATCCATGAAGACTTCCATGATTTCCTCGATCATGTCCGAGAATATGGACATCATACACCGTTGGAAAGAGGCAGGTGCATTACACAACCCAAAAGACATCCTACGGTAGGCATACGTTCCATACGGGCACGTGAAGGTGGTCTTACTCTGATCATCGGGATGGATAGGAATCTGATGATAACCAGAATACCCATCAAGGAAACAGAAGAAGGAATGGTTTGCCAACCGCTCTAACATCTCATCGATGAAGGGCAGCGGGAAATGATCCTTCTTTGTTGCCTTGTTGAGTTTTCTGTAATCGATACACATCCTCCATCCCGTGACGGTACGTTGGGGAATAAGCTCGTTCTTATCATTCTTAACGACCGTCATACCTCCCTTCTTCGGCACTACTTGTACCCGGCTCACCCACTCACTATGAGGTACGGGATATATGATCCCTGAATGCAGAAGTTTTAGAACTTCCTTCTTCACAACCTCGCGCATAGCATTATTTAACCTCCTCTGAGGTTCCCTAGAAGGTGTACTCTCGGGGTCAAGAGGGATGCGATGGGTGCAGAGAGTGGGACTAATTCCCTTTAGGTCTTGGAGGGAGTACCCAAAGACAGAGCGATGTTTCTCTAAGACAGAGATCAGCTTCTTGGTTTCCTCCTCCGAAAGCTTATCACTAATGATGACAGGGGACTCCGTGTCACCATGTAGGAAAGCGTAGCGTAGGCCAGGGGGTAAGGTTTTTAACTCGATGGGAGGTCGAGTCGGTGGTTCATCTTCAGGAAGCTCGAGAGTTTTCTGTAGATCATCCTCCTCTTCTGTAAAAAGATCGGCGTCTTGGTCAAGGAGGGTATCAGGAGGGTCGAAAGGGGAAATCACTTTCACCTCTTCGGTTAGGTCTCTCTCATCAGGAAACTCAGCGATGGTGTTTCGCGAACGGGAGATTGGGATTGAGAGAGCCTTTCCTCCGATGTTGACACTGAGGTTCCCGGATGAGGCTGCCGTAAAGAGTTTTTCTAAAGGAAGCCCGATGAGGACATCAAAGCTTGGGACCTCAAAGACATGAAAGTTCAGAAGGGCCTCAGCGTCTTTGTGTCGTATCGACACATTGTTTAGAATCCCGTAACCTTCTAGGATGGCTCCGGTAGGGCTTTTGAAGGTCTTTTGCGTAGGAAGCAGAGGTTCGTCTCCTAATACCTCAAAGGCAAAGGAGTCGGAAACGATGTTTATTCCTACGGCGGGATTATACCAGACATCCACAGCTTTGCCTCTAACCATACAAGGAATGGTAGTAGAGGATGAGATAATCCGAACAAGTTCGGAACATTGCTCATTTTCTCGGGACCACTCATCACTCATGATGGCTGTTAGTTCTTTCACTGAGTCCCTAAGGAATTGTTCTTCTATAGGTTCAGGGGAAGGAACTGGTGTTTGAGGCTTTCGTTGGATGGCATACATCGAGGTGTTACCGAAATCTTTGAAAAGATCATCCTCGATGATGAAAGGGAATTCGGACGGCTGAATTTCTTCATCATCCGAATTTCCTGGTTCAGGAGGAGGCTCACTAGCTAAGTCTTGAGATGTGCAAGAAGCAGGGTCAGATTCGGCTAGCTGGAGAGTCTCCTGGCTCGGCGTAGCTTCTTCGCAGGGGGGTTTGGTGGGCTCAAGGAAAGAGGTATTTTCTAGAATGCGTTCTAGGATGGTTCTTCCTTCTGAGACCGTTTTGTGTATGAATGAACCTCCGGCGGCTATGTCGAGATATTGGGCAGATTCCTTGTCGAGACCCATCCGAAAATGCTGTAGCAGCATGGGATCGGGTATAGACAAGTCAGGACCGGATTTCACTAAAAGCGAGAACCTAGCCCAAGCTGTGCCTAAGGATTCTTTCTCGGCCTGCTCGAAGTTGAAGACCTCTCTACGGAGAGAAACGATTCGTGACATTGGGAAGAACGCAAGACAAAATTTGTCCCGGAGCTCTTTCCAGTCACCATTCGTGCTTTCTGCCGTGTGAGTGTACCATTGCTTCGCCCTCTCTATAAGAGAAAAGGGAAACAATTTCCACTTGAGAGTCTCTTGTGTCATACCCCTGATTTGGATGCACGAGCACAATTGCTCAAATTCTCGCAGGTGATGGTGTGGGTTTTCGTTTTCTACCCCCGAGAAAGGTTGTGCCTGAACCATGGCTATAAAGCCTGGGCGGAGTTCGAAGCCATCAGAAAGGATTGGTTTTGAAGATGAAGGTGGCTCGTAGAACTCGCCCCTTGGAGCAGAGAAGGATTGGATAGAAGGTTGCTCCATGGTAGAGATAAGGAAAGAAATAAAAGAAAGATAAAAAAGGATACGAGGGTGACTAGGGTCCGCAGATAAAACAGCAACCGTTCCCCGGCAACGGCGCCAGAAATGCTTGTTGGTTTTTCTTACGTCTACGAATAAATCCGCAAACGCACGGAAGACCGATGTAGCACTTCACCCAGAGTATTCCGGGGTATCGAATCACGAGGAACGTGTGTTTCTATCGTTGGACTAAATCACCCAAGGACACAGAGATTGATTAAGACAGGCAGAGGACAGAGAGGATGTCCCAAGAGTCAGGTTCCTACGTTAACCAAGCTATGCTCTAGTTTGCTCGCGTTGGGCACGGACTTACCCCTGCATCCACAGGCGACTTCCGCCAAGAGCCTACGCACTAGCCTAGCGGCGAGGATTTCAGAGGACGGACAGAGCTGTCACCACCTGCCGCCTACCTCAACGAACCAGTAGACTAATGAATAATCAAAGGTAACCTCCTGCCTAGACACCACGTCTATGCGATCGATTACTACCTTAACCTTCTAGCAACGAATATTCAGGCTAAGGCACCCTAAGAACTTAGAGCGATGAACGAGCTCACAAGCTAGAACTATAACTTAATTAAAGTAAAAAGTAAACTGCAAGAGGGGAAATCTCGACACTTACTATGATTGGCAAATGTCGTCGAAGTACAAGCGGGGAGAAGGCGAAGACAAGCCCAAGCCTCCTCCGAACTCTACTCCACTCTCTTCCTAATCTAAGCACTAGCTAAGTAGCACTTGGCCTTTTGCAAGAGGAGCACTAAATCTTCAATCTTGAGTGTGTGTTGGAGTGAAGGCCCTCACCCTCTATTTATAGCCTCCTAACGTCGGTTTCAGAGGAGTAACCGCCACGGAATCCCCCCAAACCGTCATCAGGGAGTCCTGAGGAGCCAACACGTGGAAGCCCAGGCGGAGAGGGCGCCCGGCCAGGTCGCCCGACCGGACCAGGTCGGCCGACCTGGGGGTGGCCCCTCCTGGCCTGTGCTTTCTCCAGGTGGATGTCCTGTGGGCCCTGACAACGGTTTGCGCGGTATTACGGGGAGTTACGTCGGTTAAGCGCTGAAGGTGGGCTCCTTAATCCGTGTGCTTGCTCCTGATTGGCCGGAAGTGTGCTTTCTCCTTGAATTTCCTTAAATTTTATTTAAACTCCATGGGTTGCTACCTGCATACACAAAGTCACCAAAACTTGTGGAAATAATTAGCAATAAATTCCTACCACTAAGGTTGTGATCAAATTGTGTGATTCTTGCGGGTAAACGACGGTCATATTTTGCATTTAAGGACCAATCGCAATTCATCATGAAACATGGAGGCCCAAGCTGCTTGGTACGACACTGTTTGTGCGGTAACCATCGCTCAGTCTTGTGTTTTCCTTGGAACTAGTCAACTGGTTTCTGATGGCCAATATATCCACACCAATTAATCTGTCACATGCAGGCTTTACACGTCTGGAAGAGAGGCCTACATCGGTGGACCCAACAAGGAGTTCCGAGTGCCTGCCTCATTAACCGAGACAGTGTACTGCGCAAACCATGGCTAATCACAATTCATCATGGAACCAGGTGGCCCGAGAGCTGCTTGGTACGACACTATATTTGTGGTAACCATGGCTCAGTCTCATGCTTTCCTTGAAACTGGTCAACTGGTTTACAATGGTGAATATATCCACTCCAATTAATCTATCACATGCAGGGTTTACGCGTCTAGAACAGTGGTTTACATGGGTGGACCCAACAAGGAGTTCGGATAGCCTGCTTTGTTAACCGAGACGGTGTCCTCTGCAAACCACGGCTAATCGCAATTCATCATGGAACCAGGAGGCCCGAGAGCTGCTTGGTACGACACTGTTTGTGCGGTAACCATGGCTCAGTCTCATGTTTCCTTGGAACTGGTCAACTGGTTTGCAATGGTAAATATATCCACACCAATTAATCCGTCGCATGCAGGGTTTACGCGTCTAGAAGAGAGGTTTATGTGGGTGGACCCAACAAGGAGTTCTGAGTGCCTGCTTCGTTAACCGAGACAGTGTCCTGCGCAAACCACGACTAATCGCAATTCATCATGAAACCTGGAGGCCCAAGAGCTACTTGGTACGACACTGTTTGTGCGGTAACCATCGCTCAGTCTTGTGTTTTCTTTGGAACTAGTCAACTTGTTTCTGATGGCAAATATATCCACACCAATTAATCTGTCACATGCAGGCTTTACACGTCTGGAAGAGAGGCCTACATCGGTGGACCCAACAAGGAGTTCCGAGTGCCTGCCTCATTAACCGAGACAGTGTACTGCGCAAAACATGGCTAATCACAATTCATCATGGAACCAGGTGGCCCGAGAGCTGCTTGGTACGACACGGTTTGTGCGGTAACCATGGCTTAGTCTCGTGTTTTCCTTGGAACTAGTCAACTAGGTTACGATGGCAAATATATCCACACTAATTAATCTATTACATGCAGGGTTTACGCGTCTAGAAGAGAGGTATACATGGGTGGACCCAACAAGGAGCTCTGATAGCTAGCTTTGTTAACCGAGACGGTGTCCTGCGTAAACCATGACTAATCGCAAATCATCATGGAATCTGGAGGCCCAAGAGCTGCTTGGTACGACACTGTTTGTGCGGTAACCATGGCTTAGTCTCGTGTTTTCCTTGGAACTGGTCAACTCGTTTCCGATGGCAAATATATCGACACCAATTAATCTGTCACATGCAGGCTTTACACATCTGGAAGAGAGGCTTACATGGGTGGACCCAACAAGGAGTTTTGAGGGCCTACCTCATTAACCGAGACAGTGTCCCGGGCAAACAATGACTAATCGCAATTCATCATGGAACCAGGTGGCCCGAGAGCTGCTTGGCATGACACTGTTTTTGTGGTAACCATGGCTCAGTCTCATGCTTTCCTTGAAACTGGTCAACTGGTTTACAATAGTGAATATATCCACACCAATTAATCTATCGCATGCAGGGTTTACGCCTTAGAAGAGAGGTGTATGTGGGTGGACCCAACAAGGAGTTCTGAGTGCCTACTTCGTTAACCGAGATAATGTCATGCGCAAACCACGGCTAATCGCAATTCATTATGGAACCAGGAGGCCCAAGCTGCTTGGTACGACACTGATTGGGCGGTAACCATGGATCAATCTCGTGTTTTCCTTGAAACTAGTCAACTGGGTTACAATGGCAAATATATCCACACTAATTAATCTATTACATCCAGGGTTTACGCGTCTAGAAGAGAGGTTTACATGGGTGGACCCAACAAGGAGTTATGATAGCCTGCTTTGTTAATCGAGACAGTGTCCTGTGCAAACCACGGCTAATCACCATTCATCATGGAACCAGGAGGCCCGAGAGCTGCTTGGTACGACACTGTTTGTGCGGTAACCATGGCTCAGTGTCATGTTTCCTTGCAACTGGTCAACTGGTTTGCAATGGTAAATATATTCACACCAATTAATCCGTCGCATGGAGGGTTTACGCATCTAGAAGAGAGGTGTTTGTGGGTGGACCCAACAAGGAGTTCTGAGTGCCTGCTTCGTTAACCGAGACAGTGTCCTGCGCAAACCATGACTAATCGCAATTCATCATGAAACATGGAGGCCCAAGCTGCTTGGTACGACACTGTTTGTGCGGTAACCATCGCTCAGTCTTGTGTTTTCCTTGGAACTAGTCAACTGGTTTCTGATGGCCAATATATCCACACCAATTAATCTGTCACATGCAGGCTTTACACGTCTGGAAGAGAGGCCTACATCGGTGGACCCAACAAGGAGTTCCGAGTGCCTGCCTCATTAACCGAGACAGTGTACTGCGCAAACCATGGCTAATCACAATTCATCATGGAACCAGGTGGCCCGAGAGCTGCTTGGTACGACACTATATTTGTGGTAACCATGGCTCAGTCTCATGCTTTCCTTGAAACTGGTCAACTGGTTTACAATGGTGAATATATCCACTCCAATTAATCTATCACATGCAGGGTTTACGCGTCTAGAACAGTGGTTTACATGGGTGGACCCAACAAGGAGTTCGGATAGCCTGCTTTGTTAACCGAGACGGTGTCCTCTGCAAACCACGGCTAATCGCAATTCATCATGGAACCAGGAGGCCCGAGAGCTGCTTGGTACGACACTGTTTGTGCGGTAACCATGGCTCAGTCTCATGTTTCCTTGGAACTGGTCAACTGGTTTGCAATGGTAAATATATCCACACCAATTAATCCGTCGCATGCAGGGTTTACGCGTCTAGAAGAGAGGTTTATGTGGGTGGACCCAACAAGGAGTTCTGAGTGCCTGCTTCGTTAACCGAGACAGTGTCCTGCGCAAACCACGACTAATCGCAATTCATCATGAAACCTGGAGGCCCAAGAGCTACTTGGTACGACACTGTTTGTGCGGTAACCATCGCTCAGTCTTGTGTTTTCTTTGGAACTAGTCAACTTGTTTCTGATGGCAAATATATCCACACCAATTAATCTGTCACATGCAGGCTTTACACGTCTGGAAGAGAGGCCTACATCGGTGGACCCAACAAGGAGTTCCGAGTGCCTGCCTCATTAACCGAGACAGTGTACTGCGCAAAACATGGCTAATCACAATTCATCATGGAACCAGGTGGCCCGAGAGCTGCTTGGTACGACACGGTTTGTGCGGTAACCATGGCTTAGTCTCGTGTTTTCCTTGGAACTAGTCAACTAGGTTACGATGGCAAATATATCCACACTAATTAATCTATTACATGCAGGGTTTACGCGTCTAGAAGAGAGGTATACATGGGTGGACCCAACAAGGAGCTCTGATAGCTAGCTTTGTTAACCGAGACGGTGTCCTGCGTAAACCATGACTAATCGCAAATCATCATGGAATCTGGAGGCCCAAGAGCTGCTTGGTACGACACTGTTTGTGCGGTAACCATGGCTTAGTCTCGTGTTTTCCTTGGAACTGGTCAACTCGTTTCCGATGGCAAATATATCGACACCAATTAATCTGTCACATGCAGGCTTTACACATCTGGAAGAGAGGCTTACATGGGTGGACCCAACAAGGAGTTTTGAGGGCCTACCTCATTAACCGAGACAGTGTCCCGGGCAAACAATGACTAATCGCAATTCATCATGGAACCAGGTGGCCCGAGAGCTGCTTGGCATGACACTGTTTTTGTGGTAACCATGGCTCAGTCTCATGCTTTCCTTGAAACTGGTCAACTGGTTTACAATAGTGAATATATCCACACCAATTAATCTATCGCATGCAGGGTTTACGCCTTAGAAGAGAGGTGTATGTGGGTGGACCCAACAAGGAGTTCTGAGTGCCTACTTCGTTAACCGAGATAATGTCATGCGCAAACCACGGCTAATCGCAATTCATTATGGAACCAGGAGGCCCAAGCTGCTTGGTACGACACTGATTGGGCGGTAACCATGGATCAATCTCGTGTTTTCCTTGAAACTAGTCAACTGGGTTACAATGGCAAATATATCCACACTAATTAATCTATTACATCCAGGGTTTACGCGTCTAGAAGAGAGGTTTACATGGGTGGACCCAACAAGGAGTTATGATAGCCTGCTTTGTTAATCGAGACAGTGTCCTGTGCAAACCACGGCTAATCACCATTCATCATGGAACCAGGAGGCCCGAGAGCTGCTTGGTACGACACTGTTTGTGCGGTAACCATGGCTCAGTGTCATGTTTCCTTGCAACTGGTCAACTGGTTTGCAATGGTAAATATATTCACACCAATTAATCCGTCGCATGGAGGGTTTACGCATCTAGAAGAGAGGTGTTTGTGGGTGGACCCAACAAGGAGTTCTGAGTGCCTGCTTCGTTAACCGAGACAGTGTCCTGCGCAAACCATGACTAATCGCAATTCATCATGAAACATGGAGGCCCAAGCTGCTTGGTACGACACTGTTTGTGCGGTAACCATCGCTCAGTCTTGTGTTTTCCTTGGAACTAGTCAACTGGTTTCTGATGGCCAATATATCCACACCAATTAATCTGTCACATGCAGGCTTTACACGTCTGGAAGAGAGGCCTACATCGGTGGACCCAACAAGGAGTTCCGAGTGCCTGCCTCATTAACCGAGACAGTGTACTGCGCAAACCATGGCTAATCACAATTCATCATGGAACCAGGTGGCCCGAGAGCTGCTTGGTACGACACTATATTTGTGGTAACCATGGCTCAGTCTCATGCTTTCCTTGAAACTGGTCAACTGGTTTACAATGGTGAATATATCCACTCCAATTAATCTATCACATGCAGGGTTTACGCGTCTAGAACAGTGGTTTACATGGGTGGACCCAACAAGGAGTTCTGATAGCCTGCTTTGTTAACCGAGACGGTGTCCTCTGCAAACCACGGCTAATCGCAATTCATCATGGAACCAGGAGGCCCGAGAGCTGCTTGGTACGACACTGTTTGTGCGGTAACCATGGCTCAGTCTCATGTTTCCTTGGAACTGGTCAACTGGTTTGCAATGGTAAATATATCCACACCAATTAATCCGTCGCATGCAGGGTTTACGCGTCTAGAAGAGAGGTTTATGTGGGTGGACCCAACAAGGAGTTCTGAGTGCCTGCTTCGTTAACCGAGACAGTGTCCTGCGCAAACCACGACTAATCGCAATTCATCATGAAACCTGGAGGCCCAAGAGCTACTTGGTACGACACTGTTTGTGCGGTAACCATCGCTCAGTCTTGTGTTTTCCTTGGAACTAGTCAACTGGTTTCTGATGGCAAATATATCCACACCAATTAATCTGTCACATGCAGGCTTTACACGTCTGGAAGAGAGGCCTACATCAGTGGACCCAACAAGGAGTTCCGAATGCCTGCCTCATTAACCGAGACAGTGTACTGCGCAAACCATGGCTAATCACAATTCATCATGGAACCAGGTGGCCCGAGAGCTGCTTGGTACGACACTATATTTGTGGTAACCATGGCTCAGTCTCATGCTTTCCTTGAAACTGGTCAACTGGTTTACAATGGTGAATATATCCACTCCAATTAATCTATCACATGCAGGGTTTACGCGTCTAGAAGAGAGGTTTACATGGGTGGACCCAACAAGGAGTTCTGATAGCCTGCTTTGTTAACCGAGACGGTGTCCTCTGCAAACCACGGCTAATCGCAATTCATCATGGAACCAGGAGGCCCGATAGCTGCTTGGTACGACACTGTTTGTGCGGTAACCATGGCTCAGTCTCATGTTTCCTTGGAACTGGTCAACTGGTTTACAATGATAAATATATCCACACCAATTACTCCATCGCATGCAGGGTTTACGCGTCTAGAAGAGAGGTTTATGTGGGTGGACCCAACAAGGAGTTCTGAGTGCCTGCTTCGTTAACCGAGACAGTGTCCTGTGCAAACCACGACTAATCGCAATTAATCATGGAACATGGAGGCCCAAGAGCTGCTTGGTACGACACTGTTTGTGCGGTAACCATGGCTAAGTCTCGTGTTTTCCATGGAACTAGTCAACTGGTTTCTGATGGCAAATATATCCAAACCAATTAATCTGTCACATGCAGGCTTTACACGTCTGGAAGAGAGGCTTACATAGGTGGACCCAACAAGGAGTTCTGAGTGCCTGCCTGATTAACCGAGACAGTGTACTGCGCAAACCATGGCTAATCACAATTCATCATGGAACAGGGTGGCCCGAGAGCTGCTTGGTATGACACTATATTTGTGGTAACCATGCCTCAGTCTCATGCTTTCCTTGAAACTGGTCAACTGGTTTACAATGGTGAATATATCCACACCAATTAATCTATCGCATGCAGGGTTTACGCGTTAGAAGAGAGGTTTATGTAGGTGGACCCAACAAGGAGTTCTGAGTGCCTACTTCGTTAACCGAGACAATGTCATGCGCAAACCACGGCTAATCGCAATTCATTATGGAACCAGGAGGCCCAAGCTGCTTGGTACGACACTGATTGGGCGGTAACCATGGATCAATCTCGTGTTTTCCTTGAAACTAGTCAACTGGGTTACAATGGCAAATATATCCACACTAATTAATCTATTACATGCAGGGTTTACGCGTCTAGAAGAGAGGTTTACATGGGTGGACCCAACAAGGAGTTCTGATAGCCTGCTTTGTTAATCGAGACAGTGTCCTGTGCAAACCACGGCTAATCGCCATTCATCCTGGAACCAGGAGGCCCGAGAGCTGCTTGGTACGACACTGTTTGTGCGGTAACCATGGCTCAGTGTCATCTTTCCTTGCAACTGGTCAACTGGTTTGCAATGGTAAATATATCCACACCAATTAATCCGTCGCATGCAGGGTTTACGCGTCTAGAAGAGAGGTTTATGTGGGTGGACCCAACAAGGAGTTCTGAGTGCCTGCTTCGTTAACCGAGACAGTGTCCTGCGCAAACCACGACTAATCGCAATTCATCATGAAACCTGGAGGCCCAAGAGCTACTTGGTACGACACTGTTTGTGCGGTAACCATCGCTCAGTCTTGTGTTTTCCTTGGAACTAGTCAACTGGTTTCTGATGGCAAATATATCCACACCAATTAATCTGTCACATGCAGGCTTTACACGACTGGAAGAGAGGCCTACATCGGTGGACCCAACAAGGAGTTCCGAGTGCCTGCCTCATTAACCGAGACAGTGTACTGCGCAAACCATGGCTAATCACAATTCATCATGGAACCAGGTGGCCCGAGAGCTGCTTGGTACGACACTATATTTGTGGTAACCATGGCTCAGTCTCATGCTTTCCTTGAAACTGGTCAACTGGTTTACAATGGTGAATATATCCACTCCAATTAATCTATCACATGTAGGGTTTACGCGTCTAGAAGAGAGGTGTACATGGGTGGACCCAACAAGGAGTTCGGATAACCTGCTTTGTTAACCGAGACGGTGTCCTCTGCAAACCACGGCTAATCGCAATTCATCATGGAACCAGGAGGCCCGAGAGCTGCTTGGTACGACACTGTTTGTGCGGTAACCATGGCTCAGTCTCGTGTTTCCTTGGAACTGGTCAACTGGTTTACAATGATAAATATATCCACACCAATTACTCCATCGCATGCAGGGTTTACGCGTCTAGAAGAGAGGTTTATGTGGGTGGACCCAACAGGGAGTTCTGAGTGCCTGCTTCGTTAACCGAGACAGTGTCCTGTGCAAACCACGACTAATCGCAATTCATCATGGAACATGGAGGCCCAAGAGCTGCTTGGTACGACACTGTTTGTGCGGTAACCATGGCTAAGTCTCGTGTTTTCCATGGAACTAGTCAACTGGTTTCTGATGGCAAATATATCCAAACCAATTAATCTGTCACATGTAGGCTTTACACGTCTGGAAGAGAGGCTTACATAGGTGGACCCAACAAGGAGTTTTGAGGGCCTGCCTGATTAACCGAGACAGTGTACTGTGCAAACCATGGCTAATCACAATTCATCATGGAACCAGGTGACCCGAGAGCTGCTTGGTATGACACTATATTTGTGGTAACCATGCCTCAGTCTCATGCTTTCCTTGAAACTGGTCAACTGGTTTACAATGGTGAATATATCCACACCAATTAATCTATCGCATGCAGGGTTTACGCGTTAGAAGAGAGGTTTATGTAGGTGGACCCAACAAGGAGTTCTGAGTGCCTACTTCGTTAACCGTGACAATGTCATGCGCCAACCACGGCTAATCGCAATTCATTATGGAACCAGGAGGCCCAAGCTGCTTGGTACGACACTGATTGGGCGGTAACCATGGATCAATCTCGTGTTTTCCTTGAAACTAGTCAACTGGGTTACAATGGCAAATATATCCACACTAATTAATCTATTACATGCAGGGTTTACGCGTCTAGAAGAGAGGTTTACATGGGTGGACCCAACAAGGAGTTCTGATAGCCTGCTTTGTTAATCGAGACAGTGTCCTGTGCAAACCACGGCTAATCGCCATTCATCCTGGAACCAGGAGGCCCGAGAGCTGCTTGGTACGACACTGTTTGTGCGGTAACCATGGCTCAGTGTCATGTTTCCTTGCAACTTGTCAACTGGTTTGCAATGGTAAATATATCCACACGAATTAATCCGTCGCATGCAGGGTTTACGCGTCTAGAAGAGAGGTGTATGTGGGTGGACCCAACAAGGAGTTCTAAGTGCCTGCTTCGTTAACCGAGACAGTGTCCTGCGCAAACCACGACTAATCGCAATTCATCATGAAACCTGGAGGCCCAAGAGCTACTTGGTACGACACTGTTTGTGCGGTAACCATCGCTCAGTCTTGTGTTTTCCTTGGAACTAGTCAACTGGTTTCTGATGGCAAATATATCCACACCAATTAATCTGTCACATGCAGGCTTTCCACGACTGGAAGAGAGGCCTACATCGGTGGACCCAACAAGGAGTTCCGAGTGCCTGCCTCATTAACCGAGATAGTGTACTGCGCAAACCATGGCTAATCACAAATCATCATGGAACCAGGTGGCCCGAGAGCTGCTTGGTACGACACTATATTTGTGGTAACCATGGCTCAGTCTCATGCTTTCCTTGAAACTGGTCAACTGGTTTACAATGGTGAATATATCCACACCAATTAATCTATCGCATGCAGGGTTTACGCGTTAGAAGAGAGGTTTATGTAGGTGGACCCAACAAGGAGTTCTGAGTGCCTACTTCGTTACCCGAGACAATGTCATCCGCCAACCACGGCTAATCGCAATTCATTATGGAACCAGGAGGCCCAAGCTGCTTGGTACGACACTGATTGGGCGGTAACCATGGATCAATCTCGTGTTTTCCTTGAAACTAGTCAACTGGGTTACAATGGCAAATATATCCACACTAATTAATCTATTACATGCAGGGTTTACGCGTCTAGAAGAGAGGTTTACATGGGTGGACCCAACAAGGAGTTCTGATAGCCTGCTTTGTTAATCGAGACAGTGTCCTGTGCAAACCACGGCTAATCGCCATTCATCCTGGAACCAGGAGGCCCGAGAGCTGCTTGGTACGACACTGTTTGTGCGGTAACCATGGCTCAGTGTCATCTTTCCTTGCAACTGGTCAACTGGTTTGCAATGGTAAATATATCCACACCAATTAATCCGTCGCATGCAGGGTTTACGCGTCTAGAAGAGAGGTTTATGTGGGTGGACCCAACAAGGAGTTCTGAGTGCCTGCTTCGTTAACCGAGACAGTGTCCTGCGCAAACCACGACTAATCGCAATTCATCATCAAACCTGGAGGCCCAAGAGCTACTTGGTACGACACTGTTTGTGCGGTAACCATCGCTCAGTCTTGTGTTTTCCTTGGAACTAGTCGACTGGTTTCTGATGGCAAATATATCCACACCTATTAATCTGTCACATGCAGGCTTTACACGACTGGAAGAGAGGCCTACATCGGTGGACCCAACAAGGAGTTCCGAGTGCCTGCCTCATTAACCGAGACAGTGTACTGCGCAAACCATGGCTAATCACAATTCATCATGGAACCAGGTGGCCCGAGAGCTGCTTGGTACGACACTATATTTGTGGTAACCATGGCTCAGTCTCATGCTTTCCTTGAAACTGGTCAACTGGTTTACAATGGTGAATATATCCACTCCAATTAATCTATCACATGCAGGGTTTACGCGTCTAGAAGAGAGGTGTACATGGGTGGACCCAACAAGGAGTTCGGATAACCTGCTTTGTTAACCGAGACGGTGTCCTCTGCAAACCACAGCTAATCGCAATTCATCATGGAACCAGGAGGCCCGAGAGCTGCTTGGTACGACACTGTTTGTGCAGTAACCATGGCTCAGTCTCGTGTTTCCTTGGAACTGGTCAACTGGTTTACAATGATAAATATATCCACACCAATTACTCCACCGCATGCAGGGTTTACGCGTCTAGAAGAGAGGTTTATGTGGGTGGACCCAACAGGGAGTTCTGAGTGCCTGCTTCGTTAACCGAGACAGTGTCCTGTGCAAACCACGACTAATCGCAATTCATCATGGAACATGGAGGCCCAAGAGCTGCTTGGTATGACACTATATTTGTGGTAACCATGCCTCTGTCTCATGCTTTCCTTGAAACTGGTCAACTGGTTTACAATGGTGAATATATCCACACCAATTAATCTATCGCATGCAGGGTTTACGCGTTAGAAGAGAGGTTTATGTAGGTGGACCCAACAAGGAGTTCTGAGTGCCTACTTCGTTACCCGAGACAATGTCATGCGCCAACCACGGCTAATCGCAATTCATTATGGAACCAGGAGGCCCAAGCTGCTTGGTACGACACTGATTGGGCGGTAACCATGGATCAATCTCGTGTTTTCCTTGAAACTAGTCAACTGGGTTACAATGGCAAATATATCCACACTAATTAATCTATTACATGCAGGGTTTACGCGTCTAGAAGAGAGGTTTACATGGGTGGACCCAACAAGGAGTTCTGATAGCCTGCTTTGTTAATCGAGACAGTGTCCTGTGCAAACCACGGCTAATCGCCATTCATCCTGGAACCAGGAGGCCCGAGAGCTGCTTGGTACGACACTGTTTGTGCGGTAACCATGGCTCAGTGTCATCTTTCCTTGCAACTGGTCAACTGGTTTGCAATGGTAAATATATCCACACCAATTAATCCGTCGCATGCAGGGTTTACGCGTCTAGAAGAGAGGTTTATGTGGGTGGACCCAACAAGGAGTTCTGAGTGCCTGCTTCGTTAACCGAGACAGTGTCCTGCGCAAACCACGACTAATCGCAATTCATCATCAAACCTGGAGGCCCAAGAGCTACTTGGTACGACACTGTTTGTGCGGTAACCATCGCTCAGTCTTGTGTTTTCCTTGGAACTAGTCGACTGGTTTCTGATGGCAAATATATCCACACCTATTAATCTGTCACATGCAGGCTTTACACGACTGGAAGAGAGGCCTACATCGGTGGACCCAACAAGGAGTTCCGAGTGCCTGCCTCATTAACCGAGACAGTGTACTGCGCAAACCATGGCTAATCACAATTCATCATGGAACCAGGTGGCCCGAGAGCTGCTTGGTACGACACTATATTTGTGGTAACCATGGCTCAGTCTCATGCTTTCCTTGAAACTGGTCAACTGGTTTACAATGGTGAATATATCCACTCCAATTAATCTATCACATGCAGGGTTTACGCGTCTAGAAGAGAGGTGTACATGGGTGGACCCAACAAGGAGTTCGGATAACCTGCTTTGTTAACCGAGACGGTGTCCTCTGCAAACCACGGCTAATCGCAATTCATCATGGAACCAGGAGGCCCGAGAGCTGCTTGGTACGACACTGTTTGTGCAGTAACCATGGCTCAGTCTCGTGTTTCCTTGGAACTGGTCAACTGGTTTACAATGATAAATATATCCACACCAATTACTCCACCGCATGCAGGGTTTACGCGTCTAGAAGAGAGGTTTATGTGGGTGGACCCAACAGGGAGTTCTGAGTGCCTGCTTCGTTAACCGAGACAGTGTCCTGTGCAAACCACGACTAATCGCAATTCATCATGGAACATGGAGGCCCAAGAGCTGCTTGGTATGACACTATATTTGTGGTAACCATGCCTCTGTCTCATGCTTTCCTTGAAACTGGTCAACTGGTTTACAATGGTGAATATATCCACACCAATTAATCTATCGCATGCAGGGTTTACGCGTTAGAAGAGAGGTTTATGTAGGTGGACCCAACAAGGAGTTCTGAGTGCCTACTTCGTTAACCGTGACAATGTCATGCGCCAACCACGGCTAATCGCAATTCATTATGGAACCAGGAGGCCCAAGCTGCTTGGTACGACACTGATTGGGCGGTAACCATGGATCAATCTCGTGTTTTCCTTGAAACTAGTCAACTGGGTTACAATGGCAAATATATCCACACTAATTAATCTATTACATGCAGGGTTTACGCGTCTAGAAGAGAGGTTTACATGGGTGGACCCAACAAGGAGTTCTGATAGCCTGCTTTGTTAATCGAGACAGTGTCCTGTGCAAACCACGGCTAATCGCCATTCATCTTGGAACCAGGAGGCCCGAGAGCTGCTTGGTACGACACTGTTTGTGCGGTAACCATGGCTCAGTGTCATGTTTCCTTGCAACTGGTCAACTGGTTTGCAATGGTAAATATATCCACACCAATTAATCCGTCGCATGCAGGGTTTACGCGTCTAGAAGAGAGGTGTATGTGGGTGGACCCAACAAGGAGTTCTGAGTGCCTGCTTCGTTAACCGAGACAGTGTCCTGCGCAAACCACGACTAATCGCAATTCATCATGAAACCTGGAGGCCCAAGAGCTACTTGGTACAACACTGTTTGTGCGGTAACCATCGCTCAGTCTTGTGTTTTCCTTGGAACTAGTCAACTGGTTTCTGATGGCAAATATATCCACACCAATTAATCTGTCACATGCAGGCTTTACACGACTGGAAGAGAGGCCTACATCGGTGGACCCAACAAGGAGTTCCGAGTGCCTGCCTCATTAACCGAGATAGTGTACTGCGCAAACCATGGCTAATCACAAATCATCATGGAACCAGGTGGCCCGAGAGCTGCTTGGTACGACACTATATTTGTGGTAACCATGGCTCAGTCTCATGCTTTCCTTGAAACTGGTCAACTGGTTTACAATGGTGAATATATCCACACCAATTAATCTATCGCATGCAGGGTTTACGCGTTAGAAGAGAGGTTTATGTAGGTGGACCCAACAAGGAGTTCTGAGTGCCTACTTCGTTAACCGAGACAATGTCATGCGCCAACCACGGCTAATCGCAATTCATTATGGAACCAGGAGGCCCAAGCTGCTTGGTACGACACTGATTGGGCGGTAACCATGGATCAATCTCGTGTTTTCCTTGAAACTAGTCAACTGGGTTACAATGGCAAATATATCCACACTAATTAATCTATTACATGCAGGGTTTACGCGTCTAGAAGAGAGGTTTACATGGGTGGACCCAACAAGGAGTTCTGATAGCCTGCTTTGTTAATCGAGACAGTGTCCTGTGCAAACCACGGCTAATCGCCATTCATCCTGGAACCAGGAGGCCCGAGAGCTGCTTGGTACGACACTGTTTGTGCGGTAACCATGGCTCAGTGTCATCTTTCCTTGCAACTGGTCAACTGGTTTGCAATGGTAAATATATCCACACCAATTAATCCGTCGCATGCAGGGTTTACGCGTCTAGAAGAGAGGTTTATGTGGGTGGACCCAACAAGGAGTTCTGAGTGCCTGCTTCGTTAACCGAGACAGTGTCCTGCGCAAACCACGACTAATCGCAATTCATCATGAAACCTGGAGGCCCAAGAGCTACTTGGTACGACACTGTTTGTGCGGTAACCATCGCTCAGTCTTGTTTTTTCCTTGGAACTAGTCAACTGGTTTCTGATGGCAAATATATCCACACCAATTAATCTGTCACATGCAGGCTTTACACGACTGGAAGAGAGGCCTACATCGGTGGACCCAACAAGGAGTTCCGAGTGCCTGCCTCATTAACCGAGACAGTGTACTGCGCAAACCATGGCTAATCACAATTCATCATGGAACCAGGTGGCCCGAGAGCTGCTTGGTACGACACTATATTTGTGGTAACCATGGCTCAGTCTCATGCTTTCCTTGAAACTGGTCAACTGGTTTACAATGGTGAATATATCCACTCCAATTAATCTATCACATGCAGGGTTTACGCGTCTAGAAGAGAGGTGTACATGGGTGGACCCAACAAGGAGTTCGGATAACCTGCTTTGTTAACCGAGACGGTGTCCTCTGCAAACCACGGCTAATCGCAATTCATCATGGAACCAGGAGGCCCGAGAGCTGCTTGGTACGACACTGTTTGTGCGGTAACCATGGCTCAGTCTCGTGTTTCCTTGGAACTGGTCAACTGGTTTACAATGATAAATATATCCACACCAATTACTCCATCGCATGCAGGGTTTACGCGTCTAGAAGAGAGGTTTATGTGGGTGGACCCAACAGGGAGTTCTGAGTGCCTGCTTCGTTAACCGAGACAGTGTCCTGTGCAAACCACGACTAATCGCAATTCATCATGGAACATGGAGGCCCAAGAGTTGCTTGGTACGACACTGTTTGTGCGGTAACCATGGCTAAGTCTCGTGTTTTCCATGGAACTAGTCAACTGGTTTCTGATGGCAAATATATCCAAACCAATTAATCTGTCACATGCAGGCTTTACACGTCTGGAAGAGAGGCTTACATAGGTGGACCCAACAAGGAGTTTTGAGGGCCTGCCTGATTAACCGAGACAGTGTACTGCGCAAACCATGGCTAATCACAATTCATCATGGAACCAGGTGACCCGAGAGCTGCTTGGTATGACACTATATTTGTGGTAACCATGCCTCAGTCTCATGCTTTCCTTGAAACTGGTCAACTGGTTTACAATGGTGAATATATCCACACCAATTAATCTATCGCATGCAGGGTTTACGCGTTAGAAGAGAGGTTTATGTAGGTGGACCCAACAAGGAGTTCTGAGTGCCTACTTCGTTAACCGTGACAATGTCATGCGCCAACCACGGCTAATCGCAATTCATTATGGAACCAGGAGGCCCAAGCTGCTTGGTACGACACTGATTGGGCGGTAACCATGGATCAATCTCGTGTTTTCCTTGAAACTAGTCAACTGGGTTACAATGGCAAATATATCCACACTAATTAATCTATTACATGCAGGGTTTACGCGTCTAGAAGAGAGGTTTACATGGGTGGACCCAACAAGGAGTTCTGATAGCCTGCTTTGTTAATCGAGACAGTGTCCTGTGCAAACCACGGCTAATCGCCATTCATCCTGGAACCAGGAGGCCCAAGTGCTGCTTGGTACGACACTGTTTGTGCGGTAACCATGGCTCAGTGTCATGTTTCCTTGCAACTGGTCAACTGGTTTGCAATGGTAAATATATCCACACCAACTAATCCGTCGCATGCAGGGTTTACGCGTCTAGAAGAGAGGTGTATGTGGGTGGACCCAACAAGGAGTTCTGAGTGCCTGCTTCGTTAACCGAGACAGTGTCCTGCGCAAACCACGACTAATCGCAATTCATCATGAAACCTGGAGGCCCAAGAGCTACTTGGTACGACACTGTTTGTGCGGTAACCATCGCTCAGTCTTGTGTTTTCCTTGGAACTAGTCAACTGGTTTCTGATGGCAAATATATCCACACCAATTAATCTGTCACATGCAGGCTTTACACAACTGGAAGAGAGGCCTACATCGGTGGACCCAACAAGGAGTTCTGAGTGCCTGCCTCATTAACCGAGATAGTGTACTGCGCAAACCATGGCTAATCACAAATCATCATGGAACCAGGTGGCCCGAGAGCTGCTTGGTACGACACTATATTTGTGGTAACCATGGCTCAGTCTCATGCTTTCCTTGAAACTGGTCAACTGGTTTACAATGGTGAATATATCCACTCCAATTAATCTATCACATGCAGGGTTTACGCGTCTAGAAGAGAGGTGTACATGGGTGGACCCAACAAGGAGTTTTGATAGCCTGCTTTGTTAACCGAGACGGTGTCCTCTGCAAACCACGGCTAATCGCAATTCATCATGGAACCAGGAGGCCCGAGAGCTGCTTGGTACGACACTGTTTGTGCGGTAACCAAGGCTCAGTCTCATGTTTCCTTGGAACTGGTCAACTGGTTTACAATGATAAATATATCCACACCAATTACTCCATCGCATGCAGGGTTTACGCGTCTAGAAGAGAGGTTTATGTGGGTGGACCCAACAAGGAGTTCTGAGTGCCTGCTTCGTTAACCGAGACAGTGTCCTGTGCAAACCACGACTAATCGCAATTCATCAAGGAACGTGGAGGCCCAAGAGCTGCTTGGTACGACACTGTTTGTGCGGTAACCATGGCTAAGTCTCGTGTTTTCCATGGAACTAGTCAACTGGTTTCTGATGGCAAATATATCCAAACCAATTAATCTGTCACATGCAGGCTTTACACGTCTGGAAGAGAGGCTTACATAGGTGGACCCAACAAGGAGTTCTGAGTGCCTGCCTGATTAACCGAGACAGTGTACTGCCCAAACCATGGCTAATCACAATTCATCATGGAACCAGGTGGCCCGAGAGCTGCTTGGTATGACACTATATTTGTGGTAACCATGCCTCAGTCTCATGCTTTCCTTGAAACTGGTCAACTGGTTTATAATGGTGAATATATCCACACCAATTAATCTATCGCATGCAGGGTTTACGCGTTAGAAGAGAGGTTTATGTAGGTGGACCCAACAAGGAGTTCTGAGGGCCTACTTCGTTAACTGAGACAATGTCATGCGCCAACCACGGCTAATCGCAATTCATTATGGAACCAGGAGGCCCAAGCTGCTTGGTACGACACTGATTGGGCGGTAACCATGGATCAATCTCGTGTTTTCCTTGAAACTAGTCAACTGGGTTACAATGGCAAATATATCCACACTAATTAATCTATTACATGCAGGGTTTACGCGTCTAGAAGAGAGGTTTACATGGGTGGACCCAACAAGGAGTTCTGATAGCCTGCTTTGTTAATCGAGACAGTGTCCTGTGCAAACCACGGCTAATCGCCATTCATCCTGGAACCAGGAGGCCCGAGAGCTGCTTGGTACGACACTGTTTGTGCGGTAACCATGGCTCAGTGTCATGTTTCCTTGCAACTGGTCAACTGGTTTGCAATGGTAAATATATCCACACCAATTAATCCGTCGCATGCAGGGTTTACGCGTCTAGAAGAGAGGTTTATGTGGGTGGACCCAACAAGGAGTTCTGAGTGCCTGCTTCGTTAACCGAGACAGTGTCTTGCGCAAACCACGACTAATCGCAATTCATCATGAAACCTGGAGGCCCAAGAGCTACTTGGTACGACACTGTTTGTGCGGTAACCATCGCTCAGTCTTGTGTTTTCCTTGGAACTAGTCAACTGGTTTCTGATGGCAAATATATCCACACCAATTAATCTGTCACATGCAGGCTTTACACGACTGGAAGAGAGGCCTACATCGGTGGACCCAACAAGGAGTTCTGAGTGCCTGCCTCATTAACCGAGACAGTGTACTGCGCAAACCATGGCTAATCACAATTCATCATGGAACCAGGTGGCCCGAGAGCTGCTTGGTACGACACTATATTTGTGGTAACCATGGCTCAGTCTCATGCTTTCCTTGAAATGGGTCAACTGGTTTACAATGGTGAATATATCGACTGCAATTAATCTATCACATGCAGGGTTTACGCGTCTAGAAGAGAGGTGTACATGGGTGGACCCAACAAGGAGTTCTGATAGCCTGCTTTGTTAACCGAGACGGTGTCCTCTGCAAACCACGGCTAATCGCAATTCATCATGGAACCAGGAGGCCCGAGAGCTGCTTGGTACGACACTGTTTGTGCGGTAACCATGGCTCAGTCTCGTGTTTTCCTTGGAACTAGTCAACTAGTTTCCGATGGCAAATATATGCACACCAATTAATCTGTCACATGCAGGCCTTACACGTCTGGAAGAGAGGCTTACATAGGTGGACCCAACAAGGAGTTCGAGTGCCTGCCTGATTAACCGAGACAGTGTACTGCGCAAACCATGGCTAATCACAATTCATCATGGAACCAGGTGGCCCGAGAGCTGCATGGTACGACACTATATTTGTGGTAACCATGGCTCAGTCTCATGCTTTCCTTGAAACTGGTCAACTGGTTTACAATGGTGAATATATCCACACCAATTAATCTATCGCATGCAGGGGTTTACACGTTAGAAGAGAGGTTTATGTAGGTGGACCCAACAAGGAGTTCTGAGTGCCTACTTCGTTAACCGAGACAATGTCATGTGCAAACCACGGCTAATCGCAATTTATTATGGAACCAGGAGGCCCAAGTTGCTTGGTACGACACTGATTGTGCGGTAACCATGGACCAGTCTCGTGTTTTTCTTGAAACTAGTCAACTGGGTGACGATGGCAAATATATCCACACTAATTAATCTATTACATGCGGGGTTTACGCGTCTAGAAGAGAGGTTTACATGGGTGGACCCAACAAGGAGTTCTGATAGCCTGCTTTGTTAATCGAGACAGTGTCCTGTGCAAACCACGGCTAATCGCCATTCATCATGGAACCAGGAGGCCCGAGAGCTGCTTGGTACGACACTGTTTCTGCGGTAACCATGGCTCAGTGTCATGTTTCCTTGCAACTGGTCAACTGGTTTGCAATGGTAAATATATCCACACCAATTAATCCGTCGCATACAGGGTTTACGCGTCTAGAAGAGAGGTTTATGTGGGTGAACCCAACAAGGAGTTCTGAGTGCCTGCTTCATTAACCGAGACAGTGTCCTGCGCAAACCACGACTAATCGCAATTCATCAAGGAACCTAGAGGCCCAAGAGCTGCTTGGTACAACACTGTTTGTGCGGTAACCATGGCTTAGTCTCTTGTTTTCCTTGGAACTAGTCAACTGGTTTCCGATGGCAAATATATCCACACCAATTAATTTGTCACATGCAGGCTTTACACGTCTAGAAGGGAGGCCTACATGGGTGGACCCAACAAGGAGATCCGAGTGCCTGCCTCATTAACCGAGACAGTGTACTGCGCAAACCATGGATAATCACAACTCATCATGGAACCAGGTGGCACGAGAGCTGCTTGGTACGACACTATATTTGTGCTAACCATGGCTCAGTCTCATGCTTTCCTTGAAACTGGTCAACTGGTTTACAATTGTGAATATATCCACACCAATTAATCTGTCACATGCAGGGTTTGCGCGTCTAGAAGAGAGGTATACATGGGTGGACCCAACAAGGAGTTCTGATAGCTTGCTTTGTTAACCGAGACGGTGTCCTGCGTAAACCACGACTAATTGCAAATCATCATGGAACCTGGAGGCCCCAGAGCTGCTTGGTACGACACTGATTGTGCGGTAACCATGGATCAGTCTCGTGTTTTCCTTGGAACTGGTCAACTCGTTTCCGATGGCAAATATATCCACACCAATTAATCTATCACATGCAGGCTTTGCGCGTCTAGAAGAGAGGTATACATGGGTGGACCCAACAAGGAGTTCTGATAACTTGCTTTGTTAACCGAGACGGTGTCCTGCGTAAACCACGACTAATTGCAAATCATCATGGAACCTGGAGGCCCCAGAGCTGCTTGGTACGACACTGATTGTGCGGTAACCATGGATCAGTCTCGTGTTTTCCTTGGAACTGGTCAACTCGTTTCCGATGGCAAATATATCCACACCAATTAATCTGTCACATGCAGGCTTTACACATCTGGAAGAGAGGCTTACATGGGTGGACCCAACAAGGAGTTTTGAGGGCCTACCTCATTAACCGAGATAGTGTCCCGGGCAAACAATGACTAATCACAATTCCTCATGGAACCAGGTGGCCCGAGAGCTGCTTGGCATGACACTGTTTTTGTGGTAACCATGGCTCAGTCTCATGCTTTCCTTGAAACTGGTCAACTGGTTTGCAATGGTAAATATATCCACACCAATTAATCCGTCGCATGCAGGGTTTACGCGTCTAGAAGAGAGGTGTATGTGGGTGGACCCAACAAGGAGTTCTGAGTGCCTGCTTCGTTAACCGAGACAGTGTCCTGCGCAAACCACGACTAATCGCAATTCATCATGAAACCTGGAGGCCCAAGCTGCTTGGTACGACACTGTTTGTGCGGTAACCATCGCTCAGTCTTGTGTTTTCCTTGGAACTAGTCAACTGGTTTCTGATGGCAAATATATCCACACCAATTAATCTGTCACATGCAGGCTTTACACGTCTGGAAGAGAGGCCTACATCGGTGGACCCAACAAGGAGTTCCGAGTGCCTGCCTCATTAACTGAGACAGTGTACTGCGCAAACCATGGCTAATCACAATTCATCATGGAACCAGGTGGCCCGAGAGCTGCTTGGTACGACACTATATTTGTGGTAACCATGGCTCAGTCTCATGCTTTCCTTGAAACTGGTCAACTGGTTTACAATGGTGAATATATCCACTCCAATTAATCTATCACATGCAGGGTTTACGCGTCTAGAAGAGTGGTTTACATGGGTGGCCCCAACAAGGAGTTCTGATAGCCTGCTTTGTTAACCGAGACGGTGTCCTCTACAAACCATGGCTAATCGCAATTCATCATGGAACCAGGAGGCCCGAGAGCTGCTTGGTACGACACTGTTTGTGCGGTAACCATGGCTCAGTCTCATGTTTCCTAGGAACTGGTCAACTGGTTTGCAATGGTAAATATATCCACACCAATTAATCAGTCGCATGCAGGGTTTACGCGTCCAGAAGAGAGGTTTATGTGGGTGGACCCAACAAGGAGTTCTGAGTGCCTGCTTCGTTAACCGAGACAGTGTCCTGCGGAAACCACGACTAATCGCAATTCATCATGAAACCTGGAGGCCCAAGAGCTACATGGTACGACACTGTTTGTGCGGTAACCATCGCTCAGTCTTGTGTTTTCCTTGGAACTAGTCAACTGGTTTCTGATGGAAAATATATCGACACCAATTAATCTGTCACATGCAGGCTTTACACGTCTGGAAGAGAGGCCTACATCAGTGGACCCAACAAGGAGTTCCGAGTGCCTGCCTCATTAACCGAGACAGTGTACTGCGCAAACCATGGCTAATCACAATTCATCATGGAACCAGGTGGCCCGAGAGCTGCTTGGTGCGACACTATATTTGTGGTAACCATGGCTCAGTCTCATGCTTTCCTTGAAACTGGTCAACTGGTTTACAATGGTGAATATATCCACTCCAATTAATCTATCACATGCAGGGTTTACGCGTCTAGAAGAGAGGTTTACATGGGTGGACCCAACAAGGAGTTCTGATAGCCTGCTTTGTTAACCGAGATGGTGTCCTCTGCAAACCGCGGCTAATCGCAATTCATCATGGAACCAGGAGGCCCGAGAGCTGCTTGGTACGACACTGTTTGTGCGGTAACCATGGCTCAGTCTCATGTTTCCTTGGAACTGGTCAACTAGTTTACAATGATAAATATATCCACACCAATTACTCCATCGCATGCAGGGTTTACGCGTCTAGAAGAGAGGTTTATGTGGGTGGACCCAACAAGGAGTTCTGAGTGCCTGCTTCGTTAACCGAGACAGTGTCCTGTGCAAACCACGACTAATCGCAATTCATCATGGAACATGGAGGCCCAAGAGCTGCTTGGTACGACATTGTTTGTGCGGTAACCATGGCTAAGTCTCGTGTTTTCCATACAACTAGTCAACTGGTTTCTGATGGCAAATATATCCAAACCAATTAATCTGTCACATGCAGGCTTTACACGTCTGGAAGAGAGGGTTACATGGGTGGACCCAACAAGGAGTTCTGAGTGCCTGCCTGATTAACCGAGACAGTGTACTGCTTAAACCATGGCTAATCACAATTCATCATGGAACCAGGTGGCCCGAGAGCTGCTTGGTATGACACTATATTTGTGGTAACCATGCCTCAGTCTCATGCTTTCCTTGAAACTGGTCAACTAGTTTACAATGGTGAATATATCCACACCAATTAATCTATCGCATGCAGGGTTTACGTGTTAGAAGAGAGGTTTATGTAGGTGGACCCAACAAGGAGTTCTGAGTGCCTACTTCGTTAACCGAGACAATGTCATGCGCCAACCACGGCTAATCGCAATTCATTATCGAACCAGGAGGCCCAAGCTGCTTGGTACGACACTGATTGGGCGGTAACCATGGATCAATCTCGTGTTTTCCTTGAAACTAGTCAACTGGGTTACAATGGCAAATATATCCACACTAATTAATCTATTACATGCAGGGTTTACGCGTCTAGAAGAGAGGATTACATGGGTGGACCCAACAAGGAGTTCTGATAGCCTGCTTTGTTAATCGAGACAGTGTCCTGTGCAAACCACGGCTAATCGCCATTCATCCTGGAACCAGGAGGCCCGAGAGCTGCTTGGTACGACACTGTTTGTGCGGTAACCATGGCTCAGTGTCATGTTTCCTTGCAACTGGTCAACTGGTTTGCAATGGTAAATATATCAACATCAATTAATCCGTCGCATGCAGGGTTTACGCGTCTAGAGGAGAGGTTTATGTGGGTGGACCCAACAAGGAGTTCTGAGTGCCTGCTTCGTTAACCGAGACAGTGTCCTGCGCAAACCACGACTAATCGCAATTCATCATGAAACCTGGAGGCCCAAGAGCTACTTGGTACGACACTATTTGTGCGGTAACCATCGCTCAGTCTTGTGTTTTCCTTGGAACTAGTCAACTGGTTTCTGATGGCAAATATATCCACACCGATTAATCTGTCACATGCAGACTTTACACGTCTGGAAGAGAGGCCTACATCGGTGGACCCAACAAGGAGTTCTGAGTGCCTGCCTCATTAACCGAGACAGTGTACTGCGCAAACCATGGCTAATCACAATTCATCATGGAACCGGGTGGCCCGAGAGCTGCTTGGTACGACACTATATTTGTGGTAACCATGGCTCAGTCTCATGCTTTCCTTGAAATAGGTCAACTGGTTTACAATGGTGAATATATCCACTCCAATTAATCAATCACATGCAGGGTTTACGCGTCTAGAAGAGAGGTGTACGTGGGTGGACCCAACAAGGAGTTCTGATAGCCTGCTTTGTTAACCGAGACGGTGTCCTCTGCAAACCACGGCTAATCGCAATTCATCATGGAACCAGGAGGCCCGAGAGCTGCTTGGTACGACACTGTTTGTGCGGTAACCATCGCTCAGTCTTGTGTTTTCCTTGGAACTAGTCAACTGGTTTCTGATGGCAAATATATCCACACCAATTAATCTGTCACATGCAGGCTTTACACGTCTGGAAGAGAGGCCTACATCGGTGGACCCAACAAGGAGTTCCGAGTGCCTGCCTCATTAACCGAGACAGTGTACTGCGCAAACCATGGCTAATCACAATTCATCATGGAACCAGGTGGCCCGAGAGCTGCTTGGTACGACACTATATTTGTGGTAACCATGGCTCAGTCTCATGCTTTCCTTGAAACTGGTCAACTGGTTTACAATGGTGAATATATCCACTCCAATTAATCTATCACATGCAGGGTTTACGCGTCTAGAAGAGTGGTTTACATGGGTGGCCCCAACAAGGAGTTCTGATAGCCTGCTTTGTTAACCGAGACGGTGTCCTCTGCAAACCACGGCTAATCGCAATTCATCATGGAACCAGGAGGCCCGAGAGCTGCTTGGTACGACACTGTTTGTGCGGTAACCATGGCTCAGTCTCATGTTTCCTAGGAACTGGTCAACTGGTTTGCAATGGTAAATATATCCACACCAATTAATCAGTCGCATGCAGGGTTTACGCGTCCAGAAGAGAGGTTTATGTGGGTGGACCCAACAAGGAGTTCTGAGTGCCTGCTTCGTTAACCGAGACAGTGTCCTGCGGAAACCACGACTAATCGCAATTCATCATGAAACCTGGAGGCCCAAGAGCTACTTGGTACGACACTGTTTGTGCGGTAACCATCGCTCAGTCTTGTGTTTTCCTTGGAACTAGTCAACTGGTTTCTGATGGCAAATATATCCACACCAATTAATCTGTCACATGCAGGCTTTACACGTCTGGAAGAGAGGCCTACATCAGTGGACCCAACAAGGAGTTCCGAGTGCCTGCCTCATTAACCGAGACAGTGTACTGCGCAAACCATGGCTAATCACAATTCATCATGGAACCAGGTGGCCCGAGAGCTGCTTGGTACGACAGTATATTTGTGGTAACCATGGCTCAGTCTCATGCTTTCCTTGAAACTGGTCAACTGGTTTACAATGGTGAATATATCCACACCAATTAATCTATCGCATGCAGGGTTTGCACGTTAGAAGAGAGGTTTATGTAGGTGGACCCAACAAGGAGTTCTGAGTGCCTACTTCGTTAACCGAGACAATGTCATGTGCAAACCACGGCTAATCGCAATTCATTATGGAACCAGGAGGCCCAAGTTGCTTGGTACGACACTGATTGTGCGGTAACCATGGATCAGTCTCGTGTTTTCCTTGAAACTAGTCAACTGGGTTACGATGGCAAATATATCCACACTAATTAATCTCTTACATGCAGGGTTTACGCGTCTAGAAGAGAGGTTTACATGGGTGGACCCAACAAGGAGTTCTGATAGCCTGCTTTGTTAATCGAGACAGTGTCCTGTGCAAACCACGGCTAATCGCCATTCATCATGGAACCAGGAGGCCCGAGAGCTGCTTGGTACGACACTGTTTGTGCGGTAACCATGGCTCAGTGTCATGTTTCCTTGCAACTGGTCAACTGGTTTGCAATGGTAAATATATCCACACCAATTAATCCGTCGCATGCAGGGTTTACGCGTCTAGAAGAGAGGTTTATGTGGGTGAACCCAACAAGGAGTTCTGAGTGCCTGCTTCGTTAACCGAGACAGTGCCTGCGCAAACCACGACTAATCGCAATTCATCAAGGAACCTAGAGGCCCAAGAGCTGCTTGGTACGACACTGTTTGTGCGGTAACCATGGCTTAGTCTCTTGTTTTCCTTGGAACTAGTCAACTGGTTTCCGATGGCAAATATATCCACACCAATTAATCTGTCACATGCAGGCTTTACACGTCTAGAAGGGAGGCCTACATGGGTGGACCCAACAAGGAGATCCGAGTGCCTGCCTCATTAACCGAGACAGTGTACTGCGCAAACCATGGCTAATCACAAATTATCATGGAACCAGGTGGTCCGAGAGCTGCTTGGTACGACACTATATTTTTGGTAACCATGGCTCAGTCTCATGCTTTCCTTGAAACTGGTCAACTGGTTTACAATTGTGAATATATCCACACCAATTAATCTATCACATGCAGGGTTTACGCGTCTAGAAGAGAGCTTTACATGGGTGGACCCAACAAGGAGTTCTGATAGCCTGCTTCGTTAACCGAGACAATGTCATGCGCCAACCACGGCTAATCGCAATTCATTATGGAACCAGGAGGCCCAAGCTGCTTGGTTCGACACTGATTGTGCGGTAACCATGGATCGGTCTCGTGTTTTCCTCGAAACTAGTCAACTGGGTTAAGATGGCAAATATATCCACACTAATTAATCTATTACATGCAGGGTTTACGCGTCTAGAAGAGAGGTTTATATGGGTGGACCCAACAAGGAGTTCTGATAGCCTGCTTTGCTAACCGATACGGTGTGCTCTACAAACCATGGCTAATCGCAATTCATCATGGAACCAGGAGGCCCCAGAGCTGCTTGGTACGATGTTGTTTGTGCGGTAACCATGGCTCAGTCTCATGTTTCCTTGGAACTGGTCAACTGGTTTACAATGATAAATATATCCACACCAATTAATCCGTCGCATGCAGGGTTTTCGCGTCTAGAAGAGAGGTTTATGTGGGTGGACCCAACAAGGAGTTCTCAGTGCTTGCTTTCTTAACCGAGACAGTGTCCTGTGCAAACCACGACTAATCGCAATTCATCATGGAACATGGAGGCCCAAGAGCTGCTTGGTACGACACTGTTTGTGCGGTAACCATGGCTCAGTCTCGTGTTTTCCTTGGAACTAGTCAACTGGTTTCCGATGGCAAATATATCCACACCAATTAATCTTTCACATGTAGGCTTTACATGTCTGGAAGAGAGGCTTACATAGGTGGACCCAACAAGGAGTTCCGAGTGCCTGCCTGATTAGCCGAGACAGTGTACTGCTCAAACCAAGGCTAATCACAATTTATCATGGAACCAGGTGGCCCGAGAGCTACGACACTATATTTGTGGTAACCATGGCTCAGTCTCATGCTTTCCTTGAAACTGGTCAACTGGTTTACAATGGTGAATATATCCACACCAATTAATCAATCGCATGCAGGGTTTACACGTTAGAAGAGAGGTTTATGTAGGTGGACCCAACAAGGAGTTCGGAGTGCCTACTTCGTTAACCGAGACAATGTCATGCGCAAACCACGGCTAATCGCAATTCATCATGGAACATGGAGGCCCAAGAGCTGCTTGGTACGACACTGTTTGTGCGGTAACCATGGCTAAGTCTCGTGTTTTCCTTGGAACTAGTCAACTGGTTTTCGATGGCAAATATATCCAAACCAATTAATCTGTCACATGCAGGCTTTACTTGTCTGGAAGAGAGGCTTACATAGGTGGACCCAACAAGGAGTTCTGAGTGCCTGCTTTGTTAACCGAGATGGTGTCCTGTGCAAACCATGGCTAATCGCAATTCATCATGGAACCAGGAGGCCCAAGCTGCTTGGTACGACACTGATTGTGCGGTAACCATGGCTCAGTCTCGTGTTTTCCTTGAAACTAGTCAACTGGGTTACGATGGCAAATATATCCACACTAATTAATCTATTACATGCAGGGTTTACGCGTCTAGAAGAGAGGTTTACATGGGTGGACCCAACAAGGAGTTCTGAGTGCCTGCTTCGTTAACCGAGACAGTGTCCTGTGCAAACCACGAGTAATTGCAATTCATCATGGAACATGGAGGCCCAAGAGCTGCTTGGTACGACACTGTTTGTGCGGTAACCATGGCTAAGTCTCGTGTTTTCCTTGGAACTAGTCAACTGGTTTCCGATGGCAAATATATCCAAACCAATTAATCTGTCACATGCAGGCTTTACACGTTTGGAAGAGAGGCTTACATAGGTGGACCCAACAAGCAGTTCTGAGTGCCTGCCTGATTAACCGAGACAGTGTACTGCGCAAACCATGGCTAATCACAATTCATAATGGAACCAGGTGGCCCGAGAGCTGCTTGGTACGACACTATATTTGTGGTAACCATGGCTCAGTCTCATGCTTTCCTTGAAACTGGTCAACTGGTTTACAATGGTGAATATATCCACACCAATTAATCTATCGCATGTAGGGTTTACGCGTTAGAAGAGAGGTTTATGTTGGTGGACCCAACAAGGAGTTCTGAGTGCCTACTTCGTTAACCGAGACAATGTCATGCGCAAACCACGGCTAATCGCAATTCATTATGGAACCAGGAGGCCCAAGCTGCTTGGTTCGACACTGATTGTGCGGTAACCATGGATCAGTCTCGTGTTTTCCTTGAAACTAGTCAACTGGGTTACGATGGCAAATATATCCACAATAATTAATCTATTACATGCAGGGTTTACGCGTCTGGAAGAGAGGTTTACATGGGTGGACCCAACAAGGAGTTCTGATAGCCTGCTTTGTTAACCGAGACGGTGTCCTATGCAAACCACGGCTAATCGCAATTCATCATGGAACCAGGAGGCCCCCGAGCTGCTTGGTACGACACTGTTTGTGCGGTAACCATGGCTCAGTCTCATGTTTCCTTGGAACTGGTCAACTGGTTTACAATGATAAATATATCCACACCAATTAATCCGTCGCATGCAGGGTTTACGCGTCTAGAAGAGAGGTTTATGTGGGTGGACCCAACAAGGAGTTCTGAGTGCCTACTTCGTTAACCGAGACAATGTCATGCGCAAACCACGGCTAATCGCAATTCATTATGGAACCAGGAGGCCCAAGCTGCTTGGTTCGACACTGATTGTGCGGTAACCATGGATCAGTCTCGTGTTTTCCTTGAAACTAGTCAACTGGGTTACGATGGCAAATATATCCACAATAATTAATCTATTACATGCAGGGTTTACGCGTCTGGAAGAGAGGTTTACATGGGTGGACCCAACAAGGAGTTCTGATAGCCTGCTTTGTTAACCGAGACGGTGTCCTATGCAAACCACGGCTAATCGCAATTCATCATGGAACCAGGAGGCCCCCGAGCTGCTTGGTACGACACTGTTTGTGCGGTAACCATGGCTCAGTCTCATGTTTCCTTGGAACTGGTCAACTGGTTTACAATGATAAATATATCCACACCAATTAATCCGTCGCATGCAGGGTTTACGCGTCTAGAAGAGAGGTTTATGTGGGTGGACCCAACAAGGAGTTCTGAGTGCCTGCTTCGTTAACCAAGACAGTGTCCTGTGCAAACCACGACTAATCGCAATTCATCATGGAACATGGAGGCCCAAGAGCTGCTTGGTACGACACTGTTTGTGCGGTAACCATGGCTAAGTCTCGTGTTTTCCTTGGAACTAGTCAACTGGTTTTCGATGGCAAATATATCCAAACCAATTAATCTGTCACATGCAGGCTTTACACGTCTGGAAGAGAGGCTTACATAGGTGGACCCAACAAGGAGTTGTGAGTGCCTGCCTGATTAACCGAGACAGTGTACTGCGCAAACCATGGCTAATCACAATTCATCATGGAACCAGGTGGCCCGAGAGCTGCTGGGTACGACACTATATTTGTGGTAACCATGGCTCAGTCTCATGCTTTCCTTGAAACTGGTCAACTGGTTTACAATGGTGAATATATCCACACCAATTAATCTATCGCATGCAGGGTGTACGCGTTAGAAGAGAGGTTTATGTTGGTGGACCCAACAAGGAGTTCTGAGTGCCTACTTTGTTAACCGAGACAATGTCATGCGCAAACCACGGCTAATCGCAATTCATTATGGAACCAGGAGGCCCAAGCTGCTTGGTTCGACACTGATTGTGCGGTAACCATGGATCAGTCTCGTGTTTTCCTTGAAACTAGTCAACTGGGTTACGATGGCAAATATATCCACACTAATTAATCTATTACATGCAGGGTTTACGCGTCTGGAAGAGAGGTTTACATGGGTGGACCCAACAAGGAGTTCTGATAGCCTGCTTTGTTAACCGAGCCGGTGTCCTGTGCAAACCACGGCTAATCGCAATTCATCATGGAACCAGGAGGCCCCCGAGCTGCTTGGTACGACCTTGTTTGTGCGGTAACCATGGCTCAGTCTCATGTTTCCTTGGAACTGGTCAACTGGTTTACAATGATAAATATATCCACACCAATTAATCCGTCGCATGCAGGGTTTACGCGTCTAGAAGAGAGGTTTATGTGGGTGGACCCAACAAGGAGTTCTGAGTGCCTGCTTCGTTAACCGAGACAGTGTCCTGTGCAAACCATGACTAATCGCAATTCATCATGGAACATGGAGGCCCAAGAGCTGCTTGGTATGAAACTGTTTGTGCGGTAACCATGGCTAAGTCTCGTGTTTTCCTTGGAACTAGTCAACTGGTTTCCGATGGCAAATATATCCAAACCAATTAATCTGTCACATGCACGCTTTACATGTCTGGAAGAGAGGCTTATGTAGGTGGACCCAACAAGGAGTTCTGATAGCCTGCTTTGTTAACCGAGACGGTGTCCTGTGCAAACCATGGCTAATCGCAATTCATCATGGAACCAGGAGGCCCCCGATCTGCTTGGTACGACACTGTTTGTGCGGTAACCATGGCTCAGTGTCATGTTTCCTTGGAACTGGTCAACTGGTTTACAATGATAAATATATCCACACCAATTAATCCGTCGCATGCAGGGTTTACGCGTCTAGAAGAGAGGTTTATGTGGGTGGACCCAACAAGGAGTTCTGAGTGCCTGCTTCGTTAACCGAGACAGTGTCCTGTGTAAACCACGACTAATCGCAATTCATCATGGAACATGGAGGCCCAAGAGCTGCTTGGTACGACACTGTTTGTGCGGTAACCATGGCTAAGTCTCGTGTTTTCCTTGGAACTAGTCAACTGGTTTCCGATGGCAAATATATCCAAACCAATTAATCTGTCACATGCAGGCTTTACATGTCTGGAAGAGAGGCTTACATAGGTGGACCCAACAAGGAGTTCTGAGTGCCTGCCTGATTAACCGAGACAGTGTACTGCGCAAACCATGGCTAATCACAATTCATCATGGAACCAGGTGGCCCGAGAGCTGCTTGGTACGACACTATATTTGTTGTAACCATGGCTCAGTCTCATGCTTTCCTTGAATCTGGTCAACTGGTTTACAATGGTGAATATATCCACACCAATTAATCTATCGCATGCAGGGTTTACGCGTTACAAGAGAGGTTTATGTAGGTGGACCCAACAAGGAGTTCTGAGTGCCTACTTCGTTAACCGAGACAATGTCATGCGCAGACCACGGCTAATCGCAATTCATTATGGAACCAGGAGGCCCAAGCTGCTTGGTACGAAACTGATTGTGCGGTAACCATGGATCAGTCTCGTGTTTTCCTTGAAACTAGTCAACTGGGTTACGATGGCAAATATATCCACGCTAATTAATCTATTACATGCAGGGTTTACGCGTCTAGAAGAGAGGTTTACATGGGTGGACCCAACAAGGAGTTCTGATAGCCTGCTTTGTTAATCGAGACAGTGTCCTATGCAAACCACGGCTAATCGCTATTCATCATGGAACCTGGAGGCCCGAGAGCTGCTTGGTACGACACTGTTTGTGCGGTAACCATGGCTCAGTGTCATGTTTCCTTGGAACTGGTCACCTGGTTTGCAATGGTAAATATATCCACACCAATTAATCCATCGCATGCAGGGTTTACGCGTCTAGAAGAGAGGTTTATGCGGGTGGACCCAACAAGGAGTTCTGAGTGCCTGCTTTGTTAACCGAGACAGTGTTCTGCGCAAACCATGACTAATCGCAATTCATCATGAAACCTGGAGGCCCAAGAGCTACTTGGTACGACACTGTTTGTGCGGTAACCATCGCTCAGTCTTGTGTGTTCCTTGGAACTAGCCAACTGGTTTCCGATGGCAAATATATCCACACCAATTAATCTGTCACATGCAGGGTTTACACGTCTGGAAGAGAGGCCTACATGGATGGACCCAACAAGGAGTTCCGAGTGCCTGCCTCATTAACCGAGATAGTGTACTGCGCAAACCATGGCTAATCACAAATCATCATGGAACCAGGTGGCCCGAGAGCTGCTTGGTACGACACTATATTTGTGGTAACCATGGCTCAGTCTCATGCTTTCCTTGAAACTGGTCAACTGGTTTACAATGGTGAATATATCCACACCAATTAATCTATCACATGCAGGGTTTACGCGTCTAGAAGAGAGGTTTACATGGGTGGACCCAACAAGGAGTTCTGATAGCCTGCTTCGTTAACCGAGACAATGTCATGCGCCAACCACGGCTAATCGCAATTCATTATGGAACCAGGAGGCCCAAGCTGCTTGGTTCGACACTGATTGTGCGGTAACCATGGATCAGTCTTGTGTTTTCCTTGAAACTAGTCAACTGGGTTACGATGGCAAATATATCCACACTAATTAATCTATTACATGCAGGGTTTACGCGTCTAGAAGAGAGGTTTACATGGGTGGACCCAACAAGGAGTTCTGATAGCCTGCTTTGTTAACCGAGACGGTGTCCTGTGCAAACCATGGCTAATCGCAATTCATCATGGAACCAGGAGGCCCCCGAGCTGCTTGGTACGACACTGTTTGTGCGGTAACCATGGCTCAGTCTCATGTTTCTTTGGAACTGGTCAACTGGTTTACAATGATAAATATATCCACACCAATTAATCCATCGCATGTAGGGTTTACGTGTCTAGAAGAGAGGTTTATGTGGGTGGACCCAACAAGGAGTTCTGAGTGCCTGCTTCGTTAACCGAGACAGTGTCCTGTGCAAACCATGACTAATCGCAATTCATCATGGAACATGGAGGCCCAAGAGCTGCTTGGTATGACACTGTTTGTGCGGTAACCATGGCTAAGTCTCGTGTTTTCCTTGGAACTAGTCAACTGGTTTCCGATGGCAAATATATCCAAACCAATTAATCTGTCACATGCAGGCTTTACATGTCTGGAAGAGAGGCTTATGTAGGTGGACCCAACAAGGAGTTCTGATAGCCTGCTTTGTTAACCGAGACGGTGTCCTGTGCAAACCATGGCTAATCGCAATTCATCATGGAACCAGGAGGCCCCAGAGCTGCTTGGTACGACACTGTTTGTGCGGTAACCATGGCTCAGTCTCATGTTTCCTTGGAACTGGTCAACTGGTTTACAATGATAAATATATCCACACCAATTAATCCGTCGCATTCAGGGTTTACGCGTCTAGAAGAGAGGTTTATGTGGGTGGACCCAACAAGGAGTTCTGAGTGCCTGCTTCGTTAACTGATACAGTGTCCTGTGGAAACCACGACTAATCGCCATTCATCATGGAACATGGAGGCCCAAGAGCTGCTTGGTACGACACTGTTTGTGCGGTAACCATGGCTCAGTCTCGTGTTTTCCTTGGAACTAGTCAACTGGTTTCCGATGGCAAATATATCCACACTAATTAATCTGTCACATGCAGGCTTTACACGTCTGGAAGAGAGGCTTACATAGGTGGACCCAACAAGGAGTTCCGAGTGCCTGCCTGATTAACCGAGACAGTGTACTGCGCAAACCATGGCTAATCACAATTCATCATGGAACCAGGTGGCCCGAGAGCTGCTTGGTACGACAGCCCTAATAATTGTAACACAGTCATCTCATGATGGGGGGGGGGGGGGGGAGGTACACACTGATACACGGTGATATATCAGGGAAGC
>CM059496.1:26976379-27033018 GCA_030378355.1 Eleusine indica
AACATTATTTAAGATAATGATGTAAACCCCCCCTTAGCAACCTGTATCCCCCCCCCCCCCCCCCCCATCGAGACCTTTTTTTATCTGTGTGCCCCTGTCCCTTAGACGCCCCCCCCACATAAACCGTGCGTGTAATAGATTAATTGGTATGGATATATTTGCCATCGTAAACATGTTGACTAGTTTCAAGTAAAACACGAGACTGATCCATGGTTACCGCACAATCAGTGTCGTACCAAGCAGCTTGGGCCTCTTGGTTCCATAATGAATTGCGATTAGCCGTGGTTTGCACATGACATTGTCTCGGTTAACGAAGTAGGCACTCAGAACTCCTTGTTGGGTCCACCCACATAAACCTCTCTTATAGATGAGTAAACCCTACATGCGATGGATTAATTGGTGTGGATATATGTACCATTTTAAACCTGTTGACCAGTTCCAAGGAAAGCATGAGACTGAGCCATGGTTACCACAATATAGTGTCGTACCAAGCAGCTCTCGGGCCCCCTGGTTCCATGATGAATTGCGAATAGCCATGGTTTGCGCAGGACACTGTCTGGGTTAATGAGGCAGGCAATCGGAACTCCTTGTTGGGTCCACCCATGTAAGCCTCTCTTCCAGACGTGTAAAGCCTACAAGTGACAGATTAATTGTTGTGGATATATTTGCCATCGGAAACCAGTTGACTAGTTCCAAGGAAAACACCAGACTGAGCCATGGTTACCGCACAAACAGTGTCGTACCAAGCAGCTCTTGGGCCTCCAGGTTCCATGATGAATTGCGATTAGTCGTGCTTTGCGCAGGACACTGTCTTGGTTAACCAAGCAGGCACTCAGAACTCCTTGTTGGGTCCACCCATTTATACCTCTCTTCTAGACGCGTAAACCCTGCATGTAATAGATTAATTAGAGTGGATATATTTGCCATCATAACCTAGTTGACTAGTTTCAAGGAAAACACGAGACTGATCCATGGTTACCGCACAATCAGTGTCGTACCAAGCAGCTTGGTCCTCCTGGTTCCATAATGAATTGCGATTAGTCGTGGTTTACGCATGACATTGTCTCGGGTAACGAAGTAGGTACTCAGAACTCCTTGTTGGGTCCACCCGCATAAACCTCTCTTCTAACGCGTAAACCCTGCATGCGATAGGTTAATTGGTGTGGATATATTCACCATTGTAAACCAGTTGACCAGTTTCAAGGAAAGCATGAGACTGAGCCATGGTTACCACAAATATAGTGTCGTACCTAGCAGCTCTGGGGCCACCTGGTTCCATGATGAATTGCGATTAGCCATGGTTTGCGCAGGACACTGTCTCGGTTAATGAGGCAGGCACTCGGAACTCCTTGTTGGGTCCACCCATGTAAGCCTCTCTTCCAGACATGTAAAGCCTGCATGTGACAGATTAATTGGTGTGGATATATTTGCCATCGGAAACCAGTTGACTAGTTCCAAGGAAAAGACGAGACTGGGCCATGGTTACCGCACAAACAGTGTCGTACCAAGCAGCTCTTGGGCCTCCAGGTTCCATGATGAATTGCGATTAGTCATGGTTTGTGCAGGACACTGTCTTGGTTAACAAAGCAGGCACTCAGAACTCCTTGTTGGGTCCACCCACATAAACCTCTGTTCTAGACGCGTAAACCCTGCATGCGACGGATTAATTGGTGTGGATATATTTACCATTGTAAACCAGTTGACCAGTTCCAAGGAAACATGAGACTGAGCCATGGTTACCGCACAAACAGTGTCGTACCGAGCAGCTCTCGGGCCTCCTGGTTCCATGATGAATTGCGATTAGCCATGGTTTGCACAGGACACCATCTCGGTTAACAAAGCAGGCTGTCAGAACTCCTTGTTGGGTCCACCGATGTATACCTCTCTTCTAGACGCGTAAACCCTGCATGTAATAGATTAATTAGAGTGCATATATTTGCCATCGTAACCTAGTTGACTAGTTTCAAGGAAAACACGAGACTGATCCATGGTTACCGCACAATCAGTGCCGATAGATTAATTGGTGTTGATATATTCACTATTGTAAACCAGTTGACCAGTTTCAAGGAAAGCAAGAGACTGAGCCATGGTTACCACAAAAACAGTGTCGTACCAAGTAGGTCTCGGGCCACTTGGTTCCATGATGAATTGCGATTAGCCATGCTTTGTGTAGGACACTGTCTCGGTTGATGAGGCAAGCACTCGGAACTCCTTGTTGGGTCCACCCATGTAAGCCTCTCTTCGAGTCGTGTAAAGCCTGCATGTGATAGATTAATTGGTGTGGATATATTTACCATTGTAAACTAGTTGACCAGTTTGAAAGAAAAGACGAGACTGATCCATGGTTACCGCACAATCAGTGTTGTACCAAGCAGCTTGGGCCTCCTGGGTCCATAATGAATTGCGATTAGCCGTGGTTTGCGCATGACATTGTCTCAGTTAACGAAGTAGGCACTCAGAACTCCGTGTTGGGTCCACCCACATAAACCCCTCTTCTAGACGCGTAAACCCTGCATGCGATGGATTAATTGGTGTGGATATATTTATCATTGTAAACCAGTTGACCAGTTCCAAGGAAACATGAGACTGAGCCATGGTTACCGCACAAACAGTGTCGTACCAAGCAGCTCTCGGGCCTCCTGGTTCTATGATGGATTGCGATTAGCCATGGTTTGCACAGGACACTGTCTCGGTTAATGAGGTAGGCACTCGGAACTGCTTGTTGGGTCCACCCATGTAAGCCTCTCTTCTAACGCGTAAACCCTGCATGCGATAGATTAATTGGTGTTGATATATTCACTATTGTAAACTAGTTGACCAGTTTCACGGAAAGCAAGAGACTGAGCCATGGTTACCACAAAAACAGTGTCGTACCAAGCCGCTCCCGGGCCACTTGGTTCCATGATGAATTGCGATTAGCCACGCTTTACATAGGACACTGTCTCGGTTAATGAGGCAGGCACTCGGAACTCCTTGTTGGGTCCACCCATGTAAGCCTCTCTTCCAGCCGTGTAAAGCCTGCATCTGAAAGATTAATTGGTGTGGATATATTTACCATTATAAACTAGTTGACCAGTTTCAAGGAAAACACGAGACTGATCCATGGTTACCGCACAATCAGTGTTGTACCAAGCAGCTTGGGCCTCCTGGTTCCATAATGAATTTCGATTAGCCGTGGTTTGCGCATGACATTGTCTTGGTTAACGAAGTAGGCACTCAGAACTCCTTGTTGGGTCCACCCACATAAACCTCTCTTCTAACGCGTAAACCCTGCATGCGATAGATTAATTGGTGTGGATATATTCACCATTGTAAACCAGTTGACCAGTTTCAAGGAAAGCATGAGACTGAGCTATGGTTACCAAAAATATAGTGTCGTACCAAGCAGCTCTCGGGCCACCTGGTTCCATGATGAATTGCGATTAGGCATGGTTTGCGCAGGACACTGTCTCGGTTAATGCGGCAGGCACTCGGAACTCCTTGTTGGGTCCACCCATGTAAGCCTCTCTTCCAGACATGTAAAGCCTGCATGTGACAGATTAATTGGTGTGGATATATTTGCCATCGGAAACCAGTTGACTTGTTCCAAGGAAAACACGAGACTGAGCCATGGTTACCGCACAAACAGTGTCGTACCAAGCAGCTCTTGGGCCTCCAGGTTCCATGATGAATTGCGATTAGTCGTGGTTTGTGCAGGACACTGTCTTGGTTAACAAAGCAGGCACTCAGAACTCCTTGTTGGGTCCACCCACATAAACCTCTGTTCTAGACGCGTAAACCCTGCATGCGACGGATTAATTGGTGTGGATATATTTACCATTGTAAACCAGTTGACCAGTTCCAAGGAAACATGAGACTGAGCCATGGTTACCGCACAAACAGTGTCGTACCGAGCAGCTCTCGGGCCTCCTGGTTCCATGATGAATTGCGATTAGCCATGGTTTGCACAGGACACCATCTCGGTTAACAAAGCAGGCTGTCAGAACTCCTTGTTGGGTCCACCGATGTATACCTCTCTTCTAGACGCGTAAACCCTGCATGTAATAGATTAATTAGAGTGCATATATTTGCCATCGTAACCTAGTTGACTAGTTTCAAGGAAAACACGAGACTGATCCATGGTTACCGCACAATCAGTGCCGATAGATTAATTGGTGTTGATATATTCACTATTGTAAACCAGTTGACCAGTTTCAAGAAAAGCAAGAGACTGAGCCATGGTTACCACAAAAACAGTGTCGTACAAAGTAGGTCTCGGGCCACTTGGTTCCATGATGAATTGCGATTAGCCATGCTTTGCGTAGGACACTGTCTCGGTTGATGAGGCAAGCACTCGGAACTCCTTGTTGGGTCCACCCATGTAAGCCTCTCTTCGAGTCGTGTAAAGCCTGCATGTGATAGATTAATTGGTGTGGATATATTTACCATTGTAAACTAGTTGACCAGTTTGAAAGAAAAGACGAGACTGATCCATGGTTACCGCACAATCAGTGTTGTACCAAGCAGCTTGGGCCTCCTGGGTCCATAATGAATTGCGATTAGCCGTGGTTTGCGCATGACATTGTCTCAGTTAACGAAGTAGGCACTCAGAACTCCTTGTTGGGTCCACCCACATAAACCTCTCTTCTAGACGCGTAAACCCTGCATGCGATGGATTAATTGGTGTGGATATATTTATCATTGTAAACCAGTTGACCAGTTCCAAGGAAACATGAGACTGAGCCATGGTTACCGCACAAACAGTGTCGTACCAAGCAGCTCTCGGGCCTCCTGGTTCCATGATGGATTGCGATTAGCCATGGTTTGCGCAGGACACTGTCTCGGTTAATGAGGTAGGCACTCGGAACTGCTTGTTGGGTCCACCCATGTAAGCCTCTCTTCTAACGCGTAAACCCTGCATGCGATAGATTAATTGGTGTTGATATATTCACTATTGTAAACTAGTTGACCAGTTTCAGGGAAAGCAAGAGACTGAGCCATGGTTACCACAAAAACAGTGTCGTACCAAGCCGCTCTCGGGCCACTTGGTTCCATGATGAATTGCGATTAGCCACGCTTTACATAGGACACTGTCTCGGTTAATGAGGCAGGCACTCGGAACTCCTTGTTGGGTCCACCCATGTAAGCCTCTCTTCCAGCCGTGTAAAGCCTGCATCTGAAAGATTAATTGGTGTGGATATATTTACCATTATAAACTAGTTGACCAGTTTCAAGGAAAACACGAGACTGATCCATGGTTACCGCACAATCAGTGTTGTACCAAGCAGCTTGGGCCTCCTGGTTCCATAATGAATTTCGATTAGCCGTGGTTTGCGCATGACATTGTCTTGGTTAACGAAGTAGGCACTCAGAACTCCTTGTTGGGTCCACCCACATAAACCTCTCTTCTAACGCGTAAACCCTGCATGCGATAGATTAATTGGTGTGGATATATTCACCATTGTAAACCAGTTGACCAGTTTCAAGGAAAGCATGAGACTGAGCTATGGTTACCAAAAATATAGTGTCGTACCAAGCAGCTCTCGGGCCACCTGGTTCCATGATGAATTGCGATTAGGCATGGTTTGCGCAGGACACTGTCTCGGTTAATGAGGCAGGCACTCGGAACTCCTTGTTGGGTCCACCCATGTAAGCCTCTCTTCCAGACATGTAAAGCCTGCATGTGACAGATTAATTGGTGTGGATATATTTGCCATCGGAAACCAGTTGACTTGTTCCAAGGAAAACACGAGACTGAGCCATGGTTACCGCACAAACAGTGTCGTACCAAGCAGCTCTTGGGCCTCCAGGTTCCATGATGAATTGCGATTAGTCGTGGTTTGTGCAGGACACTGTCTTGGTTAACAAAGCAGGCACTCAGAACTCCTTGTTGGGTCCACCCACATAAACCTCTGTTCTAGACGCGTAAACCCTGCATGCGACGGATTAATTGGTGTGGATATATTTACCATTGTAAACCAGTTGACCAGTTCCAAGGAAACATGAGACTGAGCCATGGTTACCGCACAAACAGTGTCGTACCGAGCAGCTCTCGGGCCTCCTGGTTCCATGATGAATTGCGATTAGCCATGGTTTGCACAGGACACCATCTCGGTTAACAAAGCAGGCTGTCAGAACTCCTTGTTGGGTCCACCGATGTATACCTCTCTTCTAGACGCGTAAACCCTGCATGTAATAGATTAATTAGAGTGCATATATTTGCCATCGTAACCTAGTTGACTAGTTTCAAGGAAAACACGAGACTGATCCATGGTTACCGCACAATCAGTGCCGATAGATTAATTGGTGTTGATATATTCACTATTGTAAACCAGTTGACCAATTTCAAGGAAAGCAAGAGACTGAGCCATGGTTACCACAAAAACAGTGTCGTACCAAGTAGGTCTCGGGCCACTTGGTTCCATGATGAATTGCGATTAGCCACGCTTTGCGTAGGACACTGTCTCGGTTGATGAGGCAAGCACTCGGAACTCCTTGTTGGGTCCACCCATGTAAGCCTCTCTTCGAGTCGTGTAAAGCCTGCATGTGATAGATTAATTGGTGTGGATATATTTACCATTGTAAACTAGTTGACCAGTTTCAAAGAAAAGACGAGACTGATCCATGGTTACCGCACAATCAGTGTTGTACCAAGCGGCTTGGGCCTCCTGGGTCCATAATGAATTGCGATTAGCCGTGGTTTGCGCATGACATTGTCTCAGTTAACGAAGTAGGCACTCAGAACTCCTTGTTGGGTCCACCCACATAAACCTCTCTTCTAGACGCGTAAACCCTGCATGCGATGGATTAATTGGTGTGGATATATTTATCATTGTAAACCAGTTGACCAGTTCCAAGGAAACATGAGACTGAGCCATGGTTACCGCACAAACAGTGTCGTACCAAGCAGCTCTCGGGCCTCCTGGTTCCATGATGGATTGCGATTAGCCATGGTTTGCGCAGGACACTGTCTCGGTTAATGAGGTAGGCACTCGGAACTGCTTGTTGGGTCCACCCATGTAAGCCTCTCTTCTAACGCGTAAACCCTGCATGCGATAGATTAATTGGTGTTGATATATTCACTATTGTAAACTAGTTGACCAGTTTCAGGGAAAGCAAGAGACTGAGCCATGGTTACCACAAAAACAGTGTCGTACCAAGCCGCTCTCGGGCCACTTGGTTCCATGATGAATTGCGATTAGCCACGCTTTACATAGGACACTGTCTCGGTTAATGAGGCAGGCACTCGGAACTCCTTGTTGGGTCCACCCATGTAAGCCTCTCTTCCAGCCGTGTAAAGCCTGCATCTGAAAGATTAATTGGTGTGGATATATTTACCATTATAAACTAGTTGACCAGTTTCAAGGAAAACACGAGACTGATCCATGGTTACCGCACAATCAGTGTTGTACCAAGCAGCTTGGGCCTCCTGGTTCCATAATGAATTTCGATTAGCCGTGGTTTGCGCATGACATTGTCTTGGTTAACGAAGTAGGCACTCAGAACTCCTTGTTGGGTCCACCCACATAAACCTCTCTTCTAACGCGTAAACCCTGCATGCGATAGATTAATTGGTGTGGATATATTCACCATTGTAAACCAGTTGACCAGTTTCAAGGAAAGCATGAGACTGAGCTATGGTTACCAAAAATATAGTGTCGTACCAAGCAGCTCTCGGGCCACCTGGTTCCATGATGAATTGCGATTAGGCATGGTTTGCGCAGGACACTGTCTCGGTTAATGAGGCAGGCACTCGGAACTCCTTGTTGGGTCCACCCATGTAAGCCTCTCTTCCAGACATGTAAAGCCTGCATGTGACAGATTAATTGGTGTGGATATATTTGCCATCGGAAACCAGTTGACTTGTTCCAAGGAAAACACGAGACTGAGCCATGGTTACCGCACAAACAGTGTCGTACCAAGCAGCTCTTGGGCCTCCAGGTTCCATGATGAATTGCGATTAGTCGTGGTTTGTGCAGGACACTGTCTTGGTTAACAAAGCAGGCACTCAGAACTCCTTGTTGGGTCCACCCACATAAACCTCTGTTCTAGACGCGTAAACCCTGCATGCGACGGATTAATTGGTGTGGATATATTTACCATTGTAAACCAGTTGACCAGTTCCAAGGAAACATGAGACTGAGCCATGGTTACCGCACAAACAGTGTCGTACCGAGCAGCTCTCGGGCCTCCTGGTTCCATGATGAATTGCGATTAGCCATGGTTTGCACAGGACACCATCTCGGTTAACAAAGCAGGCTGTCAGAACTCCTTGTTGGGTCCACCGATGTATACCTCTCTTCTAGACGCGTAAACCCTGCATGTAATAGATTAATTAGAGTGCATATATTTGCCATCGTAACCTAGTTGACTAGTTTCAAGGAAAACACGAGACTGATCCATGGTTACCGCACAATCAGTGCCGATAGATTAATTGGTGTTGATATATTCACTATTGTAAACCAGTTGACCAATTTCAAGGAAAGCAAGAGACTGAGCCATGGTTACCACAAAAACAGTGTCGTACCAAGTAGGTCTCGGGCCACTTGGTTCCATGATGAATTGCGATTAGCCACGCTTTGCGTAGGACACTGTCTCGGTTGATGAGGCAAGCACTCGGAACTCCTTGTTGGGTCCACCCATGTAAGCCTCTCTTCGAGTCGTGTAAAGCCTGCATGTGATAGATTAATTGGTGTGGATATATTTACCATTGTAAACTAGTTGACCAGTTTCAAAGAAAAGACGAGACTGATCCATGGTTACCGCACAATCAGTGTTGTACCAAGCGGCTTGGGCCTCCTGGGTCCATAATGAATTGCGATTAGCCGTGGTTTGCGCATGACATTGTCTCAGTTAACGAAGTAGGCACTCAGAACTCCTTGTTGGGTCCACCCACATAAACCTCTCTTCTAGACGCGTAAACCCTGCATGCGATGGATTAATTGGTGTGGATATATTTATCATTGTAAACCAGTTGACCAGTTCCAAGGAAACATGAGACTGAGCCATGGTTACCGCACAAACAGTGTCGTACCAAGCAGCTCTCGGGCCTCCTGGTTCCATGATGGATTGCGATTAGCCATGGTTTGCGCAGGACACTGTCTCGGTTAATGAGGTAGGCACTCGGAACTGCTTGTTGGGTCCACCCATGTAAGCCTCTCTTCTAACGCGTAAACCCTGCATGCGATAGATTAATTGGTGTTGATATATTAACTATTGTAAACTAGTTGACCAGTTTTAGGGAAAGCAAGAGACTGAGCCATGGTTACCACAAAAACAGTGTCGTACCAAGCCGCTCTCGGGCCACTTGGTTCCATGATGAATTGCGATTAGCCACGCTTTACGTAGGACACTGTCTCGGTTAATGAGGCAGGCACTCGGAACTCCTTGTTGGGTCCACCCATGTAAGCCTCTCTTCCAGCCGTGTAAAGCCTGCATCTGAAAGATTAATTGGTGTGGATATATTTACCATTATAAACTAGTTGACCAGTTTCAAGGAAAACACGAGACTGATCCATGGTTACCGCCCAATCAGTGTTGTACCAAGCAGCTTGGGCCTCCTGGTTCCGTAATGAATTTCGATTAGCCGTGGTTTGCGCATGACATTGTCTTGGTTAACGAAGTAGGCACTCAGAACTCCTTGTTGGGTCCACCCACATAAACCTCTCTTCTAACGCGTAAACCCTGCATGCGATAGATTAATTGGTGTGGATATATTCACCATTGTAAACCAGTTGACCAGTTTCAAGGAAAGCATGAGACTGAGCTATGGTTACCAAAAATATAGTGTCGTACCAAGCAGCTCTCGGGCCACCTGGTTCCATGATGAATTGCGATTCGCCATGGTTTGCGCAGGACACTATCTTGGTTAATGAGGTAGGCACTCGGAACTGCTTGTTGGGTCCACCCATGTAAGCCTCTCTTCTAACGCGTAAACCCTGCATGCGATAGATTAATTGGTGTTGATATATTCACTATTGTAAACTAGTTGACCAGTTTCAGGGAAAGCAAGAGACTGAGCCATGGTTACCACAAAAACAGTGTCGTACCAAGCCGCTCTCGGGCCACTTGGTTCCATGATGAATTGCGATTAGCCACGCTTTACGTAGGACACTGTCTCGGTTAATGAGGCAGGCACTCGGAACTCCTTGTTGGGTCCACCCATGTAAGCCTCTCTTCCAGCCGTGTAAAGCCTGCATCTGAAAGATTAATTGGTGTGGATATATTTACCATTATAAACTAGTTGACCAGTTTCAAGGAAAACACGAGACTGATCCATGGTTACCGCACAATCAGTGTTGTACCAAGCAGCTTGGGCCTCCTGGTTCCATAATGAATTTCGATTAGCCGTGGTTTGCGCATGACATTGTCTTGGTTAACGAAGTAGGCACTCAGAACTCCTTGTTGGGTCCACCCACATAAACCTCTCTTCTAACGCGTAAACCCTGCATGCGATAGATTAATTGGTGTGGATATATTCACCATTGTAAACCAGTTGACCAGTTTCAAGGAAAGCATGAGACTGAGCTATGGTTACCAAAAATATAGTGTCGTACCAAGCAGCTCTCGGGCCACCTGGTTCCATGATGAATTGCGATTAGCCATGGTTTGCGCAGGACACTGTCTCGGTTAATGAGGTAGGCACTCGGAACTGCTTGTTGGGTCCACCCATGTAAGCCTCTCTTCTAACGCGTGAACCCTGCATGCGATAGATTAATTGGTGTTGATATATTCACTATTGTAAACCAGTTGACCAGTTTCAAGAAAATCAAGAAACTGAGCCATGGTTACCACACAAACAGTGTCGTACCAAGCAGCTCTCGGGCCACTTGGTTCCATGATGAATTGTGATTAGCCATGCTTTATGTAGGACACTGTCTCGGTTAATGAGTCAGGCACTCGGAACTCCTTGTTGGGTCCACCCATGTAAGCCTCTCTTCCAGCCGTGTAATGCCTGCATCTGACACATTAATTGGTGTGGATATATTTACCGTTGTAAACTAGTTGACCAGTTTCAAGGAAAACATGAGACTGATCCATGGTTACCGCACAATCAGTGTTGTACCAAGCAGCTTGGGCGTCCAGGTTCCATAATCAATTTCGATTAGCCGTGGTTTGCGCACGACATTGTCTCGGTTAACAAAGTAGGCACTCAGAACTCCTTGTTGGGTCCTCCCACATAAACCTCTCTTCTAACACGTAAACCCTGCATGCGATAGATTAATTGGTGTGGATATATTCACCATTGTAAACCAGTTGACCAGTTTCAAGGAAAGCATGAGACTGAGCCATGGTTACCAAAAATATAGTGTCGTACCAAGCAGCTCTCGGGCCACCTGGTTCCATGATGAATTGCGATTAGCCATGGTTTGCGCAGGACACTGTCTCGGTTAATGAGGCAGGCACTCGGAACTCCTTGTTGGGTCCACCCATGTAAGCCTCTCTTCCAGCCGTGTAAAGCCTGCATCTGACAGATTAATTGGTGTGGATATATTTACCATTGTAAACTAGTTGACCAGTTTCAAGGAAAACACGAGACTGATCCATGGTTACCGCACAATCAGTGTTGTACCAAGCAGCTTGGGCCTCCTGGTTCCATAATGAATTTCGATTATCCGTGGTTTGCGCACGACATTGTCTTGGTTAACGAAGTAGGCACTCAGAACTCCTTGTTGGGTCCACCCACATAAACCTCTCTTCTAACGCGTAAACCCTGCATGCGATAGATTAATTGGTGTGAATATATTCACCATTGTAAACCAGTTGACCAGTTTCAAGGAAAGCATGAGACTGAGCCATGGTAACCAAAAATATAGTGTCATACCAAGCAGCTCTCGGGCCACCTGGTTCCATGATGAATTGTGATTAGCCATGGTTTGCGAAGGACACTGTCTCGGTTAATGAGGTAGGCACTCGGAACTGCTTGTTGGGTCCACCCATGTAAGCCTCTCTTCTAACGCGCAAACCCTGCATGCGATAGATTAATTGGTGTTGATATATTCACTATTGTAAACCAGTTGACCAGTTTCAAGGAAAGCAAGACACTGAGCCATGGTTACCCTAAAAATAGTGTCATACCAAGCAGCTCTCGGGCCACTTGGTTCCACAATGAATTGCGATTAGCCATGCTTTACGTAGGACACTGTCTCGGTTAATGAGGCAGGCACTCGGAACTCCTTGTTGGGTCCACCCATGTAAGCCTCTCTTCCAGCCGTGTAACGCCTGCATCTGACAGATTAATTGGTGTGGATATATTTACCATTGTAAACTAGTTGACCAGTTTCAAGGAAAACATGAGACTGATCCATGGTTACCGCACAATCAGTGTTGTACCAAGCAGCTTGGGCCTCCTGGTTCCATAATGAATTTCGATTAGCCGTGGTTTGCGCACGACATTGTCTCGGTTAACAAAGTAGGCACTCAGAACTCCTTGTTGGGTCCACCCACATAAACCTCTCTTCTAACGCGTAAACCCTGCATGCGATAGATTAATTGGTGTGGATATATTCACCATTGTAAACCAGTTGACCAGTTTCAAGGAAAGCATGAGACTGAGCCATGGTTACCAAAAATACAGTGTCGTACCAAGCAGCTCTCGGGCCACCTGGTTCCATGATGAATTGCCATTAGCCATGGTTTGCGCAGGACATTGTCTCGATTAATAAGGTAGGCACTCGGAACTCCTTGTCGGGTCCACCCATGTAAGCCTCTCTTCTAACGGGTAATCCCTGCATGTGATAGATTAATTGGTGTTGATATATTCACTATTGTAAACCAGTTGACCAGTTTCAAGGAAAACAACAGACTCAGCCACGGTTACCACAAAAACAGTGTCGTACCAAGCAGCTCTCGGGCCACTTGGTTCCATGAAGAATTGCGATTAGCCATGCTTTACGTAGGACACTGTCTCGGTTAATGAGGCAGGCACTCGGGACTGCTTGTTGGGTCCACCCATGTAAGCCTCTCTTCTAACGCGTAAACCCTGCATGCGATAGATTAATTGGTGTTGATATATTCACTATTGTAAACTAGTTGACCAGTTTCAAGGAAAGCAAGAGACTGAGCCATGGTTACTACAAAAACAGTGTCGTACCAAGCCGCTCTCGGGCCACTTGGTTCCATGATGAATTGCGATTAGCCACGCTTTACGTAGGACACTGTCTCGGTTAATGAGGCAGGCACTCGGAACTCCTTGTTGGGTCCACCCATGTAAGCCTCTCTTCTAGCCGTGTAAAGCCTGCATCTGAAAGATTAATTGGTGTGGATATATTCACCATTGTAAACCAGTTGACCAGTTTCAAGGAAAGCATGAGACTGAGCCATGGTTACCAAATATACAGTGTCGTACCAAGCAGCTCTCGGGCCACCTGGTTCCATGATGAATTGCCATTAGCCATGGTTTGCGCAGGACATTGTCTCGATTAATAAGGTAGGCACTCGGAACTCCTTGTCGGGTCCACCCATGTAAGCCTCTCTTCTAACGGGTAAACCCTGCATGTGATAGATTAATTGGTGTTGATATATTCACTATTGTAAACCAGTTGACCAGTTTCAAGGAAAACAACAGACTCAGCCACGGTTACCACAAAAACAGTGTCGTACCAAGCAGCTCTCGGGCCACTTGGTTCCATGAAGAATTGCGATTAGCCATGCTTTACGTAGGACACTGTCTCGGTTAATGAGGCAGGCACTCGGAACTCCTTGTTGGGTCCACCCATGTAAGCCTCTCTTCCAGCCGTGTAAAGCCTGCATCTGATAGATTAATTGGTGTGGATATATTTACCATTGTAAACTAGTTGACCAGTTTCAAGGAAAACACGATACTGATCCATGGTTACCGCACAATCAGTGTTGTACCAAGCAGCTTGGGCCTCCTGGTTCCATAATGAATTGCGATTAGCCGTGGTTTGCACAGGACATCGTCTCGGTAAACAAAGCAGGCTATCAGAACTCCTTGTTGGGTCCACCCATGTAAACCTCTCTTCTAGACGCGTAAACCCTGCATGTAATAGATTAGTTAGTGTGGATATATTTGCCATCGTAACACAGTTGACCAGTTTTAAGGAAAACACGAGACTGATCAATGGTTACCGCACAATCAGTGTTGTACCAAGTAGCTTGGGCCTCCTGGTTCCATAATGAATTACGATTAGCCGTGGTTTGCACATGAAATTGTCTCGGTTAATGAATTAGGCACTCAGAACTCCTTGTTGGGTCCACCCACATAAACCTCTCTTCTAACGCGTAAACCCTGCATGTGATAGATTAGTTGGTGTGGATATATTCACCATTGTAAACCAGTTGACCAGTTTCAAGGAAAGCATGAGACTGAGCCATGGTTACCACAAATATAGTGTCGTACCAAGCAGCTCTCGGGCCACCTGGTTCCATGATGAATTGCGATTAGCCATGGTTTGCGCAGGACACTGTCTCGGTTGATGAGGTACGCACTCGGAACTCCTTGTTGGGTCTACCCATGTAAGCCTCTCTTCTAACGTGTAAACCCTGCATGCGATAGATTAATTGGTGTCGATATATTCACTATTGTAAACCAGTTGACCAGTTTCAAGGAAAACAAGAGACTGAGCCACGGTTACCACAAAAACAGTGTCGTACCAAGCAGCTCTCGGGCCACTTGGTTCCATGATGAATTGCGATTAGCCATGCTTTACGTAGGACACTGTCTCGGTTAATGAGGCAGGCGCTCGGAACTCCTTGTTGGGTCCACCCATGTAACCCTCTCTTCCAGCCGTGTAAAGCCTGCATCTGATAGATTAATTGGTGTGGATATATTTACCATTGTAAACTAGTTGACCAGTTTCAAGGAAAACACGAGACTGATCCATGGTTACCGCACAATCAGTGTTGTACCAAGCAGCTTGGGCCTCTTGGTTCCATAATGGATTGCGATTAGCCATGGTTTGCGCATGACATTGTCTCGGTTAACGAAGTAGGCACTCAGAACTCCTTGTTGGGTCCACCCACATAAACCTCTATTCTAACGCGTAAACCCTGCATGCGATAGATTAATTGGTGTGGATATATTCACCATTGTAAACTAGTTGACCAGTTTCAAGGAAAGCATGAGACTGAGCCATGGTTACCACAAATATAGTGTCGTACCAAGCAGCTCTTGGGCCACCTGGTTCCATGATGAATTGCGATTAGCCATGGCTTGCGGAGTACACAGTCTCGGTTAACGAGGCAGGCACTCGGAACTCCTTGTTGGGTCCACCCATGTAAGCCTCTCTTCCAGACGTGTAAAGGCTGCATGTGACAGATTAATTGGTGTGGATATATTTGCCATCGGAAACCAGTTGACTAGTTCCAAGGAAAACACGAGACTGAGCCATGGTTACCGCACAAACAGTGTCGTACCAAGCAGCTCTTGGGCCTCCAGGTTCCATGATGAATTACGATTAGTCGTGGTTTGCGGAGGACACCGTCTCGGTTAACAAAGCAGGCTATCAGAACTCCCTATTGGGTCCACCCATGTAAACCTCTCTTCTAGACGCGTAAACCCTACATGTAATAAGTTAATTAGTGTGGATATATTTTCCCTCGTAACCCAGTTCACTAGTTTCAAGGAAAACATGAGACTCATCAATAGTTACCGCACAATCAGTGTCGTACGAAGCAGCTTGGGCCTCCTGGTTCCATATTGAATTGCGATTAGTCGTGGTTTGCGCATGACATTGTCTCGGTTAACGAAGTAGGCACTCAGAACTCCTTGTTGGGTCCAACCACATAAACCTCTCTTCTAACGCATAAACCCTGCATGTGATAGATTAATTGGTGTGGATATACTCACCATTGTATACCAGTTGACCAGTTTCAAGGAAAGCATGGGACTGAGCCATGGTTACCACATATATAGTGCCGTACCAAGCAGCTCTCGGGCCATGTGGTTCCATGATGAATTGCGATTAGCCATGCTTTACGTAGGACACTGTTTCGGTTAATGAGGCAGGCACTCGGAACTCCTTGTTGGGTCCACCCATGTAAGCCTCTCTTCCAGCCGTGTAAAGCCTGCATCTGATAGATTAATTGGTGTGGATATATTTACCATTGTAAACTAGTTGACCAGTTTCAAGGAAAACACGAGACTGATCCATGGTTACCGCACAATCAGTGTTGTACCAAGCAGCTTGGGCCTCCTGGTACCATAATGAATTGCGATTAGCCGTGGTTTGCGCATGACATTGTCTCGGTTAACGAAGTAGGCACTCAGAACTCCTTGTTGGGTCCACCCACATAAACCCTGCATGCGATAGATTAATTGGTGTGGATATATTCACCATTGTAAACCAGTTGACCAGTTTCGAGGAAAGCATGAGACTGAGCCATGGTTACCAAAAATATAGTGTCGTACGAAGCAGCTCTCAGGCCACCTGGTTCCATTATGAATTGCGATTAGCCATGGTTTGTGCAGTACACTGTCTCGGTTAATGAGGCCAACACTCGGAACTCCTTGTGAGGTCCACCCATGTAAGCCTTTGTTCCAGACGTGTAAAGCCTGCATGTGATAGATTAATTGGTGTGCATATATTAGCTATCGGAAACTAGTTGACTAGTTCCAAGGAAAACACGAGACTGAGCCATGGTTACCGCACAAACAGTGTCGTACCATGCAGCTCTTGGGCCTCCAGGTTCCATGATGAATTGCGATTAGTCGTGGTTTGCGCAGGACACTGTCTCAGTTAACGAAGCAGGCACTCAGTACTCCTTGTTGGGTCCACCCACATAAACCTCTCTTCTAGACGCGTAAACCCTGCATGCGACGGATTAATTGGTGTGGATATATTTGTCATTGTAAACCAGTTGACCAGTTCCAAGGAAACATGAGACTGAGCCATAGTTACCGTACAAACAGTGTCGTACCAAGCAGCTCTCGGGCCTCCTGGTTCCATGATGAATTGCGATTAGCCGTGGTTTGCACAGGACACCGTCTCGGTTAACAAAGCAGGCTATCAGAACTCCCTGTTGGGTCCACCCATGTAAACCTCTCTTCGAGACGCGTAAACCCTACATGTAATAAGTTAATTAGTGTGGATATATTTGCCATCGTAACCCAGTTGACTAGTTTCAAGGAAAACAGGAGACTAATCAATGGTTACCGCACAATCAGCGTCGTACCAAGCAGCTTGGGCCTCCTGGTTCCATAATGAATTGCGATTAGGTATGGTTTGCGCATGACATTGTCTCGGTTAACAAAGTAGGCACTCAGAACTCCTTGTTGGGTCCAACCACATAAACCTCTCTTCTAACGCGTAAACCCTGCATGTGATAGATTAATTGGTGTGGATATATTCACCATTGTAAACCAGTTGACCAGTTTCAAGGAAAGCATGAGACTGAGCCATGGTTACCACAAATATAGTGTCGTAGCAAGCAGCTCTCGGGCCACCTGGTTCCATGATGAATTGCGATTAGCCATGATTTGCGCAGTACACTGTCTCGATTAAGGAGGCAGGCACTCGGAACTCCTTGTTGGGTCCACCCATGTAAGCCTCTCTTCCAAACGTGTAAAGCCTGCATGTGATAGATTAATTGGCGTGGATATATTTTCCATCGGAAACCAGTTGACTAGTTCCAAGGAAAACACGAGACTGAGCCATGGTTACCGCACAAAAACTGTCGTACCAAGCAGCTCTTGGGCCTCCAGGTTCCATGATGAATTGCGATTAGTCGTGGTTTGCGCAGGACACTGTCTCGGTTAACGAAGCAGGCCCTCAGTACTCCTTGTTGGGTCCACCCACATAAACCTCTCTTCTAGACGCGTAAACCCTGCATGCGACGGATTAATTGGTGTGGATATATTTATCATTGTAAACCAGTTGACCAGTTGCAAGGAAACATGAGACTGAGCCATGGTTACCGCACAAACAGTGTCACACCAAGCAGCTCTCGGGCCTCCTGGTTCCATGATGAATTGTGATTAGCCGTGGTTTGCACAGGACACCGTCTCGGTTAACAAAGCAGGCTATCAGAACTCCCTGTTGGGTCCACCCATGTAAACCTCTCTTCTAGACGCGTAAACCCTACATGTAATAAGTTAATTAGTGTGGATATGTTTGCCATCGTAACCCAGTTGACTAGTTTCAAGGAAAACAGGAGACTAATCAATGGTTACCGCACAATCAGTGTCGTACCAAGAAGCTTGGGCCACTTGGTTCCATAATGAATTGCGATTAGCTATGGTTTGCGCATGACATTGTCTCGGTTAACAAAGTAGGCACTCAGAACTCCTTGTTGGGTCCAACCACATAAACCTGTCTGCTAACGTGTAAACCCTGCATGTGATAGATTAATTGGTGTGGATATATTCACCATTGTAAACCAGTTGACCAGTTTCAAGGAAAGCATGAGACTGAGCCATGGTTACCACAAATATAGTGTCGTACTAAGCAGCTCTTGGGCCACCTGGTTCCATGATGAATTGCGATTAGCCATGGCTTGCACAGTACACTGTCTCGGTTAATGAGGCAGGCATTCGGAACTCCTTGTTAGGTCCACCCATGTAAGCCTCTCTTCCAGACGTGTAAAGCCTGCATGTGACAGATTAATTGGTGTGGATATATTTGCCATCGGAAACTAGTTGACTAGTTCCAAGGAAAACACGAGACTGAGCCATGGTTACCGCACAAACAGTGTCGTACCAAGTAGCTCTTGGGCCTCCAGGTTCCATGATGAATTGCGATTAGTCGTGGTTTGCGCAGGACACTGTCTCAGTTAACGAAGCAGGCACTCAGAACTCCTTGTTGGGTCCACCCACATAAACCTCTCTTCTAGACGCGTAAACCCTACATGCGACGGATTAATTGGTGTGGATATATTTATCATTGCAAACCAGTTGACCAGTTCCAAGGAAACATGAGACTGAGCCATGGTTACCGCACAAACAGTGTCGTACCAAGCAGCTCTCGGGCCTCCTGGTTCCATGATGAATTGCGATTAGCCGTGGTTTGCACAGGACACCGTCTCGGTTAACAAAGCAGGCTATCAGAACTCCTTGTTGGATCCACCCATGTAAACCTCTCTTCTAGACGCGTAAACCCTGCATGTAATAGATTAATTGGTGTGGATATATTTATCATTGCAAACCAGTTGACCAGTTCCAAGCAAACATGAGACTGATCCATGGTTACCGGACAATCAGTGTCGTACCAAGCAGCTTGGGCCTCCTGGTTCCATAATGAATTGCGATTAGCCGTGGTTTGCGCATGACATTGTCTCGGTTAACGAAGTAGGCACTCAGAACTCCTTGTTGGGTCCCCCCACATAAACCTCTCTTCTAACACGTAAACCCTGCATGCGATAGATTAATTGGTGTGGATATATTCACCATTGTAAACCAGTTGACCAGTTTCGAGGAAAGCATGAGACTGAGCCATGGTTACCACAAATATAGTGTCGTACCAAGAAGCTCTCAGGCCACCTGGTTCCATGATGAATTGCGATTAGCCATGGTTTGTGCAGTACACTGTCTCGGTTAATGAGGCAAGCACTCGGAACTTCTTGTTGGGTCCACCCATGTAAGCCTCTCTTCCAGATGTGTAAAGCCTGCATGTGACAGATTAATTGGTGTGGATATATTTGCCATCGGAAACCAGTTGACTAGCTCCAAGGAAAACACGAGAATGAGCCATGGTTACCGCACAAACAGTGTCGTACCAAGCAGCTCTTGGGCCTCCAGGTTCCATGATGAATTGCGATTAGTCGTGGTTTGCGCAGGACACTATCTCGGTTAACGAAGCTGGCACTCAGTACTCCTTGTTGGGTCCACCCACATAAACCTCTCTTCTAGACGCGTAAACCCTGCATGCGACGGATTAATTGGTGTGGATATATTTATCATTGTAAACCAGTTGACCAGTTGCAAGGAAACATGAGACTGAGCCGTGGTTACCGCACAAACAGTGTCATACCAAGCAGCTCTCGGGCCTCCTGGTTCCATGATGAATTGCGATTAGCCATGGTTTGCACAAGACACCATCTTGGTTAACAAAGCAGGCTGTCAGAACTCCTTGTTGGGTCCACCCATGTATACCTCTCTTCTAGACGCGTAAACCCTGCATGTAATAGATTAATTAGAGTGGATATATTTGCCATCGTAACCTAGTTGACTAGTTTCAAGGAAAACACGAGACTGATCCATGGTTACCGCGCAATCAGTGTCATACCAAGCAGCTTGGTCCTCCTGGTTCCATAATGAATTGCGATTAGTCGTGGTTTGCGCATGACATTGTCTCGGGTAACGAAGTAGGTACTCAGAACTCCTTGTTGGGTCCACCCGCATAAACCTCTCTTCTAACACGTAAACCCTGCATGCGATAGATTAATTGGTGTGGATATATTCACCATTGTAAACCAGTTGACCAGTTTCAAGGAAAGCATGAGACTGAGCCATGGTTACCATAAATATAGTGTCGTGCCAAGCAGCTCTCGGGCCACCTGGTTCCATGATGAACTGTGATTAGCCATGGTTTGCACAGTACACTGTCTCGATTAATGAGGCAGGCACTCGGAACTCCTTGTTGGGTCCACCCATGTAAGCCTCTCTTCCAGACGTGTAAAGCCTGCATGTGATAGATTAATTGGTGTGGATATATTTGCCATCGGAAACCAGTTGACTAGTTCCAAGGAAAACACGAGACTGAGCCATGGTTACCGCACAAACAGTGTCGTACCGAGCAGCTCTTGGGCCTCCAGGTTCCATGATGAATTGCGATTAGTCGTGGTTTGCGCAGGACACTATCTCGGTTAACGAAGCAGGCACTCAGTACTCCTTGTTGGGTCCACCCTCATAAACCTCTCTTCTAGACGCGTAAACCCTGCATACGACGGATTAATTGGTGTGGATATATTTATCATTGTAAACCAGTTGACCAGTTGCAAGGAAACATGAGACTGAGCCATGGTTACCGCACAAACAGTGTCATACCAAGCAGCTCTTGGGCCTCCTGGTTCCATGATGAATTGCGATTAGCCGTGGTTTGCACAGGACACCGTCTCGGTTAACAAAGCAGGCTATCAGAACTCCCTGTTGGGTCCACCCATGTAAACCTCCCTTCTAGACGCGCAAACCCTACATGTAATAATTTAATTAGTGTGGATATATTTGCCATCGTAACCCAGTTGACTAGTTTCAAGGAAAACATGAGTCGAATCAATGGTTACCGCACAATCAGTGTCGTACCAAGCAGCTTGGGCCTCCTGGTTCCATAATGAATTGCAATTAGCCGTGGTTTGCGCATGACATTGTCTCGGTTAACAAAGTAGGCACTGAGAACTCCTTGTTGGGTCCACCCACATAAACCTCTCTTCTAACACGTAAACCCTGCATGCGATAGATTAATTGGTGTGGATATATTCACCATTGTAAACCAGTTGACCAGTTTCAAGGAAAGCATGAGACTGAGCCATGGTTACCACAAATATAGTGTCATACAAAGCAGCTCTCGGGCCACCTGGTTCCATGATGAATTGTGATTAGCCATGGTTTCCGCAGTACACTGTCTCGGTTAATGAGGCAAGCACTCGGAACTCCTTGTTGGGTCCACCCATGTAAGCCTCTCTTCCAGACGTGTAAATCCTGCATGTGATTGATTAATTGGTGTGCATATATTTGCCATCGGAAACCAGTTGACTAGTTCCAAGGAAAACACGAGACTGAGCCATGGTTACCGCACAAACAGTGTCGTACCAAGCAGCTCTTGGGCCTCCAGGTTCCATGATGAATTGCGATTAGTCGTGGTTTGCGCAGGACACTATCTCGGTTAACGAAGCAGGCACTCAGTACTCCTTGTTGGGTCCACCCACATAAACCTCTCTTCTAGACGCGTAAACCCTGCATACGACGGATTAATTGGTGTGGATATATTTATCATTGTAAACCAGTTGACCAGTTGCAAGGAAACATGAGACTGAGCCATGGTTACCGCACAAACAGTGTCATACCAAGCAGCTCTCGGGCCTCCTGGTTCCATGATGAATTGCGATTAGCCGTGGTTTGCGCAGGATACCGTCCCGGTTAACAAAGCAGGCTATCAGAACTCCCTGTTTGGTCCACCCACATAAACCTCTCTTCTAGACGTGTAAACCCTACATGTAATAAGTTAATTAGTGTGGTTATATTTTCCATCGTAACCCAGTTGACTAGTTTCAAGGAAAACATGAGACTGATCAATGGTTACCGCATAGTTAGTGTCGTACAAAGCATCTTGGGCCTCCTGGTTCCATAATGAATTGTGATTAGCCGTGGTTTGCGCATGACATTGTCTCGGTTAACGAAGTAGGCACTCAGAACTCCTTGTTGGGTCCAACCACATAAACCTCTCTTCTAACGCGTAAACCCTGCATGTGATAGATTAATTGGTGTGGATATATTTACCATTGCAAACAAGTTGACCAGTTCTAACGAAACATGAGACTGAGTCATGGTTACCGCACAAACAGTGTCGTACCAAGCAGCTCTCGGGCCTCCTGGTTCCATGATGAATTGCGATTAGCCGTGGTTTGCACAGGACACCATCTCGGTTATGAGGCAAGCACTCGGAACTCCTTGTTGGGTCCACCCATGTAAGCCTCTCTTCCAGACGTGTAAATCCTGCATGTGATAGATTAATTGGTGTGCATATATTTGCCATCGGAAACCAGTTGACTAGTTCCAAGGAAAACAAAAGACTAAGCCATGGTTACCGCACAAACAGTGTCGTACCAAGTAGCTCTTGGGCCTCCAGGTTCCATGATGAATTGCGATTAGTCGTGATTTGAGCAGGACACTGTCTCGGTTAACGAAGCAGGCACTCAGAACTTCTTGTTGGGTCCACCCACATAAACCTCTCTTCTAGACGCATAAACCCTGCATGCAACAGATTAATTGGCGTGAATATATTTACCATTGCAAACCACTTGACCAGTTCTAACGAAACATGAGACTGAGTCACGGTTACCGCACAAACAGTGTCGTACGAAGCAGCTCTCGAGCCTCCTGGTTCCATGATGAATTGCGATTAGCCGTGGTTTGCACAGGACACCGTCTCGATTAACAAAGCAGGCTATTAGAACTCCTTGTTGGGTCCACCCATGTATACCTCTCTTCTAGACGCGTAAACCCTGCATGTAATAGATTAATTAGTGTGGATATATTTGCCATCGTAACCTAGTTGACTAGTTTCAAGGAAAACACGAGACTGATCCATGGTTACCGCACAATCAGTGTCATACCAAGCAGCTTGGTCCTCCTAGTTCCATAATGAATTGCGATTAGTCGTGGTTTGCGCATGACATTGTCTCGGGTAACGAAGTAGGTACTCAGAACTCCTTGTTGAGTCCACCCGCATAAACCTCTCTTCTAACACGTAAACCCTGCATGCGATAGATTAATTGGTGTGGATATATTCACCATTGTAAACCAGTTGACCAGTTTCAAGGAAAGCATGAGACTGAGCCATGGTTACCACAAATATAGTGTCATACCAAGCAGCTCTCGGGCCACCTGGTTCCACGATGAACTGTGATTAGCCATGGTTTGCGCAGTACACTGTCTCGATTAATGAGGCAGGCACTCGGAACTCCTTGTTGGGTCCACCCATGTAAGCCTCTCTTCCAGACGTGTAAAGCCTGCATGTGATAGATTAATTGGTGTGGATATATTTGCCATCGGAAACCAGTTGACTAGTTCCAAGGAAAACACGAGACTGAGCCATTGTTACCGCACAAACAGTGTCGTACCAAGCAGCTCTTGGGCCTCCAGGTTCCATGATGAATTGCGATTAGTCGTGGTTTGCGCAGGACACTGTCTCGGTTAACGAAGCAGGCACTCAGTACTCCTTGTTGGGTCCACCCACATAAACCTCTCTTCTAGACGCGTAAACCCTGCATGCGAGAGATTAATTGGTGTGGATATATTTATCATTGTAAACCAGTTGACCAGTTCCAAGGAAACATGAGACTGAGCCGTGATTACCGACAAACAGTGTCGTACCAAGCAGCTCTCGGGCCTCCTGGTTCCATGATGAATTGCGATTAGCCGTGGTTTGCACAGGACACCGTCTCGGTTAACAAAGCATGCTATCAGAACTCCCTGTTGGGTCCACCCTTGTAAACCTCTCTTCTAGACGTGTAAACCCTACATGTAATAAGTTAATTAGTGTGGATATATTTGCCATCGTAACCCAGCTGACTAGTTTCAAGGAAAAACATGAGACTAATCAATGGTTACCGCACAATCAGTGTCGTACCAAGCAGCTTGGGCCTCCCGGTTCCATAATGAATTGCGATTAGCTGTGGTTTGCGCATGACATTGTCTCGGTAAACAAAGTAGGCATTCAGAACTCCTTGTTGGGTCCACCAACATAAACCTCTCTTCTAACGCGTAAACCCTGCATGCGATAGATTAATTGGTGTGGATATATTCACCATTGTAAACCAGTTGACCAGTTTCAAGGAAAGCATGAGACTGAGCCATGGTTACCACAAATATAGTGTCATACCAAGCAGCTCTCGGGCCACCTGGTTCCATGATGAGTTGTGATTAGCCATGGTTTGCGCAGTACACTGTCTCGATTAATAAGGCAGGCACTCGAAACTTCTTGTTGGGTCCACCCATGTAAGCCTCTCTTCCAGACGTGTAAAGCCTGCATGTGACAGATTAATTGGTGTGGATATATTTGCCATTCGAAACCAGTTGACTAGTTCCAAGGAAAACACGAGACTGAGCCATGGTTACCGCACAAACAGTGTCGTACCAAGCAGCTCTTGGGCCTCCAGGTTCCATGATGAATTGCGATTAGTCATGGTTTGCGCAGGACACTATCTCGGTTAACGAAGCAGGCACTCAGTACTCCTTGTTGGGTCCACCCACATAAACCTCTCTTCTAGACGCGTAAACCCTGCATGCGACGGATTAATTGGTGTGGATATATTTATCATTGTAAACCAGTTGACCTGTTGCAAGGAAACATGAGACTGAGCCATGGTTACCGCACAAACAGTGTCATACCAAGCAGCTCTCGGGCCTCCTGGTTCCATGATGAATTGCGATTAGCCGTGGTTTGCACAGGACACCGTCTCGGTTAACAAAGCAGGCTATCAGAACTCCCTGTTGGGTCCACCCATGTAAACCTCCCTTCTAGACGCGTAAACCCTACATGTAATAAGTTAATTAGTGTGGATATATTTGCCATCGTAACCCAGTTGACTAGTTTCAAGGAAAACATGAGACTAATCAATGGTTACCGCACAATCAGTGTCGTACCAAGCAGCTTGGGCCTCCCGGTTCCATAATGAATTGCGATTAGCTGTGGTTTGCGCATGACATTGCCTCGGTAAACAAAGTAGGCATTCAGAACTCCTTGTTGGGTCCACCCACATAAATCTCTCTTCTAACGCGTAAACCCTGCATGCGATAGATTAATTGGTGTGGATATATTCACCATTGTAAACCAGTTGACCAGTTTCAAGGAAAGCATGAGACTGAGCCATGGTTACCACAAATATAGTGTCGTACCAAGCAGCTCTCGGGCCACCTGGTTCCATGATGAGTTGTGATTAGCCATGGTTTGCGCAGTACACCGTCTCGATTAATAAGGCAGGCACTCGGAACTTCTTGTTGGGTCCACCCATGTAAGCCTCTCTTCCAGACGTGTAAAGCCTGCATGTGACAGATTAATTGGTGTGGATATATTTGCCATCGGAAACCAGTTGACTAGTTCCAAGGAAAACACGAGACTGAGCCATGGTTACCGCACAAACAGTGTCGTACCAAGCAGCTCTTGGGCCTCCAGGTTCTATGATGAATTGCGATTAGTCATAGTTTGCGCAGGACACTATCTCGGTTAACGAAGCAGGCACTCAGTACTCCTTGTTGGGTCCACCCACATAAACCTCTCTTCTAGATGCGTAAACCCTGCATGCGACGGATTAATTGGGGTGGATATATTTATCATTGTAAACCAGTTGACCAATTGCATGGAAACATGAGACTGAGCCATGGTTACCGCACAAACAGTGTCATACCAAGCAGCTCTCGGGCCTCCTGGTTCCATGATGAATTGCGATTAGCCGTGGTTTGCACAGGACACCGTCTCGGTTAACAAAGCAGGCTATCAGAACTCCCTGTTGGGTCCACCCATGTAAATCTCCCTTCTAGACGCGTAAACCCTACATGTAATAAGTTAATTAGTGTGGATATATTTGCCATCGTAACCCAGTTGACTAGTTTCAAGGAAAACATGAGACTAATCAATGGTTACCGCACAATCAGTGTCGTACCAAGCAGCTTGGGCCTTCCGGTTCCATAATGAATTGCGATTAGCTGTGGTTTGCGCATGACATTGCCTCGGTAAACAAAGTAGGCATTCAGAACTCCTTGTTGGGTCCACCCACATAAATCTCTCTTCTAACGCGTAAACCCTGCATGCGATAGATTAATTGGTGTGGATATATTCACCATTGTAAACCAGTTGACCGGTTTCAAGGAAAGCATGAGACTGAGCCATGGTTACCACAAATATAGTGTCGTACCAAGCAGCTCTCGGGCCACCTGGTTCCATGATGAGTTGTGATTAGCCATGGTTTGCACAGTACACCGTCTCGATTAATAAGGCAGGTACTCGGAACTTCTTGTTGGGTCCACCCATGTAAGCCTCTCTTCCAGACGTGTAAAGCCTGCATGTGACAGATTAATTGGTGTGGATATATTTGCCATCGGAAACCAGTTGACTAGTTCCAAGGAAAACACGAGACTGAGCCATGGTTACCGCACAAACAGTGTCGTACCAAGGAGCTCTTGGGCCTCCAGGTTCTATGATGAATTGCGATTAGTCATGGTTTGCGCAGGACACTATCTCGGTTAACGAAGCAGGCACTCAGTACTCCTTGTTGGGTCCACCCACATAAACCTCTCTTCTAGATGCGTAAACCCTGCATGCGACGGATTAATTGGGGTGGATATATTTATCATTGTAAACGAGTTGACCAGTTGCAAGGAAACATGAGACTGAGCCATGGTTACCGCACAAACAGTGTCATACCAAGCAGCTCTCGGGCCTCCTGGTTCCATGATGAATTGCGATTAGCCGTGGTTTGCACAGGACACCGTCTCGGTTAACAAAGCAGGCTATCAGAAGTCCCTGTTGGGTCCACCCATGTAAACCTCCCTTCTAGACGCGTAAACCCTACATGTAAAAAGTTAATTAGTGTGGATATATTTGCCATCGTAACCCAGTTGACTAGTTTCAAGGAAAACATGAGTCTAATCAATGGTTACCGCACAATCAGTGTCATACCAAGCAGCTTGGGCCTCCTGGTTCCATAATGAATTGCAATTAGCCGTGGTTTGCGCATGACATTGTCTCGGTTAACAAAGTAGGCACTGAGAACTCCTTGTTGGGTCCACCCACATAAACCTCTCTTCTAACACGTAAACCCTGCATGCGATAGATTAATTGGTGTGGATATATTCACCATTGTAAACCAGTTGACCAGTTTCAAGGAAAGCATGATTCTGAGCCATGGTTACCACAAATATAGTGTCATACCAAGCAGCTCTCGGGCCACCTGGTTCCATGATGAATTGTGATTAGCCATGGTTTGCGCAGTACACTATCTCGGTTAATGAGGCAGGCACTCGGAACTCCTTGTTCGGTCCACCAATGTAAGCCTCTCTTCCAGACGTGTAAACCCTGCATGTGACAGATTAATTGGTGTGCATATAATTGCCATCGGAAACCAGTTGACTAGTTCCAAGGAAAACACGAGACTGAGCCATGGTTACCGCACAAACAGTGTCGTACCAAGCAGCTCTTGGGCCTCCAGGTTCCATGATGAATTGCGATTAGTCGTGGTTTGGGCAGGACACTGTCTTGGTTAACGAAGCAGACACTCAGAACTCCTTGCTGGGTCCACCCAAATAAACCTCTCTTCTAGACGCGTAAACCCTGCATGGGACGGATTTATTGGTGTGGATATATTTATCATTGTAAACCAGTTAACCAGTTCCAAGGAAACATGAGACTGAGCCATGGTTACCGCACAAACAGTGTCATACCAAGCAGCTCTCGGGCCTCCTGGTTCCATGATGAATTGCGATTAGCCGTGGTTTGCACAGGACATCGTCTCGGTTAACAAAGCAGGCTATCAGAACTCCCTGTTGGGTCCACCCACATAAACCTCTCTTCTAGACGCGTAAACCCTACATGTAATAAGTTAATTAGTGTGGATATATTTTCCATCGTAACCCAGTTGACTAGTTTCAAGGAAAACATGAGACTGATCAATGGTTACCGCACAGTTAGTGTCGTACCAAGCATCTTGGGCCTCCTGGTTCCATAATGAATTGCGATTAGCCGTGGTTTGCGCATGACATTGTCTCGGTTAACGAAGTAGGCACTCAGAACTCCTTGTTGGGTCCAACCACATAAACCTCTCTTCTAACGCGTAAACCCTGCATGTGATAGATTAATTGGTGTGGATATATTTACCATTGCAAACCAGTTGACCAGTTCTAACGAAACATGAGACTGAGTCATGGTTACCGCACAAACAGTGTCGTACCAAGCAGCTCTCGGGCCTCCTGGTTCCATGATGAATTGCGATTAGCCGTGGTTTGCACAGGACACCGTCTCGGTTAATGAGGCAAGCACGCAGAACTCCTTGTTGGGTCCACCCATGTAAGCCTCTCTTCCAGACGTGTAAATCCTGCATGTGATAGATTAATTGGTGTGGATATATTTGCCATCGGAAACCAGTTGACTAGTTCCAAGGAAAACACAAGACTAAGCCATGGTTACCGCACAAACAGTGTCGTACCAAGTAGCTCTTGGGCCTCCAGGTTCCATGATGAATTGCGATTAGTCGTGATTTGAGCAGGACACTGTCTCGGTTAACGAAGCAGGCACTCAGAACTTCTTGTTGGGTCCACCCACATAAACCTCTCTTCTAGACGCGTAAACCCTGCATGCAACGGATTAATTGGTGTGAATATATTTACCATTGCAAACCACTTGACCAGTTGTAACGAAACATGAGACTGAGCCATGGTTACCGCACAAACAGTGTCATACCAAGCAGCTCTCGGGCCTCCTGGTTCCATGATGAATTGCGATTAGCCGTGGTTTGCACAGGACACCGTCTCGGTTAACAAAGTAGGCTATCAGAACTCCCTGTTGGGTCCACCCATGTAAACCTCCCTTCTAGACGCGTAAACCCTACATGTAATAAGTTAATTAGTGTGGATATATTTGGCATCATAACCCAGTTGACTAGTTTCAAGGAAAACATGAGTCTAATCAATGGTTACCGCACAATCAGTGTCGTACCAAGCAGCTTGGGCCTCCTGGTTCCATAATGAATTGCAATTAGCCGTGGTTTGCGCATGACATTGTCTCGGTTAACAAAGTAGGCACTGAGAACTCCTTGTTGGGTCCACCCACATAAACCTCTCTTCTAACACGTAAACGCTGCATGCGATAGATTAATTGGTGTGGATATATTCACCATTGTAAACCAGTTGACCAGTTTCAAGGAAAGCATGAGACTGAGCCATGGTTACCACAAATATAGTGTCATACCAAGCAGCTCTCGGGCCACCTGGTTCCATGATGAATTGTGATTAGCCATGGTTTGCGCAGTACACTATCTCGGTTAATGAGGCAGGCACTCAGAACTCCTTGTTGGGTCCACCAATGTAAGCCTCTCTTCCAGACGTGTAAACCCTGCATGTGACAGATTAATTGGTGTGGATATAATTGCCATCGGAAACCAGTTGACTAGTTCCAAGGAAAACATGAGACTGAGCCATGGTTACCGCACAAACAGTGTCGTACCAAGCAGCTCTTGGGCCTCCAGGTTCCATGATGAATTGCGATTAGTCGTGGTTTGCGCAGGACACTGTCTTGGTTAACGAAGCAGGAACTCAGAACTCCTTGCTGGGTCCACCCACATAAACCTCTCTTCTAGACGCGTAAACCCTGCATGGGACGGATTTATTGGTGTCGATATATTTGTCATTGTAAACCAGTTAACCAGTTCCAAGGAAACATGAGACTGAGTCATGGTTACCGCACAAACAGTGTCATACCAAGCAGCTCTCGGGCCTCCTGGTTCCATGATGAATTGCGATTAGCCGTGGTTTGCACAGCACACCGTCTCGGTTAACAAAGCAGGCTATCAGAACTCCCTGTTGGGTCCACCCAGATAAACCTCTCTTCTAGACGCGTAAACCCTACATGTAATAAGTTAATTAGTGTGGATATATTTTCCATCGTAACCCAGTTGACTAGTTTCAAGGAAAACATGAGACTGATCAATGGTTACCGCACAGTTTGTGTCGTACCAAGCATCTTGGGCCTCCTGGTTCCATAATGAATTGCGATTAGCCGTGGTTTGCGCATGACATTGTCTCGGTTAACGAAGTAGGCACTCAGAACTCCTTGTTGGGTCCAACCACATAAACCTCTCTTCTAACGCGTAAACCCTGCATGTGATAGATTAATTGGTGTGGATATATTTACCATTGCAAACCAGTTGACCAGTTCTATCGAATCATGAGACTGAGTCATGGTTACTGCACAAACAGTGCCATACCAAGCAGCTCTCGGGCCTCCTGGTTCCATGATGAATTGCGATTAGCCGTGGTTTGCACAGGACACCGTCTCGGTTAATGAGGCAAGCACTCGGAACTCCTTGTTGGGTCCACCCATGTAAGCCTCTCTTCCAGACGTGTAAATCCTGCAGGTGATAAATTAATTGGTGTGGATATATTTGCCATCGGAAACCAGTTGACTAGTTCAAAGGAAAACACAAGACTAAGCCATGGTTACCGCACAAACAGTGTCGTACCAAGTAGCTCTTGGGCCTCCAGGTTCCATGATGAATTGCGATTAGTCGTGATTTGAGAAAGACACTGTCTCGGTTAACGAAGCAGGCACTCAGAACTTCTTGTTGGGTCCACCCACATAAACCTCTCTTCTAGACGCGTAAACCCTGCATGCAACGGATTAATTGGTGTGAATATATTTACCATTGCAAACCACTTGACCAGTTCTAACGAAACATGAGACTGAGTCATGGTTACCGCACAAACAGTGTCGTACCAAGCAGCTCTCGGGCCTCCTGGTTCCTGTTGACGGCTGTTAAGTACCATTTTCAACCGTCAACTATACTCAAATAAAGGAGAATTTGGCATTTCATACACGCATGTTTTATCACAATAATATAGTTCCACTTGTACTTGGAGAACTTTGTGCATGCAGGAGGAAATGTGAAGGAAACACCTCAAAAGGCAAGAAAACACACTTTCGACCAATCAGAGAGTGCCACATGGACGTCACACGGATTGAAGGGCCTGTTTTCAGCACTTAACCGACGTAACTCCCTGTAATACCGCGCAAACCAACGTCAAGGCCCACAGGACAGCCACCTGGAGAAAGCACAGGCCAGGAGGGGCCACCCCCAGGTCGGCCGACCTGGTCAGGTCGGCCGATCTGGCCGGGCGCCCTCTCCGCCTGGGCTTCCACGTGTTGGCTCCTCCGCGACTCCTGATGGCGGTTTGAGGTGCCTTCCGTGGCAGTTACTCTCCCTTGCCGACCTATTGAGGCTATAAATAGAGGGTGAGGGCCTTCACACTCAACACACACCACAAGAAGCATTTCTCTCTTGCTAGTAGTAGTTCTTGGAGTTTTAGTGGAGTTAGGCTGAGTCTAGAGCTCTCTAGTCCCAAGTCTTCACTTGGAATTGGTATGGCTCTTGTATCTTTTCCCTTTTGTAAGACTTTGCTCTTATCAATATATATATATTTTCTATATAGTTGTGCTTGGGTCATGAGTTTCTTGTTTGATATTGTGATCCATATATGTGATAGTATAGTCTACTTGTGTGATAGTAGTTTATATTTATTATACTACTATTGTCATGCTAGTTATATACCGTCACTATAGTCTAGTTTATATGTTATAGTCTCTATGCTTAGTTTTAGCTGATAAAGTATAGCATGGGTTTGGTGATCGTATTCGTACGGTAGCTCTGCCTCGTTAATAGTAATCGCGGAGGGGCAGAGTGCTCTTTGGTCATGCAAGTATGGTACTTGGGTGACTGATTTGCATCAATTATTCGTTAGTCTACTGGTTCGTTGAGGTAGGCGGCAGGTGGTGACAGCCCTGTCCGTCCTTTGAAATCCTCCCCGCTAGGCTAGTGCGTAGGCTCTTGGCGGAAGTCGCCTGTGGATGCAGGGGTAAGTCCGTGCCTGAAGTGCTATACTATTGACTGCTGAACCTGAGTGTGGGTCTGTATGTATTCTACTTAGGCTATGCAACTGTATAGGAATGTATAGTAGGAGTAGCTTAGCCTAGTCTTTCCTCCACTAGACTTTATTTATTTAGTAGGAATCTTATGTGTGTGTCACACTACCCGGTTATTATCATGTACCCGCCTGTCTTGGTTAGATATCCTTGCTAATTGTTAACATGATCTTATATGTTAGTAATGTTTCTTGATCATAACCTTCCCTTGGGATAAACAAATACGATACCCTGAATACTTCCGGGTGAAATGCTACAGCGGTATTCTCCGTGCGCTTGCGGATTTTACCTACTTGACTCTGGGACATATTAGTGAACCGTTTCTGGCCCCGTGCCGGGAATGATTTATTAATATGGCTTAGCAAAAGTCAACAAGCATTTCTGGCGCCGTTGCCGGGGAAGGCGTATGATTCAAGAAAAATTACTAATGTATATAGTAGTGTTGCAATTATTAAGGCTATCTCCTAAGCAGGTTAACCTTGCTTTGTTTTCTGCATTTTGTATGAAAATAGGGTAGTGTATGACTGGTTTCGACTTGCCGACAAACTTCACTGAAGATCCTGAGTCACTCCTGAGAAGGACACGAGCTAGGCTCACCCCTCCTCGTAAGGAGACTCGGCCAATCGAACCTGTCATTCCCGCACCATCAAGCTCTGAGCAAATGGCCGACAAGACCCTCCGCGAGTTCTCCGCTCCCTCCGCTGCCAACATCCCTACGGGACCAGCTGGCAATGTGGGAGATGCGAACTTCGAGATCAAGACCGGTCTCATCACCATGGTGCAGGCTAGCCCATTATGTGGGAAAGCCAATGAGGACGCTAGTGCTCATCTCCAGCAATTCCTGGAGATTTGCAACACGTTCAAAAAGAAGGACAGCCTCATCACATTCATGAAGAACTTCCTTGAGAAGGAAAAGGTTGCACAGCAACAACTGATGAAGGCAAGGGGGCAAAGGTTACACATTAAGCAACAGCCTCCGAAGTCCACAAGGCAGCAACCTCCGAGGTCTGCAAAGAAACAGGCTGTGAAGCCTGCAAAACCGCAGCCTTCGAAGCCCGAGAAGCCACCGACCGCAACAAAGACCAAGAAGGTGTGGCGAGTGAAACAAGAAGCATCATCCGTGTCTTCATCTCCGGGACCGGACAACGCTTCATCGAGCTGAACGCCGGAGAAAAGTCCCGCTCGTCGGACTTTAAAAGGTGAGTCCTCGCTGGGAGGTTAAACCGGTAGTTATCCATATTTGCTCTTTTAATTGCATATTTTCTTTCCACCACATTTTGATTTTTTTCCGACCACTGCATTTCTGCATTTTTGAATTTTTCCAGCCACCTTGGAATTTTTCAAAACTCATTTGCATTTCTGAAAATTTAGAAAAATAGGTTTTTGGGCTTTCCATTTTGAAAAGATTTTTTGTCGAGCTTTTTGAGCAAAACGGCAGCAGGGGACAAATCCCCTAGCCGTTGGGGAACACATAGGAAAAAGGGGGCTGCCAGGAGGCCGACCTGGTGAGGTTGGCTGACCCCCTGGCCCCACCTTTTCCTGTGCTCCTTTCTCCCAACGGCTATATGGCCGTTGCTCTGTCCCTTTCTAACGGCCATCTTGCTATAAAAACCGCCCAGGAGGAGGAGCTTCACCATTCCAAGCTCATCTTTCACTCCACTCCTTTGCTCACTTGTTGCTCTCCCAAAATTTCGTGTTCTTCAACTTTACTACAGCCCCAAAAACCCAAAAAAATATTTCCCCTCTGTTTTAGTGCATTTGCAAGTTGTTGTGAGAAGAAAACCAATTTCGGAGAAGCTCGGGTTTGTCGTTTTCACTAACGCTCACCCGAACACTTGTTCGATCTTGTTTTTGTTCTTGTCTTGTGTTTGTTCTTGTGTGCAGCCATGTTCAACGGAATGAAGCAAGTCGCCGGAATCAAGCGGAGAAAAAGCACTCGTGCAAGCACGAGTCAAGCATCCTCCGTCGAGCTCACACCAAGTCCGGGGCATGGTGACCCCGAAGCTGAAATTCCGGAGGAAAGGCCGGCCTTGCTCATCACCGAGGAGCATCTCGACATCAAGGACGACCGCGAGGGCCAAGCCATCGCGCTCATGAGAGAACGGCCATTCGCCCACACCCGACGCTTCGATCCGGACTTCCTCGAGAAAATAGGTATGAGAGAAGAATTTGCCTCTATTTTTCGCACTATGGGTTGGCTAAATTTCGTAGAAGCAGATGAGCTGGGTTCTCGTTTGCTTACTATGCAGTTTTTATGCACCCTTAGAAAGTATGATGAAGGCATTTCTTTTCGCTTGTTTGGGCAAGAGCGCTTGGTCACATGGGGTGATCTTCATGCTATGCTAGGTCTAAATCCTAAATGTAGGCTAGACTTAGATAAAGCGCTAAAGGGGTTCCATAAAGAAAGTTTTTGGAAAAAGATTTCTGGAAACGAGTGGGGTCCCAAGCCTAGAACAAGTGCCATCCATAATCCTACACTTAGATTTATGCATGTGTGGTTGGCTATGACCTTGTTTCCTCGAGGTGACATTAGGGTTGTCCGGCAAGATGAATTGAAAATACTTTATGCCATGGTTAAGAAAATTAGGGTGTCACCCGCGGAATGCATGATTGATCAATGGTTAGACAATATAAAGTTGACAGGACCAATTGAGTGCAGCTCTTTAGTTACTCGCATTGCGCAGAAGTGTGGTCTGCTTGAGAATGTTCATGTTGAATATTTGACGGTAGATAGAGAATTTCTAGGCGAGGACTATTTTGTGCAAGGACATACTTTGAAACATGGTCCAAATAATACCTTGATCTATCACTTTCCCGGGTATACAAACGAATTCCCGTTACCTAACCCGGGTCTTCGTTTGTATCACTGTCGGGCACTAACCCTCCCACCTGAGCCAGTGGGAGAAGTTCGCAGGCATAGTGTTTCAGGGCAACCGACACGTTCCCGTAGGCATATGGAGCCTACACCGGAGTTTCACACTCCGACCGGAGATCCGGTATGGGAGCAGCCCCCGCCACAGGACGAGGCGGGTGCATCAACATGGCAGGCCGGAGCATGGGAATCTCAGTACGATTACCCCATGCAGACGTCATCAAGTTCAAGCGGACCACCATTCTTTGCCACTCGGTCATTCTCATCCCGTGGGTTCCGTGAACTCAACTATGGGATGGCCGAGTTGACAAGGAGGGTGAACGACATTGATTTGCGCACCGAGAGCATGCAACAAACTCTCACGCAACATGTCGCCGACACCCAGCAATGGCAGAATTTCAGCGACAACCAATTCCGCCAGCTGAAAGCGATGATGGCTCAGAATCAGAGCAATTGGGATGCCTTCTTCCGCTCCCAAGGCTACGACCCGAACCAGCAGATATGAGCAAGAACAAGCTTGGGGGAGGACTCCCCTTCTCACGGTAACTTGTATCTTTCCCCTTCCTTTTTTTTCTTACATTTGCTAAATCTGAAAATCCATAAAAATTTGCAAAATATAAAAAGAACAAAAATATTTCCCTTTTTCATGCGCGGTATGAATGTGTATAATTTTCCTATGTTGAGATGATGAATAGTTGCTCTGTCCTTTATTCCTCTCTAATGCTAGTTTACAACTTAGTACTCTCTCAAGAGTTAGGTTTGTTGGTAAATCTTGCCTTGAACTTGAATCTTGTGGGTAGCATATGCATTCTCTAGTTCTAAGTTGTTGAGAGGTATGATATGATAGATAGGGCTGCTATGATCTTGCTCAACGTAAAGCTTGAATTCCGGAGTTTTATTTTTCAAAATGACAAATTGATAAGTTCCTCAATGATGAAATTCCCACCACAGCCATATGTAGTGTTAACATTTGAAAACCTTTACACATATGCTGCTTGTTTCACATTGAGCTTAGTCAAAATTGTTGTGACCCTAGTAGAACTCTTTTCATGCTTTCTTGATCAAGATCATATACACACATCCACCGCCATGAGCTATCCTTCTAAATCAAGAAGATAGCATCCACCATATCCACCATATCCACCGTGAGCTATTCTTCTACACCGGAAGAAAGCCACTATCCATCCATCCAAAGAAACACTCCATATATCCATTGCAAAATTCCTCTCTCAAAGTATTCATTGCAAACTAGGACTATGGCTATGCAAAAAGAAAAGAAAAAAAAAATGCTCAAAAAAGAGAGCAAGCAAAAGATAGCCATAGCCTAGAAACTCCAAAAGAGAGAAGGAAAATTCAAAAAGGAGTTATTTCTTCCCATCCACCATTCCTCCGTTCTCCCACACACTTGCACATCTTGATCAAGATTGTTTGAATTGATGTTCTTCTTGGATCCGGTCTTTTGACATAGCAATATTATGTGAACATGAGTGCCTCATATATCCCTACCTTGAGCTCCACATAAAGCCTTATTTAGAAGTAGGTGATTATAGGCAACACTTTGCCTTGGTGAGGAATCATACACATATTGAGTGATCCGAGAGAATCATTTGAGGAACTTGGTTTTTATTTTCAAAATCTTTTGAAAACCTCCGGAATAACATAGCGGAATCTAGAGCAAGTGATTGGTGCCCTGCAAATTGTTCTGTCTCTCAACCGCCCAAGACAATGAGGTGTAAAAGCCCCATGGATCGAGGTAAATGGGTAAGTTATGTGCCAACATATTTAATTCTAGGAAGAGTACTTTGTTGTGCGCATAGTATTATTGAGGAGTAGGACATTGTAGCAACTCCTGATCAACAACTTAAGTTTATCTTTGCTTCGGGACGAGCAAAGGGTAAGCTTGGGGGAGTTTGTTGACGGCTGTTAAGTACCATTTTCAACCGTCAACTATACTCAAATAAAGGAGAATTTGGCATTTCATACACGCATGCTTTATCACAATAATATAGTTCCACTTGTACTTGGAGAACTTTGTGCATGCAGGAGGAAATGTGAAGGAAACACCTCAAAAGGCAAGAAAACACACTTTCGACCAATCAGAGAGTGCCACATGGATGTCACACGGATTGAAGGGCCCATTTTCAGCACTTAACCGACGTAACTCCCTGTAATACCGCGCAAACCAACGTCAAGGCCCACAGGACAGCCACCTGGAGAAAGCACAGGCCAGGAGGGGCCACCCCCAGGTCGGCCGACCTGGTCAGGTCGGCCGATCTGGCCGGGCGCCCTCTCCGCCTGGGCTTCCACGTGTTGGCTCCTCCGCGACTCCTGATGGCGGTTTGAGGTGCCTTCCGTGGCGGTTACTCTCCCTTGCCGACCTATTGAGGCTATAAATAGAGGGTGAGGGCCTTCACACTCAACACACACCACAAGAAGCATTTCTCTCTTGCTAGTAGTAGTTCTTCGAGTTTTAGTGGAGTTAGGCTGAGTCTAGAGCTCTCTAGTCCCAAGTCTTCACTTGGAATTGGTATGGCTCTTGTATCTTTTCCCTTTTGTAAGACTTTGCTCTTATCAATATATATATATTTTCTATATAGTTGTGCTTGGGTCATGAGTTTCTTGTTTGATATTGTGATCCATATATGTGATAGTATAGTCTACTTGTGTGATAGTAGTTTATATTTATTATACTACTATTGTCATGCTAGTTATATACCGTCACTATAGTCTAGTTTATATGTTATAGTCTCTATGCTTAGTTTTAGCTGATAAAGTACAGCATGGGTTTGGTGATCGTATTCGTACGGTAGCTCTGCCTCGTTAATAGTAATCGCGGAGGGGCAGAGTGCTCTTTGGTCATGCAAGTATGGTACTTGGGTGACTGATTTGCATCAATTATTCGTTAGTCTACTGGTTCGTTGAGGTAGGCGGCAGGTGGTGACAGCCCTGTCCGTCCTTTGAAATCCTCCCCGCTAGGCTAGTGCGTAGGCTCTTGGCGGAAGTCGCCTGTGGATGCAGGGGTAAGTCCGTGCCTGAAGTGCTATACTATTGACTGCTGAACCTGAGTGTGGGTCTGTATGTATTCTACTTAGGCTATGCAACTGTATAGGAATGTATAGTAGGAGTAGCTTAGCCTAGTCTTTCCTCCACTAGGCTTTATTTATTTAGTAGGAATCTTCTGTGTGTGTCACACTACCCGGTTATTATCATGTACCCGCCTGTCTTGGTTAGATATCCTTGCTAATTGTTAACATGATCTTATATGTTAGTAATGCTTCTTGATCATAACCTTCCCTTGGGATAAACAAATACGATACCCTGAATACTTCCGGGTGAAATGCTACAGCGGTATTCTCCGTGCGCTTGCGGATTTTACCTACTTGACTCTGGGACATATTAGTGAACCGTTTCTGGCCCCGTGCCGGGAATGATTTATTAATATGGCTTAGCAAAAGTCAACAGTTCCATGATGAATTGCGATTAGCCGTGGTTTGCACAGGACACCGTCTCGATTAACAAAGCAGGCTATCAGAACTCCTTGTTGGGTCCACCCATGTAAACCTCTCTTCTAGACGCGTAAACCCTGCATGTAATGGATTCATTAGTGTGGATATATTTGCCATCGTAACCCAGTTGACTAGTTTCAAGGAAAAGACGAGACTAATCCATGGTTACCGCACAATCAGTGTCGTACCAAGCAGCTTGGGCCTCCTGGTTCCATAATGAATTGCGATTAGTCGTGGTTTGCGCATGACATTGTCTCGGTTAACGAAGTAGGCACTCAGAACTCCTTGTTGGGTCCACCCACATAAACCTCTCTGCTAACGCGTAAACCCTGCATCCGATAGATTAATTAGTGTGGATATATTCACCATTGTAAACCTGTTGACCAGTTTCAAGGAAAGCATGAGACTGAGCCATGGTTACCACTAATATAGTGTCGTACCAAGCAGCTCTCGGGCCACCTGGTTCCATGATGAATTGTGATTAGCCATCATTTGCACAGTACACTGTCTCGGTTAATGAGGCAGGCACTCGGAACTCCTTGTTGGGTCCACCCATGTAAGCCTCTCTTCCAGACGTGTAAAGCCTACATGTGATAGATTAGTTGGTGTGCATATATTTGCCATCAGAAACCAGTTTCTAGTTCCAAGGAAAACACGAGACTGAGCCATGGTTACCGCACAAACAGTATCGTACCAAGCAGCTCTTGGGCCTCCAGGTTCCATGATGAATTGCGATTAGTCTTGGTTTGCGCAGGACACTGTCTCGGCTAACGAAGCAGGCACTCAAAACTCCTTGTTGGGTCCACCCACATAAACCTCTCTTCTAGACGCGTAAACCCTGCATGGAACGGATTAATTGGCGTGGATATATTTACCATTGCAAACCAGTTGACCAGTTCCAAGGAAACATGAGACTGAGCCATGGTTACCGCACAAACAGTGTCGTACCAAGCAGCTCTCGGGCCTCCTGGTTCCATAATGAATCGTGATTAGCCGTGGTTTGCACAGGACACCGTCTTGGTTAACAAAGCAGGCTATCAGAACTCCTTGTTGGGTCCACCCATGTAAACCTCTCTTCTAGACGCGTAAACCCTGCATGTAATAGATTAATTAGTGTGGATATATTTACCATCGTAACTCAGTTGACTAGTTTCAAGGAAAACACGAGACTGATCCATGGTTACCGCACAATCAGTGTCGTACCAAGCAGCTTGGGCCTCCTGGTTCCATAATGAATTGCGATTAGCCGTGGTTTGCGCACGACATTGTCTCGGTTAACGAAGTAGGCACTCATAACTCCTTGTTGGGTCCGCCCACATAAACCTCTCTTCTAACGCGTAAACCCTGCATCCGATAGATTAATTGGTGTGGATATATTCACGATTGTAAACCTGTTGACCAATTTCAAGGAAAGCATGAGATTGAGCCATGGTTACCACTAATATAGTGTCGTACCAAGCAGCTCTCGAGCCACCTGGTTCCATGATGAATTGTGATTAGCCATCGTTTGCACAGTACACTGTCTCGGTTAATCAGGCAGGCACTCGAACTCCTTGTTGGGTCCACCCATGTAAGCCTCTCTTCCAGACGTGTAAAGCCTGCATGTGATAGCAAAATTGGTGTGGATATATTTGCCATCGGAAACCAGTTTCTAGTTCCAAGGAAAACACGAGACTGAGCCATGGTTACCGCACAAACAGTGTCGTACCAAGCAGCTCTTGGGCCACCAGGTTCCATGATGAATTGCGATTAGTCGTGGTTTACGCAGGACACTATCTCGGTTAACGAAGCAGGCACTCAGAACTCCTTGTTGGGTCCACCCACATAAAGCTCTCTTCTAGACGCGTAAACCCTGCATGCAACGGATTAATTGGTGTGGATATATTTACCATTGCAAACCAGTTGACCAGTTCCAAGAAAACATGAGACTGAGCCATGGTTACCGCACAAACAGTGTCGTACCAAGCAGCTCTCGGGCCTCCTGGGTCCACGATGAATTGCGATTAGCCGTGGTTTGCATAGGACACCGTCTCGGTTAACAAAGCAGGCTATCAGAACTCCTTGTTGGGTCCACCCATGTAAACCTCTCTTCTAGACGCGTAAACCCTGCATGTAATAGATTAATTAGTGTGGATATATTTGCCATAGTAATCCAGTTGACTAGTTTCAAGGAAAACATGAGACTGATCCATGGTTACCGCACAATCAGTGTCATACCAAGCAGCTTGGGCCTCCTGGTTCCATAATGAATTGCGATTAGCCGTGGTTTGCGCATGACATTGTCTCGGTTAACGAAGTAGGCACTCAGAACTCCTTGTTGGGTCCGCCCACATAAACCTCTCTTCTAACGCGTAAACCCTGCATGTGATAGATTAATTGGTGTGGATATATTCACCATTGTAAACCAGTTGACCAGTTTCAAGGAAAGCATGAGACAGAGCCATGGTTACCACAAATATAGTGTCGTACCAAGCAGCTCTCGGGCCACCTGGTTCCATGATGAATTGTGATTAGCCATGGTTTGCGCAGTACACTGTCTCGGTTAATCAGGCAGGCACTCGGAACTCCTTGTTGGGTCCACCTATGTAAGCCTCTCTTCCAGACGTGTAAAGCCTGCATGTGACAGATTAATTGGTGTGGATATATTTGCCATCGGAAGCCAGTTGACTAGTTCCAAGGAAAACACGAGACTGAGCCATGGTTACCGCACAAACAGTGTCGTACCAAGTAGCTCTTGGGCCTCCACGTTTCATGATGAATTGCGATTAGCCGTGGTTTGCATAGGACACCGTCTCGGTTAACAAAGCAGGCTATCAGAACTCCTTGTTGGGTCCACCCACATAAACCTCTCTTCTAGACGCGTAAACCCTGCATGCGACGGATTAATTGGTGTGGATATATTTATCATTGTAAACCAGTTGACCAGTTCCAAGGAAACATGAGACTGAGCCATGGTTACCGCACAAACAGTGTCGTACCAAGCAGCTCTTGGGCCTCCAGGTTCCATGATGAATTGCGATTAGTCGTGGTTTACGCAGGACACTATCTCGGTTAACGAAGCAGGCACTCAGAACTCCTTGTTGGGTCCACCCACATAAAGCTCTCTTCTAGACGCGTAAACCCTGCATGCAACGGATTAATTGGTGTGGATATATTTACCATTGCAAACCAGTTGACCAGTTCCAAGAAAACATGAGACTGAGCCATGGTTACCGTACAAACAGTGTCGTACCAAGCAGCTCTCGGGCCTCCTGGGTCCACGATGAATTGCGATTAGCCGTGGTTTGCATAGGACACCGTCTCGGTTAACAAAGCAGGCTATCAGAACTCCTTGTTGGGTCCACCCATGTAAACCTCTCTTCTAGACGCGTAAACCCTGCATGTAATAGATTAATTAGTGTGGATATATTTGCCATAGTAATCCAGTTGACTAGTTTCAAGGAAAACATGAGACTGATCCATGGTTACCGCACAATCAGTGTCATACCAAGCAGCTTGGGCCTCCTGGTTCCATAATGAATTGCGATTAGCCGTGGTTTGCGCATGACATTGTCTCGGTTAACGAAGTAGGCACTCAGAACTCCTTGTTGGGTCCGCCCACATAAACCTCTCTTCTAACGCGTAAACCCTGCATGTGATAGATTAATTGGTGTGGATATATTCACCATTGTAAACCAGTTGACCAGTTTCAAGGAAAGCATGAGACAGAGCCATGGTTACCACAAATATAGTGTCGTACCAAGCAGCTCTCGGGCCACCTGGTTCCATGATGAATTGTGATTAGCCATGGTTTGCGCAGTACACTGTCTCGGTTAATCAGGCAGGCACTCGGAACTCCTTGTTGGGTCCACCTATGTAAGCCTCTCTTCCAGACGTGTAAAGCCTGCATGTGACAGATTAATTGGTGTGGATATATTTGCCATCGGAAGCCAGTTGACTAGTTCCAAGGAAAACACGAGACTGAGCCATGGTTACCGCACAAACAGTGTCGTACCAAGTAGCTCTTGGGCCTCCACGTTTCATGATGAATTGCGATTAGCCGTGGTTTGCATAGGACACCGTCTCGGTTAACAAAGCAGGCTATCAGAACTCCTTGTTGGGTCCACCCACATAAACCTCTCTTCTAGACGCGTAAACCCTGCATGCGACGGATTAATTGGTGTGGATCTATTTATCATTGTAAACCAGTTGACCAGTTCCAAGGAAACATGAGACTGAGCCATGGTTACCGCACAAACAGTGTCGTACCAAGCAGCTCTGGGGCCTCCTGGTTCCATGATGAATTGCGATTAGCCGTGGTTTGCGCATGACATTGTCTCGGTTAACAAAGTAGGCACTCAGAACTCCTTGTTGGGTCCGCCCACATAAACCTCTCTTCTAACGCGTAAACCCTGCATGTGATAGATTAATTGGTGTGGATATATTCACCATTGTAAACCAGTTGACCAGTTTCAAGGAATGCATGAGACAGAGCCATGGTTACCACAAATATAGTGTCGTACCAAGCAGCTCTCGGGCCACCTGGTTCCATGATGAATTGTGATTAGCCATGGTTTGCACAGTACACTGTCTCGGTTAATCAGGCAGGCACTCGGAACTCCTTGTTGGGTCCACCTATGTAAGCCTCTCTTCCAGACGTGTAAAACCTGCATGTGACAGATTAATTGGTGTGGATATATTTGCCATCGGAAGCCAGTTGACTAGTTCCAAGGAAAACACGAGACTGAGCCATGGTTACCGCACAAACAGTGTCGTAGCAAGCACCTCTTGGGCCTCCATGTTCCATGATGAATTGCGATTAGTCGTGGTTTGCACAGGACACTGTCTCGGTTAACAAAGCAGGCACTCGGAACTCCTTGTTGGGTCCACCCACATAAACCTCTCCTCTAGACGCGTAAACCCTGCATGCGACGGATTAATTGGTGTGGATATATTTATCATTGTAAACCAGTTGACCAGTTCCAAGGAAACATGAGACTGAGCCATGGTTACCGCACAAACAGTGTCGTACCAAGCAACTCTGGGGCCTCCTGGTTCCATGATGAATTGCGATTAGCCGTGGTTTGCACAGGACACCGTCTCGGTTAACAAAGCAGGCTATCAGAACTCCTTGTTGGTCCACCCATATAAACCTCTCTTCTAGACGCGTAAACCCTGCATGTAATAGATTAATTAGTGTGGATATATTTGCCATCTTAACCCAGTTGACTAGTTTCAAGGAAAACACGAGACTGATCCATGGTTACCGCACAATCAGTGTCGAACCAAGCAGCTTGGGCCTCCTGGTTCCATAATGAATTGCGATTAGCCGTGGTTGGAGCATGACATTGTCTCGGTTAACGAAGCAGGCTATTAGACCTCCTTGTTGGGTCCACCCATGTAAACCTCTCTTCTAGACGCGTAAACCCTACATGTGATAGATTAATTGGAGTGGATATATTCACCATTGTAAACCAGTTGACCAGTTTCAATGAAAGCATGAGACTGAGCCATGGTTACCACAAATATAGTGTCGTACCAAGCAACTCTCGGGCCACCTGGTTCCATGATGAATTGTGATTAGCCATGGTTTGCGCAGTACACTATCTCTGTTAATGAGGCAGGCACTCGGAACTCCTTGTTGGGTCCACCGATGTAGGCCTCTCTTCCAGACGTGTAAAGCCTGCATGTGACAGATTAATTGGTGTGGATCTATTTGCCATCGGAAACCAGTGGACTAGTTCCAAGGAAAACACAAGACTGAGCGATGGTTACCGCACAAACAGTGTCGTACCAAGTAGCTCTTGGGCCTCCACGTTTCATGATGAATTGCGATTAGCCGTGGTTTGCATAGGACACCGTCTCGGTTAACAAAGCAGGCTATCAGAACTCCTTGTTGGGTCCACCCATGTAAACCTCTCTTCTAGACGCGTAAACCCTGCATGTAATAGATTAATTAGTGTGGATATATTTGCCATAGTAATCCAGTTGACTAGTTTCAAGGAAAACACGAGACTGATCCATGGTTACCGCACAATCAGTGTCATACCAAGCAGCTTGGGCCTCCTGGTTCCATAATGAATTGCGATTAGCCGTGGTTTGCGCATGACATTGTCTCGGTTAACAAAGTAGGCACTCAGAACTCCTTGTTGGGTCCGCCCACGTAAACCTCTCTTCTAACGCGTAAACCCTGCATGTGATAGATTAATTGGTGTGGATATATTCACCATTGTAAACCAGTTGACCAGTTTCAAGGAATGCATGAGACAGAGCCATGGTTACCACAAATATAGTGTCGTACCAAGCAGCTCTCGGGCCACCTGGTTCCATGATGAATTGTGATTAGCCATGGTTTGCGCAGTACACTGTCTCGGTTAACAGGCAGGCACTTGGAACTCCTTGTTGGGTCCACCCATGTAAACCTCTCTTCTAGACGCGTAAACCCTGCATGTAATAGATTAATTAGTGTGGATATATTTGCCATCGTAACGCAGTTGACTAGTTTCAAGGAAAACATGAGACTGATCCATGGTTACCGCACAATCAGTGTCGTACCAAGCAGCTTGGGCCTCCTGGTTCCATAATGAATTGCGATTAGCCGTGGTTTGCGCATGACATTGTCTCGGTTAACGAAGTAGGCACTCAGAACTCCTTGTTGCGTCCACCCACATAAACCTCTCTTCTAACGCGTAAACCCTGCATCCGATAGATTAATTGGTGTGGATATATTCACGATTGTAAACCTGTTGAGCAATTTCAAGGAAAGCATGAGACTGAGCCATGGTTACCACTAATATAGTGTCATACCAAGCAGGTCTCGGGCCACCTGGTTCCATGATGAATTGTGATTAGCCATGGTTTGCGCAGTACACTGTCTCGGTTAATCAGGCAGGCACTCGGAACTCCTTGTTGGGTCCACCCATGTAAGCCTCCCTTCCAGACGTGTAAAGCCTGCATGTGATAGATTAATTGGTGTGGATATATTTGCCATCGGAAACCAGTTTCTAGTTCCAAGGAAAACACGAGACTGAGCCGTGGTTACCGCACAAACAGTGTCGTACCAAGCAGCTCTTGGGCCTCCAGGTTCCATGATGAATTGCGATTAGTCGTGGTTTGCGCAGGACACTATCTCAGTTAACGAAGCAGGCACTCAGAACTCCTTGTTGGGTCCACCCACATAAAGCTCTCTTCTAGATGCGTAAACCCTGCATGCAACAGATTAATTGGTGTGGATATATTTACCATTGCAAACCAGTTGACCAGTTCCAAGGAAACATTAGACTGAGCCATGGTTACCGCACAAACAATGTCGTACCAAGCAGCTCTCGGGCCTCCTGGTTCCATGATGAATTGCGATTAGCCGTGGTTTGCATAGGACACCGTTTCGGTTAACAAAGCAGGCTATCAGAACTCCTTGTTGGTTCCACCCATGTAAACCTCTCTTCTAGACGTGTAAACCCTGCATGTAATAGATTAATTAGTGTGGATATATTTGCCATAGTAACCCAGTTGCCTAGTTTCAAGGAAAACACGAGACTGATCCATGGTTACCGCACAATCAGTGTCGTACCAAGCAGCTTGGGCCTCCTGGTTCCATAATGAATTGCGATTAGCCGTGGTTTGCGCATGACATTGTCTCGGTTAACGAAGTAGGCACTCAGAACTCCTTGTTGGGTCCACCCACATAAACCTCTCTTCTAACGCGTAAACCCTGGATCCGATAGATTAATTGGTGTGGATATATTCACGATTGTAAACCTGTTGGCCAATTTCAAGGAAAGCATGAGACAGAGCCATGGTTACCACTAATATAGTGTCGTACCAAGCAGCTCTCGGGCCACCTGGTTCCATGATGAATTGTGATTAGCCATCGTCTGCACAGTACACTGTCTCGGTTAATCAGGCAGGCACTCGGAACTCCTTGTTGGGTCCACCCATGTAAGCCTCTCTTCCAGACGTGTAAAGCCTGCATGTGATTGATTAATGGGTGTGGATATATTTGCCATCGGAAACTAGTTTCTAGTTCCAAGGAAAACACGAGACTGAGCCATGGTTACCGCACAAACAGTGTCGTACCAAGCAGCTCTTGGGCCTCCAGGTTCCATGATGAATTGCGATTAGTCGTGGTTTGCGCAGGACACTATCTTGGTTAACGAAGCAGGCACTCAGAACTCCACCCGCATAAAGCTCTCTTCTAGACGCGTAAACCCTGCATGCAACAGATTAATTGGTGTGGATATATTTACCATTGCAAACCAGTTGACCAGTTCCAAAGAAACATGAGACTGAGCCATGGTTACCGCACAAACAGTGTCGTACCAAGCAGCTCTCGGGCCTCCTGGTTCCATGATGAATTGCGATTAGCCGTGGTTTGCATAGGACACCGTCTCGGTTAACAAAGCAGGCTATCAGAACTCCTTGTTGGGTCCACCCATGTAAACCTCTCTTCTAGACGCGTAAACCCTACATGTAATAGATTAATTAATGTGGATATATTTGCCATAGTAACCCAGTTGACTAGTTTCAAGGAAAACACGAGACTGATCCATGGTTACCGCACAATCAGTGTCGTACCAAGCAGCTTGGGCCTCCTGGTTCCATAATGAATTGTGATTAGCCGTGGTTTGCGCATGACATTGTCTCGGTTAACAAAGTAGGCACTCAGAACTCCTTGTTGGGTCCAACCACATAAACCTCTCTTCTAACGCGTAAACCCTGCATCCGATAGATTAATTGGTGTGGATATATTCACGATTGTAAACCTGTTGACCAATTTCAAGGAAAGCATGAGACTGAGCCATGGTTACCACAAATATAGTGTCGTACCAAGCAGCTCTCGGGCCACCTGGTTCCATGATTTGTGATTAGCCATGGTTTGCGCAGTACACTGTCTCGGTTAATCAGGCAGGCACTCGGAACTCCTTGTGGGGTCCACCTATGTAAGCCTCTCTTCCAGACGTGTAAAGCCTGCATGTGACAGATTAATTGGTGTGGATATATTTGCCATCGGAAGCCAGTTGACTAGTTCCAAGGAAAACACGAGACTGAGCCATGGTTACCGCACAAACAGTGTCGTAGCAAGCACCTCTTGGGCCTCCAGGTTCCATGATGAATTGCGATTAGTCGTGGTTTGCGCAGGACACTATCTCAGTTAACGAAGCAGGCACTCAGAACTCCTTGTTGGGTCCACCCACATAAAGCTCTCTTCTAGATGCGTAAACCCTGCATGCAACAGATTAATTGGTGTGGATATATTTACCATTGCAAACCAGTTGACCAGTTCCAAGGAAACATTAGACTGAGCCATGGTTACCGCACAAACAATGTCGTACCAAGCAGCTCTCGGGCCTCCTGGTTCCATGATGAATTGCGATTAGCCGTGGTTTGCATAGGACACCGTCTCGGTTAACAAAGCAGGCTATCAGAACTCCTTGTTGGTTCCACCCATGTAAACCTCTCTTCTAGACGTGTAAACCCTGCATGTAATAGATTAATTAGTGTGGATATATTTGCCATAGTAACCCAGTTGCCTAGTTTCAAGGAAAACACGAGACTGATCCATGGTTACCGCACAATCAGTGTCGTACCAAGCAGCTTGGGCCTCCTGGTTCCATAATGAATTGCGATTAGCCGTGGTTTGCGCATGACATTGTCTCGGTTAACGAAGTAGGCACTCAGAACTCCTTGTTGGGTCCACCCACATAAACCTCTCTTCTAACGCGTAAACCCTGGATCCGATAGATTAATTGGTGTGGATATATTCACGATTGTAAACCTGTTGGCCAATTTCAGGGAAAGCATGAGACAGAGCCATGGTTACCACTAATATAGTGTCGTACCAAGCAGCTCTCGGGCCACCTGGTTCCATGATGAATTGTGATTAGCCATCGTCTGCACAGTACACTGTCTCGGTTAATCAGGCAGGCACTCGGAACTCCTTGTTGGGTCCACCCATGTAAGCCTCTCTTCCAGACGTGTAAAGCCTGCATGTGATTGATTAATGGGTGTGGATATATTTGCCATCGGAAACTAGTTTCTAGTTCCAAGGAAAACACGAGACTGAGCCATGGTTACCGCACAAACAGTGTCGTACCAAGCAGCTCTTGGGCCTCCAGGTTCCATGATGAATTGCGATTAGTCGTGGTTTGCGCAGGACACTATCTTGGTTAACGAAGCAGGCACTCAGAACTCCACCCGCATAAAGCTCTCTTCTAGACGCGTAAACCCTGCATGCAACAGATTAATTGGTGTGGATATATTTACCATTGCAAACCAGTTGACCAGTTCCAAAGAAACATGAGACTGAGCCATGGTTACCGCACAAACAGTGTCGTACCAAGCAGCTCTCGGGCCTCCTGGTTCCATGATGAATTGCGATTAGCCGTGGTTTGCATAGGACACCGTCTCGGTTAACAAAGCAGGCTATCAGAACTCCTTGTTGGGTCCACCCATGTAAACCTCTCTTCTAGACGCGTAAACCCTACATGTAATAGATTAATTAATGTGGATATATTTGCCATAGTAACCCAGTTGACTAGTTTCAAGGAAAACACGAGACTGATCCATGGTTACCGCACAATCAGTGTCGTACCAAGCAGCTTGGGCCTCCTGGTTCCATAATGAATTGTGATTAGCCGTGGTTTGCGCATGACATTGTCTCGGTTAACAAAGTAGGCACTCAGAACTCCTTGTTGGGTCCAACCACATAAACCTCTCTTCTAACGCGTAAACCCTGCATCCGATAGATTAATTGGTGTGGATATATTCACGATTGTAAACCTGTTGACCAATTTCAAGGAAAGCATGAGACAGAGCCATGGTTACCACAAATATAGTGTCGTACCAAGCAGCTCTCGGGCCACCTGGTTCCATGATTTGTGATTAGCCATGGTTTGCGCAGTACACTGTCTCGGTTAATCAGGCAGGCACTCGGAACTCCTTGTGGGGTCCACCTATGTAAGCCTCTCTTCCAGACGTGTAAAGCCTGCATGTGACAGATTAATTGGTGTGGATATATTTGCCATCGGAAACCAGTTGACTAGTTCCAAGGAAAACACGAGACTGAGCCATGGTTACCGCACAAACAGTGTCGTACCAAGCACCTCTTGGGCCTCCATATTCCATGACGAATTGCGATTAGTCGTGGTTTGCATAGGACACTGTCTCGGTTAACGAAGGAGGCACTCAGAACTCCTTGTTGGGTCCACCCACATAAACCTCTCTTCTAGACGCGTAAACCCTGCATGCGACGGATTAATTGGTGTGGATATATTTATCATTGTAAACCAGTTGACTAGTTCCAAGGAAAAATGAGACTGAGCCATGGTTACCGCACAAACAGTGTCATACCAAGCAGCTCTGGGGCCTCCTGGTTCCATGACGAATAGCGATTAGCCGTGGTTTGCACAGGACCCCGTCTCAGTTAACAAAGCAGGCTATCAGAACTCCTTGTTGGGTCCACCCATGTAAACCTCTCTTCTAGACGCGTAAACCCTGCATGTAATAGATTAATTAGTGTGGATATATTTGCCATCTTAACCCAGTTGACTAGTTTCAAGGAAAACACGAGACTGATCCATGGTTACCGCACAATCAGTGTCGAACCAAGCAGATTGGGCCTTCTGGTTCCGTAATGAATTGCGATTAGCCGTGGTTGGAGCATGACATTGTCTCGGTTAACGAAGCAGGCTATCAGAACTCCTTGTTGGGTCCACCCATGTAAACCTCTCTTCTAGACGCGTAAACCCTGCATGTGATAGATTAATTGGAGTGGATATATTCACCATTGTAAACCAGTTGACCGGTTTCAAGGAAAGCATGAGACTGTGCCATGGTTACCACAAATATAGTGTCGTACCAAGCAGCTCTCGGCCACCTGGTTCCATGATGAATTGTGATTACCCATGGTTTGAGCAGTACACTGTCTCGGTTAATCAGGCAGGCACTCGGAACTCCTTGTTGGGTCCACCGATGAAAGCCTCTCTTCCAGACGTGCATGTGACAGATTAATTGGTGTGGATATATTTGCCATCGGAAACCAGTTGACTAGTTCCAAGCAAAACACGAGACTGAGCCATGGTTACCGCAGAGACAGTGTCGTACCAAGCAGCTCTCGGGCCTCCTGGTTCCATGATGAATTGCGATTAGCCGTGGTTTGCAGAGGACACCGTCGCGGTTAACAAAGCAGGCTATCAGAACTCCTTGTTGGGTCCACCCATGTAAACCTCTCTTCTAGACGCGTAAACCCTGCATGTGATAGATTAATTGGAGTGGATATATTCACCATTGTAAACCAGTTGACCAGTTTCAAGGAAAGCATGAGACTGAGCCATGGTTACCGCAAATATAGTGTCGTACCAAGCAGCTCTCGGGCCACCTAGTTCCATGATGAATTGTGATTAGCCATGGTTTGCGCAGTACACTGTCTCGGTTAATGAGGCAGGCACTCGGAACTCCTTGTTGGGTCCACCGATGTAGGCCTCTCTTCCAGACGTGTAAAGCCTGCATGTGACAGATTAATTGTTGTGGATATATTTGCCATCAGAAACCAGTTGACTAGTTCCAAGGAAAACACAAGACTGAGCGATGGTTACCGCACAAACAGTGTCGTACCAAGTAGCTCTTGGGCCTCCAGGTTTCATGATGAATTGCGATTAGTCGTGGTTTGCGCAGGACACTGTCTCGGTTAACGAAGCAGGAACTCAGAACTCCTTGTTGGGTCCACCCACATAAACCTCTCTTCTAGACGCGTAAATCCTGCATGCGACGGATTAATTGGTGTGGATATATTTACCATTGCAAACCAGTTGACCAGTTCCAAGGAAACCTGACACTGAGCCATGGTTACCGCACATACAGTGTCGTACCAAGCAGCTCTCGGGCCTCCTGGTTCCATGATGAATTGTGATTAGCCGTGGTTTGCACAGGACACCGTCTTGATTAACAAAGCATCCTATCAGAACTCCTTGTTGGGTCCACCCATGTAAACCTCTCTTCTAGACGCGTAAACCCTGCATGTAATAGATTAATTAGTGTGGATATATTTGCCATCGTAACCTAGTTGACTAGTTTCAAGGAAAACATGAGACTGATCCATGGTTACCGCATAATCAGTGTCGTACCAAGCAACTTGGGCCTCCTGGTTCCATAATGAATTGCGATTAGCCATGGTTTGCGCAGTACACTGTCTCGGTTAATCAGGCAGGCACTCGGAACTCCTTGTTGGGTCCACCTATGTAAGCCTCTCTTCCAGACGTGTAAAGCCTGCATGTGACAGATTAATTAGTGTGGATATATTTGCCATCGAAAACCAGTTGACTAGTTCCAAGGAAAACACGAGACTGAGCCATGGTTACCGCACAAACAGTGTCGTACCAAGCAGCTCTTGGGCCTCCATGTTCCATGATGAATGGCGATTAGTCGTGGTTTCCACAGGACACTGTATCAGTTAACGAAGCAGGCACTCAGAACTCCTTGTTGGGTCCACCCACATAAACCTCTCTTCTAGACGCGTAAACCCTGAATGCGACGGATTAATTGGTGTGGATATATTTATCATTGTAAACCAGTTGACCAGTTCCAAGGAAACATGAGACTGAGCCATGGTTACCGCACAAACAGTGTCGTACCAAGCAGCTCTGGGGCCTCCTGGTTCCATGATGAATTGCGATTAGCCGTGGTTTGCACAGGACACCGTCTCGGTTTACAAAGCAGGCTATCAGAACTCCTTGTTGGGTCCACCCATGTAAACCTCTCTTCTAGACGCGTAAACCCTGCATGTAATAGATTAATTAGTGTGGATATATTTGCCATCGTAACCCAGTTGACTAGTTTCAAGGAAAACACAAGACTGATCCATGGTTACCGCACAATCAGTGTCGAACCAAGCAGCTTGGGCCTCCTGGTTCCATAATGAATTGCGATTAGCCGTGGTTGGCGCATGACATAGTCTCTGTTAACGAAGCAGGCTATCAGAACTCCTTGTTGGGTCCACCCATGTAAACCTCTCTTCTAGACGCGTAAACCCTGCATGTGATAGATTAATTGGTGTCGATATATTCACCTTTGTAAACCAGTTGACCAGTTTCAAGGAAAGCATGAGACTGAGCCATGGTTACCACAAATATAGTGTCGTACCAAGCAGCTCTCGGGCCACCTGGTTCCATGATGATTTGTGATTAGCCATGGTTTGCGCAGTACACTGTCTCGGTTAATGAGGCAGGCACTCGGAACTCCTTGTTGGGTCCACCCATGTAGGCCTCTTTTCCAGACGTGTAAAGCCTGCATGTGACAGATTAATTGGTGTGGATATATTTGCCATCAGAAACCAGTTGACTAGTTCCAAGGAACACACAAGACTGAGCGATGGTTACCGCACAAACAGTGTCGTACCAAGTAGCTCTTGGGCCTCCAGGTTTCATGATGAATTGCGATTAGTCATGGTTTGCGCAGGACACTGTCTCGGTTAACAAAGCAGGCACTCAGAACTCGTTGTTGGGTCCACCCGCATAAACCTCTCTTCTAGACGCGTAAACCCTGCATGCGACGGATTAATTGGTGTGGATATATTTACCATTGCAAACCAGTTGACCAGTTCCAAGGAAACATGACAGTGAGCCATGGTTACCGCACAAACAGTGTCGTACCAAGCAGCTCTCGGGCCTCCAGGTTCCATGATGAATGGCGATTAGCCGTGGTTTGCATAGGACACTGTCTCGATTAACAAAGCAGGCTATCAGAACTCCTTGTTGGGTCCACCCATGTAAACCTCTCTTCTAGACGCGTAAACCCTGCATGTAATAGATTAATTAGTGTGGATATATTGGCCATCGTAACCCAGTTGACTAGTTTCAAGGAAAACACGAGACTGATCCATGGTTACCGCACAATCAGTGTCGTACCAAGCAGCTTGGGCCTCCTGGTTCCATAATGAATTGCGTTTAGCCGTGGTTTGCGCATGACATTGTCCCGGTTAACGAAGTAGGCACTCAGAACTCCTTGTTGGGTCCACCTACATAAACCTCTCTTCTAACGCGTAAACCCTGCATGCGATAGATTAATTGGTGAGGATATATTCACCGTTGTAAACCAGTTGACCAGTTTCAAGGAAAGCATGAGAAAGAGCCATGGTTACCACAAATATAGTGTCGTACCAAGCAGCTCTCGGGCCACCTGGTTCCATGATGAATTGTGATTAGCCATGGTTTGCGCAGTACACTGTCTCGGTTAATGAGGCAGGCACTCGGAACTCCTTGTTGGGTCCACCGATGTAGGCGTCTCTTCCAGACGTGTAAAGCCTGCATGTGACAGATTAATTGTTGTGGATATATTTGCCATCAGAAACCAGTTGACTAGTTCCAAGGAAAACACAAGACTGAGCGATGGTTACCGCACAAACAGTGTCGTACCAAGTAGCTCTTGGGCCTCCAGGTTTCATGATGAATTGCGATTAGTCGTGGTTTGCGCAGGACACTGTCTCGGTTAACGAAGCAGGAACTTAGAACTCCTTGTTGGGTCCACCCACATAAACCTCTCTTCTAGACGCGTAAATCCTGCATGCGACGGATTAATTGGTGTGGATATATTTACCATTGCAAACCAGTTGACCAGTTCCAAGGAAACCTGACACTGAGCCATGGTTACCGCACATACAGTGTCGTACCAAGCAGCTCTCGGGCCTCCTGGTTCCATGATGAATTGTGATTAGCCGTGGTTTGCACAGGACACCGTCTTGATTAACAAAGCAGCCTATCAGAACTCCTTGTTGGGTCCACCCATGTAAACCTCTCTTCTAGACGCGTAAACCCTGCATGTAATAGATTAATTAGTGTGGATATATTTGCCATCGTAACCTAGTTGACTAGTTTCAAGGAAAACATGAGACTGATCCATGGTTACCGCATAATCAGTGTCGTACCAAGCAACTTGGGCCTCCTGGTTCCATAATGAATTGCGATTAGCCGTGGTTTGCGCATGACATTGTCTCGGTTAACGAAGTAGGCACTCAAAACTCCTTGTTGGGTCCACCTACATAAACCTCTCTTCTAACGCGTAAACCCTGCATGCGATAGATTAATTGGTGTGGATATATTCACCATTGTAAACCAGTTGACCAGTTTCAAGGAAAGCATGAGACTGAGCCATGGTTACCACAAATATAGTGTCGTACCAAGCAGCTCTCGGGCCACCTGGTTCCATGATGAATTGTGATTAGCCATGGTTTGCGCAGTACACTGTCTCGGTTAATCAGGCAGGCACTCGGAACTCCTTGTTGGGTCCACCTATGTAAGCCTCTCTTCCAGACGTGTAAAGCCTGCATGTGACAGATTAATTAGTGTGGATATATTTGCCATCGGAAACCAGTTGACTAGTTCCAAGGAAAACACGAGACTGAGCCATGGTTACCGCACAAACAGTGTCGTACCAAGCAGCTCTTGGGCCTCCATGTTCCATGATGAATGGCGATTAGTCGTGGTTTCCACAGGACACTGTATCAGTTAACGAAGCAGGCACTCAGAACTCCTTGTTGGGTCCACCCACATAAACCTCTCTTCTAGACGCGTAAACCCTGAATGCGACGGATTAATTGGTGTGGATATATTTATCATTGTAAACCAGTTGACCAGTTCCAAGGAAACATGAGACTGAGCCATGGTTACCGCACAAACAGTGTCGTACCAAGCAGCTCTGGGGCCTCCTGGTTCCATGATGAATTGCGATTAGCCATGGTTTGCACAGGACACCGTCTCGGTTAACAAAGCAGGCTATCAGAACTCCTTGTTGGGTCCACCTACATAAGCCTCTCTTCCAGACATGTAAAGCCTGCATGTGACAGATTAATTGGTTTGGATATATTTGCCATCGGAAACCAGTTGACTAGTTCCAAGGAAAACACGAGACTTAGCCATGGTTACCGCACAAACAGTGTCATACCAAGCAGCTCTTGGGCCTCCATGTTCCATGATGAATTGCGATTAGTCATGGTTTGCACAGGACACTGTCTCGGTTAACGAAGCAGGCACTCAGAACTCCTTGTTGGGTCCACCCACATAAACCTCTCTTCTAGACACGTAAACCCTACATGCGATGGATTAATTGGTGTGGATATATTTATCATTGTAAACCAGTTGACCAGTTCCAAAGAAACATGAGACTGAGCCATGGTTACCGCACAAACAGTGTCGTACCAAGCAGCTCGGGGGCCTCCTGGTTCCATGATGAATTGCGATTAGCCATGGTTTGCACAGGACACCGTCTCGGTTAACAAAGCAGGCTATCAGAACTCCTTGTTGGGTCCACCCATGTAAACCTCTCTTCTAGACGCGTAAACCCTGCATGTAATAGATTAATTAGTGTGGATATATTTGCCATCGTAACCCAGTTGACTAGTTTCAAGGAAAACACAAGACTGATCCATGGTTACCGCACAATCAGTGTCGAACCAAGCAGCTTGGGCCTCCTGGTTCCATAATGAATTGCGATTAGCCGTGGTTGGCGCATGACATTGTCTCGGTTAACGAAGCAGGCTATCAGAACTCCTTGTTGGGTCCACCCATGTAAACCTCTCTTCTAGACGCGTAAACCCTGCATGTGATAGATTAATTGGTGTGGATATATTCACCATTGTAAACCAGTTGACCAGTTTCAAGGAAAGCATGAGACTGAGCCATGGTTACCACAAATATAGTGTCGTACCAAGCAGCTCTCGGGCCACCTGGTTCCATGATGATTTGTGATTAGCCATGGTTTGCGCAGTACACTATCTCGGTTAATGAGGCAGGCACTCGGAACTCCTTGTTGGGTCCATCCATGTAGGCCTCTCTTCCAGACGTGTAAACCCTGCATGTGACAGATTAATTGGTGTGGATATATTTGCCATCGGAAACCAGTTGGCTAGTTCCAAGGAACACACAAGACTGAGCGATGGTTACCGCACAAACAGTGTCGTACCAAGTAGCTCTTGGGCCTCCAGGTTTCATGATGAATTGCGATTAGTCATGG